>JARQOC010000001.1:415376415-415941415 GCA_033576535.1 Allobates femoralis
GTTTTTTCATGCAAGCCAGGTACACCTAGGTAGTAGGGGGTGGATGGCAGCCCACAGCTGTCTAGGTCTACCTGGCTGGCAAGAAAAAAAACGGCGTGGGGCTTCGCCGCATTTTTCTTTGCCAGCCAGGTACAACTAGGCAGCTGAGGGCTGGAATCCCCAGCGTAGGGATGCCCAAGCGTTCTGGGCCACCCCCGCTGAGAATTGCAGCTCGCAGCCGCCCCAGAAAATTGCGCATTTATAGAAGCGCAATATTCTGGAGCTGTACCCAGCTCTTCCAGCTGCCCTGTGGCGGTGGCAGACTGGGTAATAAGGGGTTAATGCCACCTTTCTTTTAGCAGCTGGCACTAAGCCCTAGATTTATAATGTCATGCCAATGTTAGACACGGCCATTATGAATCTCTATTTAGTAGTAAAGAAAACACAACACCGAGAAAAATTTTTTTATTACAACAAAAAACACAAACAAGTATTTTGACTCCATCTTTATTACTCCCACATACCCATCCAGGATCCTGGTAGAGGTCCGTCCGGTAGTGAAGATTCCCTAAAAATTATATTTGAAGGCTCGTGCAGTGAAGGGGGAGAGTTCATGGTCTTTGTCACCTGAGGTCGGATAAAGCAATGTGTTTCTCTGACCTCATGTGAAACTTCCCACTTCACAGCGTGACCCACATAGAGTGAGTTTTCTGTTACCGATGTGAACAGGGTGACATCAGTGTAGATCACCTGAGGTCAGATAGAGTGACGAGGATTAACTCTGACCTCAGGTGAAGTTTACTGCGTCACCCAGGTCCCAGCGTTACACAAAACTCACAGACCCTCTCACCCTCAGTCTCTCTCTCTACAAAATATATATACACATGCACACACACACACACACAAGTATGTATACACACACATGCACACACACACACACACGTATGTATACACACACATGCACGCACACACACACACAAGTATGTATACACACACATGCACGCACACACACACACACGTAAGTATACACACACATGCACGCACACACACGTAAGTATACACACACATGCACACACACACACGCACACAAGTATGTATACACACACACGTATGTATACACACACGTGCACGCACACACACACACACAAGTATGTATACACACACATGCACACACACACACGTATACACACACATGCACACACACACGTAAGTATACACACACATGCACACACACACACACACGTATGTATACACACACATGCACGCACACACACGTAAGTATACACACACATGCACACACACACACGCACACAAGTATGTATACACACACACGTATGTATACACACACGTGCACGCACACACACACACACACACGTATGTATACACACACATGCACACACACACACACACACGTATACACACACATGCACACACACACGTAAGTATACACACACATGCACACACACACACACACGTATGTATACACACACATGCACGCACACACACACACACACACACACAAGTATGTATACACACACATGCACGCACACACACACACACACACACACAAGTATGTATACACACACATGCACACACACACACGTAAGTATACACACACATGCACGCACACACACACGTAAGTATACACACACATGCACACACATGCATGCACACACACGTAAGTATACACACACATGCACACACACACACACACAAGTATGTATACACACACATGCACGCACACACACACACACACAAGTATGTATACACACACATGCACGCACACACACACACACACAAGTATGTATACACACACATGCACACACACACACACGTAAGTATACACACACATGCACACACACACACGTAAGTATACACACACATGCACACACACACACGCACGTAAGTATACACATGCACACACACACACACGTATGTATACACACGCACACACACACACACGTAAGTATACACACACATGCACACACACACGTAAGTATACACACACATGCACACACACACACACGTAAGTATACACATGCACACACACACATACACGTATGTATACACATGCACACACACACATACACGTATGTATACACATGCACACACACACACGTAAGTATACACACACATGCACACACACACACGTAAGTATACACACACATGCACACACACACACGTAAGTATACACATGCACACACACACGTATGTATACACACGCACACACACACACACACACACGTATGTATACACACACACACACAATCTAACTATATATATGTGCATATATATATATATATATATATATATATATAGATGCACATATGAAATGTGCCTAATCAAAGTGAATATATATATATGTGTGTGTAATCCATATGTACATGTGGATTACACACACATATATATGTGCTGGTTTGGGAGGGGGGGGGCCGCCGATACTCACCTTCCGAAGACGCTGCCGATCGTTGCTTAGCGACGCCGGCACTCGGCTTCGGCTTCACCCGGGGCACTACGCATGCGCGGACCGGAAATGACGCGGTTTCCGGTCTCGCGTCATGAAGAGCGGGGCGGGATGATTCCACTGGGCTCCCCCGCTCTTCAAATCGATAATGCCGCCCATTAGGGCGTTAGGAAGGGAGCGAGGCGGGGGGGAGCGCGGCTCTGGGGACCCCGCCCTGCAGACAAGAGCCAACAGGAACGCCCCACAGACGGAAAAAATGTAAGTTTATAAAGTGTTTAATTCACCTTCTATAAAGCCATATTAGGTCAGGCAGGGATGGTTAGGGAGCTAGTTAGGGTCTGTAGGGGCAGGTAGTGATAGTTTAGGGGCCATAGATTAGGTGAAGGTTCCCTTTAAACTGGATCTGACGTCCATGGACTACCATTATGCTGGATCACACCGTACTCTGTTGGAAGCCACCAGACACCATTGAAAATGAATGAGCAAAAACTGTGCCTGATTTGAAAAAAACTGGTGTGAAAGCAGCCTTTGCTGCACGTCAGCCGATCCACTTAGCCGATGTGTATGGAAATGTACGGAAAGATACAGTGTCAGCGTGTCAACCCGTGGGACATGAATAATGACTTACATGTACGTCATTGGTTGTGAAGGGGTTAAAATGAAGCATCTGAGATGCAATTGAATTGTAAACTTTCAGGTTTATTTTCCAGTAATTTTAAAATTTTTCAAAATTTACAGGAAAGGACAGAAAAATAACATTTCACAAAATACTGTATAATGGGGGGTGAGAAGGATAACAGGGGAGGAAAGGAAAGTACACTTTTATTGCCCCCCAATGGATGGAGAAAAGAAGGAGAAGGTAAATGTAGGAAAATTTACCCTTTTAAAGAAAAGGGAGGGATGACAAGAATAGCATAAATATACTTATATTCATATTTTTTATAATTGCTGCTTAGACCATATAAACAATTCTTTTATTCTTAATCAATGTGTCTCTGAGTGTGATGCAGATAAAATAATTTAGTCCATAGTAGTCAGAAGAAAACGTTGCTTTTGTATAGTCCAAATTTATACTTTTATTTTTAATTGATTACCTGTGGAAGAAGAAACCTGTAGGAAAAAAATATATTAATGTTAAGGCCCAGTCACACATACAGATAATTGTGCAGAGATTATTCACAGATCTCTGGTTGCAGTGAAATCATGGACACATAGTTCCATTTTGTGGCTGTGTACAAATGGAACAATGTGTCCATGATTTCACTGCAACCAGAGATCTGTGAACAATCTCTGCACAATTATATGTGTGTGTAACTGGGCCTTTAGCGAATGTTAGCTTGTAATGTTCGCTACACTTGCCAGGGTTGCGTCAAATCCGACTTTATGGGAGAAAGTCTGGTTCTTGGATGTTAAAACAAGATCTTGAAATTGACTTCTCTTCCTGGTCAGCAGTACACAGGGTATTGCATATTAGCTGACAAAGGTACAAGTGCATCTCAATAAATTGGAATATCTTCAAAAAGATCATTTACTTCAGTAATTTAATACAAAAAGTGAAACATGTATAAAGTCATTACAAACATTGATCTATTTCAATTGTTTATTTCTGTTAATATTGATGATTATGGTTCACTGCCAATGAAAACCCGAAACACCTGCAATGGCTCACTTTAAAATGGCCCCTTATGGCCACTTTACACGTCCCAATATCGTCGTCCAACTTACATAAAAAGTCACGTGGATCGTGCATTGGCGCCGATATCGTTTGTGCGTTGTATGGTGTAAATGTCCAATTCGATGCAAGAACGATGCCAAAACGATATCGGGGAAGAATTGTGCAGGCTTTCCAACTGGCCGATATTGGATGGACGATCTGGCAGTATCGTGCTGTGTGACAGCCCAACACCGACTTGGAGAACAACTTACCGCATTCAATCCCATGTTAAATGGTCGTTCCCTGGTTCGCGCGTACAAGGGGGCATAGACATTGCAGTTGTGTTGCCTGCCGATATCTCCCTGTGTGACAGCTCCTATGCGATCTTGGATTTCAGCCAAAAAATACGCGCTCCCGTGCCGTTGTATACAATATTGAAATGATGTTGGGACGTGTAAAGTGGCCATTAGTCTGGTTCAGTAGGTTATACAACCATGGGTATGACTGCCAACTTGACAGATGCCCAGAAGTCAGTCATTGACACACTCCATAGGGAGGTAAGGCACAAAAGGTGATTGCTAAAAAAGCTGTGAAAACAAGAGATTGGAAGCAGTTCCCTTCTAATGGGATTACTGTTAGCGGAGGGACTGCCTCTCGCCTTGAGAGGTTGTGCACCCCATGACCAACCTCTGTGTTAGTCTGTGATGCTGGAGAATCCGGCCGCCGAATCCTTGGCTCTGCTCCGGCTCCTCTGTGAACTGCATCTCTCGTCCATGGTCACGTGGTGTTTCTCCGGTCACGTGGGCGGAAGAGACGTCACTTCAGGTCCTTTTGTCGTTCTGTGTGAAGCATCCTGCAGCTCCGAACCACAATCCCCGAGGGGGTGTAATAGTAGGAAAAACTAAAGAGTTGTTGTCACTTTTTGAGCACTGGGAGCTATAGAAACACAAGGGGGATAGAGGATAAAGGTTTAACAAACATATTTATTAACATAGATACTTGAATATAAAGAAACTGCACACTCCGGTTTTCAGTGCTCGCTGTATTTATTCAGAACAGGGTTACATCGGTGCAGGGAGTGGGTGCGGGAGCAGGACTACAGCTTGCCGTTTCGTACAAACTTGTACTTCCATGGGTTCTGAATCGCAATCTATGATCACTGGTGTCGCCTAGCAATACTATGCTGAGACCCAAGGTGGCTGACACAGTATCTGATAATAAAAGAACAAATGGTTGCTTCCCGTGCAGAACATCACATCAGGTTGCTTGTGTTATAAAACCATCATTGATGGTGCTACATCCTTTTGCCCAGAGACAACTGGGGAAAAATGTAGTATAAATTGTAATATTGATTGTCATTCCAGTCATGTAATATACCTGTTACAATGCGCATGCGGCCTCCAATATGTAGGTTGCACTGTGCAGAAAATGCATGAACGCCTGAATAAGCATCGCTCCAATATAAAAGACTGACATCTCTTACATAGTGTTTCAAAGCATTATCCGACAGTGCATCAAAAAGGTCTCAGGTGTCTGAAACTGATCATCTTAGATACTGGACAATGTAACAAACCGCTTCAGCTGCCTGACTAAAAAGGAAAGTTTTCATATTTTCAATTTGGGACCATTATATCCAGAAGGACTAAACCTGGCCATTGATGTCATGTGCAAATAGTCTATATAACCTTGCACATGTGTGTGTGTGTGTGTGTGTGTGTGTGTGTGTGTGTGTGTGTAATATATTCATACATGTATGTATATGAACCATATGCATGTGTAAAAAAAAATGTTTGGAGCAGGCCCCCAGCATTGCTTTTACTCCCATCAACTTTATTATATAGTTTTTAATTGAATTAATTCCAAAATTATTTTTATTATATTGTATATTTGTCTTGAAAAAAAGTTTTGTAGCATATAATAACGGAGAAAGAACACTCAGACAGCTATTCTTTGTTTTTTTTTATTTTAATTTTTTGAATAATTTTGAAATAATTTTCATAATTTATTGATATATAATTAGATGGTGATTTTATAGGTTTTGATTGTTTTTAGATTGTAGTTATAGTCGATTTTATTTATTTCATGTCATAATGTATGATTTTTCACCACTGTATAGCTTTCTTAGCTGTCAGTCCGCATAGATAGGGTTGATCGCATAGAATGAGTCATGCCATAAGTACCTCCCACTGAGTTCATACCCCTATATAATGTGTAATGGTAACAGCTTTCATTTGATATGTCACAAGACTATGTTTTTTTATATTTTGTTTGTGAAAAATCAAATTCACAATTTTGATGCACAATTGTGAAATAAATGTTAGTTTGAAAATTGTGAAAAAAATACCTGTGTGTTAATTGTGTTCTTGGTTATATTTGTGCAGAGATTCAACTTGGGACCTGTCAAATTGGGACCTGTCAAATTTATATATTTTTTATTTTATGGTTGTATGAGTTATTACAACTTATTGAATAAAACATTTATATGCAACAAAAAAGAAACACAAAACACAAATCCCGTAAGTGCCAGGATAAATATATCTTAATCATCAGAACACAACGCTCAGCATTTTCAACCTGAATGCATTGAACAAACCAAAAGAAAAAAGGTGATCATATCCTCAAGTGTGATTAAACAAAATTAAAAGAACCAGAAATGTTAACCCCTACTTATACATGTAAATTTGTTTTCTATTATATCACTAAACATGTCATTTATGAAGTGTTTAATAAGAATAGTACAGTAGTTAAATCATCGTTCTATAAAATATGAACTAATCAAACTATTAATAGTACGTTTTTAAAGTGGCTTTTTATCATCAATTTGTCCCTTTTAAGTGGGTGAAATGTAATCTTGTCCATAAGCGCTTACTAGCAATCGCCATTTCCTTTTGTGTCAGAGTATGTACGGCCTGTCACTGAGTTATTATCTGACTTTTTCACAATCTTTAGAGAGTACAGTAGCAAGCCACCAATCATATTCACAGGTCACATAGCCAGTTATGTCATAAATTGCCAATCTTGTGCCGCCTTCTACCACTTCATGGACTTCACTGCCTTTGCTGAATGAAAAATCCTTGTTTTTATTTCTGTTTCATTACATGGAATGAAAGTGTGGGATTGCTGAGTCCCTTTGATACGTTCTGCTTCCTGTAACCGATGTTTTAACAAACTCTCCTCCTCTTCGTAGTCCTGGTTTGTACAATATTCAATACAATATTGTTCATTCTCAGGTTGAGCTCTAACAAAGCTTTCTCCTATATGTCCTCTCCTGCTTCTAAGCTGTAACATATGAAAATAATACAGTAATGTCTAAAAATCATGGATTATTTGGTGAATATAGACCCCACACTTTTAGACCACAGGCTGAACAGATCTGAATTTAAGATTTTCGAATTGACACTATAATAGTTAAATATTTTAAAATATGATCCCATCGCGATCCCAACTTGAAATTTGGTACAGATGAGGCTAAGAGCACAGCAGACACATGTGCAGTTTTTTTAAATATTTAAATTATGCCGATTTTTTGGAAATGCGTTTTAAAATTTTGCGTTTGCTTTCACATGGGTAAAACATTAACAAAGATCCTCTTGTGACATATCTAGTGAAAGCCTGTACAGTTCTGAGTAGAATGGTGTTTATTTTGTCTCTCTATCTTATTTCTAGCCTGAGGTATGAGGAGAAATGTAAACACAGGCAACACCGAAATTCGCACTTTTTTCGAACTTTGAAAATCATTTAAAAAAAAAAAAAATTTTTTAAATCTTTCTCTTCACATTTTGCATTGCCTGACATGCTACTATCAAATAACAAAATCTCAAAATAATTAAAAATATAGAGGTAATAATCATTGGTCCACTGGACATGGAATGGCCCTATACCAACTCAAACTACCCCCAATGCTTGATATCCATAACACTTTTCATATCTCAACTCTCAGGAGATGTGTCTACTTTAGGGTCCGGAGGCCCCTCATAAAGGGGGGGGGGTACTGTCACATGCTGACTTACTCCTCAGTCCACGTTAATTTTTCTGTTGCAGTTTCACCAATTTTTTTTTCCTTTGGCTCAGTCAGGGTTGATATTGAAGCTGCAAAGGTTGAATGTGTGGTGGGCGGCTCTGCTGGTGGAGATATACCGTATTTTTCGCTTTTGTTCCCCCCAAACTTTGGGGGGGAACGGGGGTGCGTCTTAAAAAGCGCAAGTAAAAAAAAAAAATTAAATATTACCAGATAAGGGGGGGGTGTTTGTGGTGCAGCTGCCCAGTGGGGGTGTCATAGGCAGGTTCCGGTGGGTGGGGGGCACCGCTGCAGGACCGGAGCAGCGGAGATGTACCGGCGGGAGCAAGCGGTGGGCGCCGCCATGTTTTTTCTGGTAGCCAGCCGGTAGAGGTAGAGGCTTTAAAATTTTGTTGAAGCTCCTACCGCTGGCTGCAGTGTTAATGAATGCAGCCAGCCACAAAAACATGGCGGCGCCCACCGCTTACTGCCGCCGGTACATCTCCGCTGCTCTGGTCCTGCAGCTGTGTCCCCCACCCACGAGACCCTGCCTCCGGCACCCCCGCTGAGCAGCTGCACCCTCTGTGAGCCATGGGGGTCTGGGGGTAAAAAAATGGCCATATAGCATAATCAAAGGGTTGGGGATGGGGGGCACATATACAGGATGGGGGGCACATATACAGGATGGGTGGCATATACACTGGATGGGGGGCATATACACTGGATGGGGGGCATATACACTGGATGGGGTGCATATATACTGGATGGGGGGCATATACACAGGATGGGGGGCACATACACAAGATGGGGGGCACATATACAGGATGGGGGGCACATATACAGGATGGGGGGCATATATACTGGATGGGGGCATATATACTGGATGTGGGGCACATACACAGGATGGGGGGCACATATACAGGATGGGGGCACATATACAGGATGGGGGGCATATACACAGGATGGGGGCATATATACAGGATGGGGGCCATATATACAGGATGGGGGCCATATATACAGGATGGGGGCCATATATACAGGATGGGGGCGCTATATAAACAGGATGGGGGCCATATATACAGGATGGGCACATGTATACCAGGATGAGGGACATACCGTATGCCATGATGGGGGGCATATGTTCCAGGATGCGGGCATATATACCAGGATGAGCAATATATATACCAGGATGGGGGCATTTATACAGGATGGGGACATGTATACGAGGATGAGAGACATGTATGCCAGGATGAGGGATATATATACCAGGATTCAGGGGTTTATGTACCAGGATTAGGGACATATACACTGATTGTAAGACGGACACTGGCATTATAAGACGGACCCCATTTCACATTAAAAACTATTTTTTTTCTCATTTCCTTCACCAAATTTGGGGGTGCGTCTTATAATCCGGTGCGTCTTATAAAGCGAAAAATACGGTAGGTTGATCACACCCCTGGACTTTAAATAGCCTCCCGTTCTCCCAGATGGTGTCGCTGATAGTTTACCTGCCTTTGATCAAGCAAGCAGAAGTTGACTTTGCTCTGCTGAAGCTTTGAGATAAAACCTTGGTAGTTGCTGTTTCCTTTGTTTGTGGTGAGAAGTGAAAGGGAATAGTAAAGGGCTGCTTGAGGAGATGAGGGAAGGGTGGTGGCCTGAACTTCTCGCCATATGGGGTACCTTCTGGAACAGGGTTGGTCAGGAACCCCAAATCCAGGGCCAGATTAGCTTTCCAGTTGCTTGTTATACCATCCTTCTTCCTGTCCCTCCTCCGCTATAATTTTTTCAACAGCATACTAAATCTTACCACTGGGGACGATCGTATTAATGAAGATTGGGGCATGATCTGACCATATGTGCCTAATAGAAGCTTCCACTTGCTGTACCAGGGCATGTTGGTGTCACGCACTTAGAAATTGTTGGATGCTGCTGTGTATGTTGTTTGTCTTTAAGAGCTGCATGGTTAATGGTTGTGAAGGTCCTTGTCTCCTGTGGTGTGCTCCAGAGCTGCAGTCACTATTTTTTATTTTTTTTTAATTACCGTATATACTCGTGTATAAGCCGACCCGTGTATAAGCCGACCCCCCTACTTTTGCCCTCAAAACCTGGGAAAACCTATTGACTCGTGTATAAGACGAGTCCCGAATACAGTATACAGGACTCAGATTCGTAAACTAGCTCAGACTCGCTCAGAATCGCTAAGACTCGCTCAGACTCGCTCAGAATCGCTAAGACTCGCTCAGACTCGCTCATAATGGCTAAGACTCGCTCAGACTCGCTACTGACAGCGGGTATCCGTGAAGCGGTGCGATTGCGAGTGAGAAAAAGTAAACTCTGACAAAACTAGGATTGCCATTGACTTGCATTGGACTTGTTACTGTGCGAGTAATCGCTGGGAAACTCGCCGAGTACCGACTCCTGCGAGTTTCTTACTACTCGCAGAGTAACGAGTCCTAACGGGGTCGGTGCCTAGCCTGCAATGTGAGAGGACGTGTGTGTGTGAGGTCTCTCCCGTCGACACACACTGATTCTGCCGGTGGCTGGTCCTGCAGAGATCCCAAAGTGCTCAGAAACATTGCTGGTACTCTGCTGTTGGTGCTGGGAGCAGGCCTGGAGCTGCAGGAGCCCGAGATGACCCGCACACGGCAGCCAGATCCAGGTGCAGGCAGAGGAGGAAGAGGCCAAGATGGTGCAGAGGCTCGGGAGGATGCAGCACGAGCTAATTCTGCATGTGCTAGAAGACAGACTGCAGCTGCTTGCCTGGAGAAGTTTATGAGAGAGGAGGAGGGGAGAGCAGACGCTGGAGGTATGGAGGGGGACACTGGAGCTGGGGCTGGAGCAGAGGTGGAGATGCAGGACAGTGACTTGGAGAGCCAGGAGGCTGACACCCAGTTTGCACAGCAGGCAGCAATCGCTGCTGACACACAGGATGCAATGGGCAGTGTGCAAGGAGAGCCTTCACTAAGGCTGGCTTCACATTTGCGTATGGGAAGGCAGCGTTTTGCTGCGTTCCCATACGCAGTTAAACGCATGCGCACTGCGTTCCTATGTTTAACATAGGAACGCATGGTGCCTGCGTTTGCTGCGTTCGGGTGCGGATGCGGACGATATCTGCTGCTTCCGGTGTCCAGCATCCGCACCCGGGACGCAGCATGTTGGGTTTTTTTGTGCGTTTGGGGAGCTTGGACAATCAGCAAGCGTCCCCAAGCGTACAAAAAAAGCATTGTCTTCAATGGGTCCGCAGTGTCCTCTGCATGACACAGCAGGAGAACGCTGCGGACCCATTGAAAAATCTCCCGGTGGCCGCCGGTGATGTCACAGGAGCTCACCGACGGCCACCGGGAGATCAGCTGACCCTCTGCTGTCCTCCTTCTCCCCGCCGCCTGTAATCTCATAGCGATGTCGGCGGGGAGAACAGCTGATCTGAAAGCTGTTTGAATCTTCCCGCGCCGACATCTCCTCACAGTGTCGGCGCGGGAAGATTCAAACAGCTCTCAGATCAGCTGTTCTCCCCGCCGACAGTCCCGGAGCTTACCGGCGGCCGGGGGGCGGAGATCTCCGGCGCTGATCTCCGCCTCCGGCCCGCCCCCGGACAGCGCCGATTGGCTGCCGGGCTCCATAGTGATGTGTCCGCAGGCGGACATTATCCGCTGCGGACACATCAAAGTGTCCCTGCTTCTGACAGCGTTTGTGTCTGCATGCCATCAGCATGCAGACACAAACGCTAATGTGAAGCCAGCCTTAGGGACATTTTTGCTGTGGTGTCATATTGCAAACACAGTTTAACTACACTGACTCACCAGGTCTCAGGGATTCATGCTGAGATTACTGGGATTAAGGCAGCTATGCAGAAGGCTGAGGTACGCACAGAAGAGGTGGAGGAACGTGTGAGCTCTGCAGAAGATAACATAGTGACTTTGCAGACGAATCAATCTAAATTTGACAAACAGCTTGCTGAGGTTCTGGCCAAGAATGATGATCTCGAGAATAGATCACGCCGGAACAATGTTAAGATTGTGGGGGTCCCAGAAAAGGCGGAAGGGGCCAATCCAACAGAATTTATTGAGCAGTGGATATTGTCTGAATTTGGAGCAAATGTTCTGTCCAAAGTATTCGTGATGGAGAGAGCCCATAGGATCCCACTGAGACGGCAGCCTCCGGGTGCTCCCCCCCGAGCCATGCTGGCCAGACTGTTGAATTACAGGGACAGAGACACTATACTCCGCAAGGCTAGAGATGTCCACGATTTGACAATTGATGGACAACATATCTCCTTTTATTCGGATTACTCCCCTACGGTCCAAAAACTGCGGATGAGATTTTCTGATGTAAAGCGGAAGCTGAGAGACATGGGCCTGAAATATTCTATGATGTACCCAGCTAAGCTCAGACTAGTTGCGCTGGGTAAAGTCCACTTCTTGCAGTTCCCTGAGAAGGCCATGGAGTGGATCGAAAAGAATTGCAGAAGAGTCCGGGACTATAAGGAGAGTTGAAATATTGGTGCATGGGTTCCTGTGTATTCTTGTTCTTTTATTTTTGCAGGTGTTACGGGACATTAGAGACTTATGCGGCCCGGTCACGGCAAAGAGTTGAGGAAAATGACTTTCTTTTCCATAGTTCAAAGCAAAAGGCGGGAGAGGCCTTGGTTGAGATAACGGTTACGTTTTAAACAATTGTTACAGTTGTGTTACGTTGCATAACGGATTGGATGGTGGTATTCCCCCACTCTCTGCTAGAAAGGGGGATAACGATAAACGAGGTTGAGGAGACGTGAGAGGGTAAAATGTTGGGTGGGGTGGCTCAATGGGATAGGGATTGGGGGAGGATTGTTCTGAGATAGAGGGAGGGGAGGGGAAAGGCTAGGGAGCGATGGTGTGTTTTTGATCTGCATGTTCCAAGTTGTGGGAAACTATTCGACCGAGAACAGGATGGCGGAGAAACTTAAAATATTGAGCTGGAATGTGAGAGGACTGGCGGACAGGGGTAAGAGGGCAGCTACTTTGCGCTATGCCATGACTTCTAAACCCTCCATGATGTGTCTCATGGAAACTCATTTGACCAAAGGAAACACTGGGGTCCTGGCTAGAACATGGCTCCAGAGGACATATCATGCTACATACTCTACATATGCGAGAGGGGTGTCGATACTGGTGCATACTCTGGTACCGTTTGAGGAGGTGGAGGTTAAACTGGACAAAGAAGGGCAGTATGTCTTCTTGGTGTGTAAGGTGTATGGGAGGCTGCTTTGTGTGGTGGCGGTTTACTTCCCGCCGCCGTACAACAGAGCAAAACTGCAGGAAATCATAGACCTGACCAGGCACTGGGCTGGAGTTCCTATTCTCTTCATTGGAGACTTTAATAATGTCATGAATGTACGATGGGACAGATGTGGCAGGACCCATAGTGGACACACGGGGGACGAGGAGACACAATTTGCTAGATTTATGGGAGAAATGGGATTGGTGGACCTGTGGAGAGTGAGTAATGTTGGGGTGAAGAGGTACTCTTGCTACTCCTCCTCGCACAGTTCTATGTCTCGAATAGATCTGGCTATAGGGAACACGCTGCTGGACTCTAGAGTTGTTGGGGTTGCGTACTTGCCCCGGGTCATCTCTGATCAGGGCCCTTTGCTGGTGGAGTTGCAGATGGGAGCGGGTGGAATGCGATCAGGTGGGGAATAGAAGGTACATCCCGTATGGTTGGATAAGATAGACATGCCCAAAATAGCTGAGGAGATGGAAGAATTTTTTCTACACAATGTGGGTAGTGCGGGGGCAGGAATGGTGTGGGACACTGCCAAGGCGTTCTTGCGTGGGTTATTGATAAGGGAAATATCAAGATGTAAGACCCGGAGTAGAGAGGCAGAAGCTGGAGCATTGGATACTCTGAGAAGAGCAGAGGAGGAGTTGATGGTGGGGCCCACCGCCGAGGCACAGCAGGAAATGAGGAAAGCTCAGGAGGAGGTGGACAGCTTGTTTTTGGCTAAGGCGGAGATGAAGCCAGAATTTCAAAAGACAACCTTTTTTGAGGAAGGCGAGAAGGTAGGACACCTGCTATCCACTATAGTGGCGGCTCAGAGAACATCGAGCTATGTCTATGGGCTATCTCGTCCAGATGGTCCTCTGACAACGGACTCGGAGGGGATCCTGCAGATACTTGAGGAGTACTACCGCGACTTATACACATCCACACTTGGGGTACCTAGTGACGCCATTGACAGTTTTCTGCTTAGCGCTGACCTGCCCAGGCTGAGTGCCCTGGACCGGGATAGTTTAGAGGGACCACTGACGTTGGAGGAACTAGAGGAAGCCATGGCATCCATGACTAATAACAAGGCTCCTGGGGTGGATGGGTTGCCGGTAGAAGTATATAAGCTTCTGGGGGAGGTGATGCTACCCAGACTGCGGGAGGTTCTACTGACGGCTATGGAGGAGGGACAATTGCCCCAGTCTATGAGGGAGGCGACCATAGTGGTTATACCCAAAGAAAACAAGGATGTCACGAAGCCAGACTCGTACAGACCCATATCTCTACTGTCGACTGATGTCAAGTTGTTGGCCAAGGTACTGTCGGGCCGGCTGACTCGGGTGATTACTGGTGTGGTGCATCCGGACCAGACTGGATTCATGCCGGACAGATCGACTGCCATTAACGTACGTCGGCTGTTTCTGAATATTCAGATGGCTGCTGATAATTCTGGCCACAGAGTGGTGGTGTCCCTTGATGCACACAAGGCCTTCGACAGTGTGGAGTGGGAGTATCTCTGGCGGGTCATGCATCATATGGGTTTTGGTCCGGTGTTCACAACATGGGTACAGTTGCTGTACTCTTCCCCGCTGGCCTGGATTAGGGTGAACGGAGGTAGGACGGATAGATTCAGTCTGACGAGGGGGACCAGACAGGGCTGCCCTCTCTCCCCGTTACTGTTTGCCCTGGCCATTGAGCCGTTGGCGGCGGTATTGAGACAAACTAATTCGATTACTGGATTTAGATATGGTTCGGTGGAGGAGAGGGTAGCCCTGTATGCTGACGACATTCTACTATTCTTACAAGACTCGAAGGACTCTCTGACTAATGCCATGGACATAGTGGATAGCTTTGGATGTCTGTCTGGTCTCCAGATTAACTGGGGTAAGTCACATTTGATGGAGGTGGACAGTGTGGAGGATCGAGGTGTGGAGGAGGTGGCCCATACGCTTTTAAAAAGAGTGAAAGTGTTTAAATACCTAGGTATTCAGATTGCAGCACCAATTAAGGAATTTCTAGATCTTAATGTGAGGCCGATAATTGGGCTTCTGAAAGCTAAGGCGGACACGTGGAGTAGGCTGCCCCTATCGGCGGTGGGTCGCACCAATCTGATTAAGATGGTGTTAATGCCAAAGTTACTTTATGTTTTACACAACTCCCCTGTGTGGATTCCACAGGCAATGTTCCAGCGTATTACGGCAATTTTTAGGGATCTGGTTTGGGGAGGCAGACAACCGAGAATTAAATTGGAGACTTTGCAGCGGCCCAAGGAGGAGGGAGGTCTTGCCCTGCCCAACCCTTGGATTTATTTCCTAGCTGCTCAGGCCCAACATCTGAGGGGATGGGTGGACGGGGCGAGAGAAGGCTCGCTTCAGGCTATTCTGGAAAATTACATTAATAGACGCCCTTTGGTACAGGGGTTAGAGATGGGTCTGTTTGGGAGGGCTGGTAGGAGGTGTCCAACGCTTGACTTGGTGCACAGATTGTGGACGAAGGTGAAGACTCTCAGGGGGGTCAACGGGGCGACGGTGTATACCCCAATCTGGAATAATATGCATCTTGGGGAATTCTATAAAATGGGAGAATTGAGGGAATGGACTTGCAGAGGGATAATATGCTTAAATCAGGTGATCGACCGACATGGCCTCAAATCATTTGAATCCTTGAAGTCAGAATTCAGTCTGACGGATAGGCATGGCTTTCAGTATGCACAGGTTAAACATGCATATCACAAACAGAGTAAAGTAAGGAATTTGTGCATACTGACCGATATTGTACTGGACTACATTTGCATGTCTGGAAGATCGAAGGGGGTGATTACCTCGATCTATGCTGACCTATTGCATACATTCCTTCTGAAACATCCTGTAAAAGCGAAGGTGAGGTGGGAAAGGGATGTAGGAGTTCTGTCTGAGGATAAATGGAACACAATTTTAGAGTACATCCCCAAATTATCTTTAAGTGAACCAGGTAGAATGTCCCAGCTCGTGCTTGTTCACAGGGCATACCGGTCCCCGGTCTTTCTGCACAGGGTTGGACTGCGGTCAGACTCGGAATGTCCTCCGAGATGTAGGCTAGAAGATGCGGGCATCCTGCACATGATCTGGGAGTGTCCACGCCTCGCATCCTTCTGGATTGTAATCCTCACCCTAATAGAAGGGAAATATCACTGTGTGATTCCACGAGACCCGGTGGTCTGCATACTTAGGTATGTGGAGGAAATAGAGGTAGACTCTATGGGGAAGATAGCCATAGCTCGCCTCCTGTACATAGGCAGGAAACTCATTGCCAAATATTGGATCTTGGAGGAAACACCCTCTAGGCGGGAGTTTCTTAGACAAGTCTCTTATGTGATTAAACTGGAAGAAAAAATATACTTTAAGAGGAAAAATGCTAAATACCTGGACCGCCTCTGGGCACCGTGGAAATAATTGTGCTGTCTCTGGCAGACGCCAGTCTAATACGATAACTGATAAGCACGATATAACGGTACAGCTTGATACTAGTGAGAACACTGTCAACGCTAAATGTATGGGAGCGTGTTAGTATTTGGAATAGTTTGATTGTTGTCTAGCCTGGGTAAGGGAAAAGGGGGGGTTGTTGTTTTGTAAGGAGGGGGACAGTTTTTGGGAGGTTTATACAAGGGGGAAAAATTGACATTGTGAAGGATTGTATTATGCTTTGTTATTCCTTGCTGATTCTAATAAAATTTATCTGATTTAAAAAAAAAAAACGAGTCCTAACGAGTAGATTCGCCCATCCCTAATACAGTGACTCGCGTATAAGCCAAGGGGGGGACTTTTCAGCCCAATTTTTGGGCTGAAAAACTCGGCTTATACGCGAGTATATACGGTACATATATTTTATTAATGAAAAAGCACAAATAAAAAATTATAACTATATTATAACTATAATTAACAAAACATATACATTTTCTATATATATCAGGTCCCGGTCCCAAACTCTTCCCCCCGGCCCCCTCCCTCCCTTCCTTTTTTGAATCAGAAAAATATTATTCAGATGTAAGGAAATTAATAACATACAACTGTAAAACCGCAATTGTCCATATTTGATAATATAAAGAAATCCCTTTCCCTCACCACCCACCCCCCTTTACAGACAGCAACATTTCTTATTTCTGAGCAATATATGTAAGATATGTTCAATAATTACCCTAAACATCTGATGACCCTTTACACACCATTAGACATGTCTCTGCCGGAACTTCCTTTCCAATCTCAGCCCTCACACCTTCCACGCTGCCCACAAGTTATCACATAATTTAGCATTTTTACGTTTATGGTAGATTTTTTCCTCCATCTGCACCACATAGTCCACTTGACGTATATATTCCTGTTTAGTAGGAGGCTCCATTCGTACCCAATATCTAGCTATGACCTTTCTAGCAGCATACAAGAGTCTGGCAACTGCTATCAGTGCCCACCACCTCTTCCACATATCCCAACAGGCAGACCACCGGATCTCTAGGGATTACACAATGATAGCGATTCCCAATGAGGGCAACCACCTCAGACCAGAAACCCAAAATATGTGGACACCCCCACATGACGTGTAGGATACCAGCGGCTTCAGCTCCGCATCTCGTACATTCCGAGGTCTCCCGCACCCCTATTTTATACAAAAATTCAGGTGATCTGTATGCCCTATGTACAAGAAATAGTTGGGACATTCTAGCAGGTTCATTTAATGATAATTTGGGAATATACTCTAAGATGGACTCCCATTTGTCATCCTCTATATTACCAACGTCTGCCTCCCATCTTTCCTTAGCTCAACAGGGTATTTCAGCAAAAAGGTGTGAAGCAGAGCGGCATAAATCTCAGATATAACCCCTTTAGTACTCCCCTCTTTGCAGATGTAGTCGAGGATAATATCTTTCTGGATAACCATGGTCCCCTTTTTCCTCTGTTGAAGGAATGCGTGTTTAACCTGCATATACTGGTAGCTGTGTTTGTCTGACAAGTGAAATTACTCCTTCAGCATTGCTAAGGTTTTGAGAGCTTGATCATTCATCAGTTGATAGACAAACTGCACTCCCTTTGTCTTCCAGTCTTTTAGGTCACCCATTTTATAGAATTCGCCTAGATGTTCATTATCCTATATCAGAGTGTACATTGTCAGACCCGTCAATCCTCTATCCTTCTTCACTCTCTTCCATACTTTATAAACTAATTCACATGTCGGGTATTTTTTACCCATCCGTCTAAACAGCCCTGACTCTAAACTTGTTACCAAAGGGCGTGTTTTAAGGCTGCAGTCACTATTATGTTCAATTGCTGGTTCAGGAGTTAATGTGTGACTCACCTGGAATCCCCTCCCCCTGGCTTTAAATAGCCTTCCCTCTCCTCTGTCAAGTGCTGCTGATAGCTATGTGTTCTAGGTCTTGGTGCTGTGTTGTGCTGATGCTTAGCTGCTGGGCTAAAGTCTTTCCTTGGGAGAAGCTGTGATTTCTGACCCGTGGGTGGAGGTAGGGGCCCTCAGCCTAGGGCTAACCAGGAGTTTTAGGGTACAGGGTGGCTGCTTGGAACTCCTCACCATCAGAGGTACCTCCAAGATCAGGGCAAGCCAGGGACCCCAGCATCAGTTCAGATTAGGCTCTCCTGACCCCCTTTTGCCCAATTCAACTACCTGTTTCCTGATTCTCTTACCTCCCAAGAGTGACAGATGGCTTATTAAGAGCATATTAATGCAGCTATAGGTCGAGTGTGCAAAGGAATAATAGACATAGTCCCTGTTCATAGGATGGAGGACCCACCACGTGGCCACTAATCGAAGAACTTGAATGGGTCTTAACAGCGCCAATTTGATTATGGGATATTGCATGACATCCAAACGATGTCTCCACCCCCGGGTCAGGAGTGAAGTTAAAATCATCCTCCACAGCTCATACCCCTTCTGCTAAATCGGCCAAAAGGTTCAGGACTGAGGAGCATGGGACGGTTGGGTCCCTGTTAGGTAGGTACCAGTTGGCAATGGTGAACATGGTGAAGTTGCCACTGATCTTTTAAAAAACATCTCCCCTCTTGGTCACTTCTAGAGTCCAATACTGTATATATCAGCAATTTGTGTAGGGCTTTGGACACCCCTTTGGATTTATTTGTTGGGTTGAAGTTATGAGTTCAAAATATGTAGTATCAGGGTGGGTAGATGACCCATCTCAAAATGTGTTTCCTGAAATAGTAGGATATGAATTCTTTTTTTATGCATATTGTACAGGTTTTGGGATCTTTTTTGAGGGACATTCAATAACCTAGTATTGAATGAGCTGTACCACCCAAAGGTAAATGGGAGAAGAAACAAAGCAGTAAGAGTGAGGAGAAGAGGTTTGGGTAAAGAAAAGGAAAGTGGGATTAATAGGAAGAAAAGGAAATAAAATAGGAGGGGGTGGGGAAGTGTAGGTGGGGGATGTGGATAAAGTTTATGAAGAAGTTTATTTAGTAGTTTAGAGAACAGAGGTAAGGTTAAGGTTAGTTGTTCTATTTGCCCTAGCACAATGTATAAGGTATTGTGCTTCACACTGAGTAACCTGCCTTTGTCAGCCATGTGATGAGAAATAGGGGAGATGTTTTCCAGGGGTTCCTCAGACGAGCCCTAAGAAGGTCAATTAGCCCCTGTTGCTATGTGTGTTGCTAAACAGTTTCTAGGAATGAACAGAGGATCTGTCCAGCATGAGTTCCCCAATCCCCCCACATGTTGAGACCCCAACCTGTTATACACTTCAGAAAGTGCCCCAGGTCCATCTCTCAGCTTATTGCCTCAACATATTCACCATGCTATACCATCTGTATTGATTACTATAACCTTTTCAAGTAACAAGTTCTCATTTCAATTAAGCAGTGTTATTCTTTCCCTAACATTTTAGGAAGAGCACAGTTTCTGCTTCGCTCGGTGAAGGGGGGAAGGGAGAGAGGTCGAAGTAAGGATATCATGAAAAACAAAGGGGTGCCTTGCCCCATCAATTGTCCCCTGTTAAGGGCAGATGTGACTCCTTTCCTCCCCTCTCCCCCAGTGTTGTGTGCTCTTTCAGGGTTTCCGTGATGGCTCCTCCCATATCTCGGCAGGCATTCCCGGCTAGTTCTCAGTTTCAACAAAAGGGATATTAAAAGCAGAAGTGAATATTGGGAAATGGAATACATGCATATGACAACCGGGAAACAAATCAGAAACCCCTACCTGTACAGTAAGATGTGGGATCTCAGCACATCTACTAGGGTTCTGAAGGCCTTCCTTTTCTGCAGCATGAGACTTGAAAGATTCAGAGAATTAGCAAATTGAATGTATGGAAAGTGACCCGGGTGCCACTGCGTAATTTCTGGATAATGGCCTCCTCCTGCGTGTAATGGTGTTACTGGCATATCACATCTCAGGGTCTATCCAGATCTCTGGGCTTGGGTTCCAGCGCTCTGTGAGCCCTATCCATTTTAATCTTTCTGTGCTGAGGTTCTCCCAGAATTTGATTAAAGATCCGTTGGAAGGTGCATGGGAGTTCTTTGGATTCAACATATTCGGGCAGACCCCTTATTCTAAGGTTATTGTGCCTCTCTCTGTTTTCTGCGTCATCCAAGGCCTCAGTGAGATACTATATTTGGTATGAATACTGATTCATGATACTGTGGTGTGATTGAATGTCTTCCTCCATTAACTGCAATATATTATTGTGGCTCTAGCCCTCTGTGTCAATCATTTATGCCTCCGAGCACAGGGCTGTGAGTTCAGACCGGTATGCATTCTCCAGCCTATTAATGTATGTCTCCATATCCTCTTTGGTGAGTATAACTGTGATATGTGCGCGCAAATCATTAATCTTGGCCAGGACCTTCCTCCCAACTGTGTCGATCTTTGAGTCTCCAGCTCTGTATCAGGCCCCCTCCGCACAATATCAGAACGCTTTATGTGTTAAGATTGTCCACTTGTCCGTCCTGCAGCTATCCCTCTCCGCTATTGCTGTATCTGGGGAGTGAAATATACTCTAAGGGGAGCATCATCTCCAGAGCCTCTTGTTTCAAAATATGTTTATTAAAATTTTTTAGAGACAAGGAGAGAGAGGAAGATGGAAAAAGGGGAGGGAGGGGGGGAAGAAAAGATGAAGGGGTACAATACATAGAACAAACAGTAAAGGGACAAAATTACAATGATAGTCAAGATCACAGGTATCCATAGCAATTGGAAAGATAAAAAATCAAAAAAATCTAAACCGAAATCTGAGCACAAAGTGCTTAATAAAGGTTTAAACAGAACAAATATTAGTAAGTAAAAAGAAAATACTAGAATAAAATTTGTCAACTGACCTTATTCAATAAAGCTGGTGAATAAGCTATAAGCCAGGAATCCCAACATTCTAGATATTTGGTGAAGTTGTTTCTGATGGCAAAGTTATGTTCATATACACTATGCTGAGATATGCGATCAATCAAGTTTCTTATAGTGGGAGGTTCCTTTTTGTGGTTCCTTTTTGTTCTACCTTGATGTGATGAGGATCTTGGCAGTGAGTATAATGTGGGAAATTATATGTCTAAAACCTTTTGGGAGGTCTTCAATAACAATAGAGAGGAGGGCCATTTGGGGTGAAATAGTGATTTTAAATCCTGTGGTATCTGTAATGAGGGTTTTAACATCGGACCAGAATTTAAGTAAGATCGGACAATCCCAAAATATATGAGAGAGAGTCCCGATGTTCCCACATTCTCTCCAGCAAGTAGGAGGGAGAGAGGGATTAATATGGTTCAATTTAGTAGGGGTCCAGTACTATCTGGATAAGATTTTATAAAACGACTAGCTGTACTACCCGGCTACGCCCGGGTTAATAAATAACTGATGTTAGCTATAACAAAATAGAATTTGAATATGTCATATTAATGACCTGTTGGAAAATAGAAGCCGAGCTGTGATTGGTTGCTTTAGTCAGCCTTCTAAATCTCCAGCCAACAGTAAACCGTTCTCCCGGCCGGGCAGTATATATTACCTCACACATACACATAATACACAGCTCATGTGACTGACATCTGCCTTAATTCCCTATATGGCACATGTGTTGCACATTGGCTGTTTTTAGTCAGATGTTTATTTTTGGAAATTAAAGATACCACACACATGAGGCGAGTTGTGTGAGGCGATTTGTGCACATCTGTGTCTGTCTGTGTGGTGTGTGTGTCCCTGGGGTGTGTGCGTGTGTGTCCCTGTGGTGTGTATTCTTGTGGGGGGGGGGTGTCCCTGTGGTGTGTGTCCTTGTGGGGGAGAGGGGTGTCCCTGTGGTGTGTGTCCATCCCTGTGGGGTCTGTGTGTTCCTGTGGGGTGTGTGTGTCACTGTGGGGTGTGTATGTGTGTGTGTGTCCCCATGTGGTGTGTGTGTTTGTGCCTGTAGGGTGAGTACATGTGTCCCTATAGGGTGTGTATGTGTGTGTGTCCCTGTGGGGGGTCTGTGTGGTGTGTGTGTGTCTCTGTGTTGTGTGTCTCTGTGTTGTGTGTGTCTCTGTGTTGTGTGTCTCTTTGTGTGTGTGTGTGTGTGTTCGGGTGCGTGGCGAGTATCCAATGTTGGGGCTCCACCTTAGTGACTATATACTTGCTGTTACTCTGTGTGCGTGTGGTGTGTATACATGTCCCCGTGTGTGGTGAATATCCCATGTTGGGGCCCCACCTTAGTGACTATATGCTGGTATATGCTGTTAGGCCCCTTTCACATCAGCGTTATTTTTAAATCGCGGCAGATGCGGTGAAAAAAACGCATCTGCCACGATTAACGCATAACCGCGACACCTGCGGCACAGTTGCGGCAAGCCCCATGCAATGTCTATGGGGCTTGCGGTAAGGGTGCGGCAGATGCGGTATCGGCACTTGCGGCAGGTGCGGTCGCAAAAAAAAAACGTGGCTGGCCGCGTTTTTTTTCGCGGCCGCACCTGCTGCAAGTGCCGAAACCGCACTTGCCGCACCTGCCGCACCATTACCGCAAGCCCCATAGACATTGCATGGGGCTTGTCGCAACTGTGCCGCAGGTGTCGCGGTTATGCGTTAATCGCGGCAGATGCGGTTTTTTCACCGCATCTGCTGCGGTTTAAAAATAACGCTGATGTGAAAGGGGCCTTAGTCTTTGGCGCTGTCATTAAGCCCCGTTTATTCACAACTGTCAACTGGTAACTGTCACTTTCTCTCCATTATGTAAATAGGGCCAAAATTGTTTGGTGAATTGGAATGCGCATGGTTAAAATTTCGCCTCACAACGTTGCCTATGACGCTCTCGGGGTCCAGACGTGCGACTGTGCAAAATTTTGTGGCTGTAGTTGCGACGGTGTAGATGCCAATCCCGGACATATACACATACAGCTTTATATATTAGATTCATGCATAGTGCCACATGCTGAAGAAGAATATGTGATGGCAAACGTTTTGGTCATATTTTGAAGGTCCAAACGAATCCCTAATTCCTCCTCCTAAGTCGCAAAAAAGGAAAGATTACCGTTTATACTCGTTTATAAGCCGAGTTTTTCAGCCCAAAAATTGGGCTGAAAAGTCACCCCCTCGGTTTATACACGGGTCAATACGGTAATACTATGGTGAGGAGGCGGGGGGAGGCTGATGACTGAGCGGCCCATCACGTGGTGCCGCTCATTAGATATGCACGGCTCCCCCCGCCCATCACAGCGGCAGGGGGAGCCGTGCATACAGCCCCCCAGTGTATACAGGCAGCCCTCCAGTGGCACTAGCCCCCCCATCATGTGAAGAGCCCCCCACACTGTGCAGAGCCCCCCCGCTGCATTATCTTACTATCCAGGGTCTTCTTCACCGCGGGTCCTCCAGTCATCCTCGCGCGCTGTGTTCACGTCTCACGTGACCCGGCGCGATGACGTCATCCCACTGCGACCGCCGGGTCACATGATACCGGTAACACAGCGCGCGATATGGACTGGAGGACCCGCGGTGAAGAAGACCCTGGATGGTAAGATAATGCAGCGGGGGGGCTCTGCAAAGTGTGGAGGGCTCTTCACATGATGGGGGGGCGAGTTCCACTGGGGCCTGCTGTATGCCCCTGGGGGGCCTGCTGTATACCCCTGGGGGCCTGTTTATACCCCTGGGGGCCTGCTGTATACCCCTGGGGGCCTGCTGTATACCCCTGGGGACCTGCTTTTACCCCTGGGGGCCTGCTTATACCCCTGGAGGCCTGCTTATACCCCTGGGGGCCTGCTGTATACACCTGGGGGCCAGCTTATACCCCTGGGGGCCTGCTGTATACCCCTGGGGGCCTGCTGTATACCCCTGGGGGCCTGCTTATACCCCTGGGGGCCTGCTTATACCCCTGGAGACCTGCTGTATACCCCTGGGGGCCTGCTTATACCCCTGGGGGCCTGCTTATACCCCTGGGGGCCTGCTGTATACCCCTGGGGGCCTGCTGTATACCATACTGCTGGGGCCTGTATACCACTGGGGGGGCCTGTATACCTCACTGCTGGGGGCCTGTATACAATACTGCTGGGGGCTATATACCACTGGGGGGACCTGTATACCTTACTGCTGGGGGCTGTATACCTGTCCTGGTGGCTGTATACCATACTACTGGGGCCTTTATACCACTGGGAGTGCCTGTATACCACACTGCTGGGGGCTGTATACCTCACTGCTGGGGGTTGTATACCTGTGCTGGGGTCCACCCTCGGCTTATACGCGAGTCAAATAATCAAGGTATCCAGATGATTGAGCGCTCCCAAGGAGATTGACCTTAAATTTGGAGGTTATATAGTTTGGAGGTAAAATTTTATGTAATACTTCATATACCTGAGGAAGGCTATTTTATGACATTTATAGCCGAAACGCGTTGTTTTAATTATGCTTTTATGACTTTTTATTACTGTGAAGCCATTTGAAATAAATCTCCAAGAAAGAAAAAGGTCAATCTCCTTGGGAGCGCTCAATCATCTTGATACCTTGATTATTTGCTTCATTCCACGGGCTCATAGCTGGGAGTTCCGCTCTCTGGAGGATAGCAGCAGCATACCAAGGAGACAAAGACCCCTGTAAGACCCCCAGTGGGTCGATATGCGAAGAAACAAGACACAATAAAGGTGAGTTCTCTTGCCCAGTGTACTTCTGAGAAATATTGTACTTTTACATTTAGATCTATGCCTGTTTTCTCGCTCCCCACCCTTCTCCGACCTACAGCCTCGAGGTCTATTGTGTGCATTATACGCGAGTCAATAAGTTTTCCCAGTTTTTGGGGGCAAAAGTAGGGGGGTCGGCTTATACACGAGTATATACGGTGGGTAGTTCTATTTCCTCATTAAGGATCTTCTAATAGTTGTTTCTTTTCCAGTTGGATGCTTTCCCAGGGGAATCTATTAAATTTGTAAAGCCTTAATAGATAAATGTCTCCAAGCGGTAATCGTTGCCCTCAAAGTAGGGTAACTAGGGGGATTTTTAGATGGGCTTATTAAATGGGCAATAATTTAAGCCGTTAAATTTTTATTTTTTATGATAGATTTTTCAATGTTTATCCATGGAGTGTTGAAGGGATCTGGAAGCCATCCTTGTGACAGTTTGAGAATAGATGCTAAGTAATAATTAAATAGGTTGGGAACTCCCAATCCTCACATCTTCTTTTGTTTTTCATGAGATGTATTAGCAACTCTTGGCTTTTTGTGATTCCAAATAAAAGTTCTTAGTTGGCACTTGAATTTCCCAAACCACGTTTTTGGGATAAAAAAGGGAATGGCATTAATTATATAAAGAAATTTGGGGAATAAGATCAATTTAGATACTTCAATCTTGCTTAACTATGAGAGTTCAATTTTGGCCAAACGTAAATAATCACTATGAAATTATTTGTGTAAAGATATTATGTTTTCTTGTTTAGTGATTGAGGAAGGTTTCGGAATAGAGATTCCTAAATATGAAATTTTCTTATCCTCCCAAGTATAATCAAACTCCTCCTTGAGGTAGACAAGAAGAGTCTCATCAATATTGAACTCCAGGATTTGTGTCTTTAATTTATTAACTTTATAAAAAGAAAGCCGGGAAAATTCTTCGATGGATAATGACAGGTTCCTGAGGGACTTAAGCGGATTAGATATAATGATTAAAATATCATCTGCAAAGAGAGTAATTTTATGATGTTGTTGGTTCGCAATGATTCCTTGAATATTGAGGTTATTCCCAATACTAAAAGCAAGGGGTTCACGGAACAGAGCAAAAAGAATCGGTGAAAGCGGGCAACCTTGCCTAGTGCCGTTAATTTTCATAATAATAACTAGGCACAAAAGATATAATGCAAAAATCTATATTTATTCAGCAGCTTAAACGAACAGAATTGTAAAGCAAAACGTTTTGGCCTACTGGCCTTCATCAGTTGCTATAAGAACAAAGAAAATATATCATAACATGATCAGTATTCATGTTCATACAATAACATAAAATACAAGAAAAATCAATAGAAATTTCTATCATCAATTCTGGACAACAGGCTACTTCTGGAAGCTGATGTTGTTTTCACAAAGGCTATATAAATGCCCATATTCAAACAAGGGGTTAATACAGTTAAGATGTCAATATGTAATCAAAATTACAATCTATGTATCAAAGAGGATGTTTGAGGCAATAGGATCCAAAAGGGTACACACTAATGCAAAGGGGTATGAATTAAATCTCACTCACCATATGATATGACGCTAGAGAGAATGCATAAATGTGCAGGAGATAACAGCGTGCAGGACGCTGTATCTCCAAAGTTTATATCTAGGCTGAGGATACACATGGCGTCGCGTCATCAAGACGCGCGTGCATGCGCACTCGGGATTTTTTCAGTAACCTAAGTTACTGAGTCACGTGATCGGGCGTCACGCGATCATGTGATAGCGCATAAAGAATACGCTCTGCGCATGCGCGAGTGGCACCGATGGTCATGGTGCTTGTTACTAAAAGGAACAATAGCTAGGAAGCACCACATTAGAAAGCAAAGTAAGAAAAAAGGAGGAAAATTAGAACGAAAGGAAGAAACAGGAGATTGAGCAGAAATAAAAGGAAGATTATAATACAAAGGGAATAAGAATAATTTCCCAATAATTTCCATTAACTATTTGAATATACCCTCGCCGAAGGATTAAGATTTATAGACTTAATACTTCCAAGTATGTTTCCCCGAAACCCGAACTCCTCCAAAGTACAAAAAAGGAATGACCACTGGAATCGAAAGCCTTCTCGGCATCTAAGGCCAGGAAGGCTGAAGGCTGTTTCGTCTTCATCACCAGAGTCACTAAGTCCAGGGCTCTCCTGGTGGCATCTGTTGTGATACAGCCAGGAATAAATCCTGTTTGGTCAGGATGAATTAATTTACCAATATAAATTCTAATTCCATTGGCCGCTAGTTTTGCTAGAATCTTAGTATCACAATTTAGAAGGGAAATTGGTCTATAATTTTTCACATCTGCCAGATCACCTTTGCCTTTGGGTATAACTGTAATAATGGCCTCTAACATGTCCAGTGGAAGAAATCCCTGGGTTGCAGACTGATTAGCTAGTTTAGTAATAAATGGAAATAACTTTTCTTCAAAGGTCTTATATAGCTTATTTTGGAAGCTGTCTGGACCCGGTGACTTTGCATTTTTCAGATGTTTAATCACATCTGATACTTCTGAAAGAGTATAAGGCTACGTTCACACATTTGAGTATTTTGCTGCGCTTTTTTGCACACGCTTTTTGCCGCGTTTTTCGTCCGCGCAAAAAAGCGCAACAAAATACGCAGGGGCTTTCACACACTGCGCTTTCTTTACTCCAGAAAGCGCAGTGATGTCACAGAGGGGAGGAAAAATCCTGCTTCCTCCTCCCCTCTGTGACAGCCCCATTAGATTTCACAGTGTATTAATATACACTGTGAAATCTAAATTAAACAGAGGCAAATGTATGGAAATAAAAAAGAATGAATACTTCACCTGTCCGACACCTTCTTCCGCTGTCTGGTGCCTTCTGCCGCTCTCCGGTCTCCGGTTCCAAGTGAGAGGTGTACTGAGAAGAGCTGTGGTGACGTCAGAGGGGGAGCGTTCCCGGGGCGTTCCCAGCGCTGATTGGCTGTTCGCGGTCATGTGATATGTATCACATGACCGCGAGTGCCCGGGAATGCCCCTCTGACACCACCACAGGTCTTGTCAGAAGAGATCTCACTTAGAACCGGAGACCGGATAGCGGCAGAAGGCACCAGACAGCGGGAGAAGGCGTCGGACAGGTGAAGTATTGATTCTTTTTTATTTTTCATTCACTTGCTTTTGTTTAATTTAGATTTCGCAGTGTATATTAATACACTGTGAAATCTAATGGGCGGCCACAGCTGTCAAAGAGGGGAGGAGGAAGCAGGATTCTTCCTCCCCTCTGGGAGAATACGCAGAAGTAGCTGCGTAAACAATTGACATATCAATTGTTTACGGAGCTGCGCTTTCTCCCGGAAAACGCAGTGCGTATTTTTACGCAATGTCTGCACTGCAAAGTGAATTTCCCATTCACTTTGCAGGCAGACAAAAGGCACATTGCGTATTTTGAAAAGCGCGCGTAAAAAAACGCGGCAAAATACGCAATGTGTGAACGTAGCCTAAGGTGAATTAATGTGGTCTAAGTAATTCAAAGAAGGCAAATTAAGATTTATCAAATATTTAGTAATATCTTGGACTGAAACTTTTGGTAGATTGGGGTTATCTTTCAAATTATAAAGTGAGGAATAAAATTGGGCGAAAGCATTAGTAATATCTTTGGAGTGTTTAAGTAGGTGACCAAGAGGATCTTTGATTTCTTTTATCCTAGATTTAAGTTTATAATGTTTGATTTTTGCAGCTAGCATTTTAGAAGGTCTGTCATCTGAAAAATAGTATCTGGCTTTGAGAGTTTGGGAGACTTTATCATACTCTGATGTTAAAAGAAATTTTAAATCAATCCTCAACTTTTCGGCCGAGAGTTCAACTAGGGGATTTGAGACTTGAAGTTTTTCCAAATGATGTATTCGTTTCACTAATTTCTGAGTTTTGTATCTATTTTCTCTATTTAGTTGAACATTGAGTTGAATCATTCTTCCTACTGCTTTGAACATGCGTTGTTTGGCGGGACTTATACTGGGGGAGGCATCTGCATCTGAACTTTCCAGATCAGACGGTCTCTGTATGGAATGAGTCTTTGATGCCAAATGTTTCCTTTTTTGTTTAGAAGGCTGGGAGTCAAGAGGAGTTGTGACACCTAAATTTGATTCCCGAATATGGGATCATGCATCGTTGTCACTAGATCTAGCAGGGGATCTTGAACGATCCCTTTGAGTAGAAAATGTTTCTTTAATGTCTTTGAGTTTGTTTGATCTTATCTGTCTTTACATTGAGTGATGCCATAGTTAAGTATATAAAGTTATGTACAGGAATTATACCATATAGTGTAGCTAATATTCTGTATTAACAATATCTGACTTCTCAGAACGATATGAGATTATTTATATTGAAATGAAAAAAGGGAATTTCTCCTTCGCCTCATTGGGGGACACAGGACCATGGGTGTTATGCTGCTGTCCACTAGGAGGCGACACTAGGCAGAATCTGCAAAATATTAACAGTGGCTCCTCCTCTGCAGTATACACCCCTGGAGATGCACTGCCTTAACCAGTTTTTGCTTAGTGTCGTAGGGGGCACACCTAAAATTTATTTTTCTAAAAAATGTTTTCACTTTTTGGATTTTTCATTCAAGAAGAAGAAAAGGGGGTCTCTGTGACACTCCCGGCATGGCTCCTTCTTCGGCCCCCCGCTGTTGGGGTTGCCTGGTTGAAGTTGGGACCCCCTCCCTCCTCATCTCTCCTCTCGCCGGCCATTACATGTGGATCTGCAGTTTCAAGTGCAGCTGGGGCTTCTTGCCTTCACAGTCTGCTCGGCCAGCCAACCTCCGGGGGGCACAGGACGAGGACACTGAACACTGGTGGGGCACACCTAAGTGGGCTAAGTTCCCAGCAGAGGGTTTTCTGCACAGGCACCCACACTATGCCGGGCTCAAAGACCAAGAGGACCAGGGCTCATGCCTCTTACTATGCCTTATGCACAGCCTGCAGGAACCCTCTGCCCAGCGGCTACACATCACCGCATTGCCAGGGCTGCACCCAGAATAGCGTGCCACAGCCCCCACTTACCCCGGCTATTACCAACACGTTCAATGCCATGCTGGATTGGGCCATTCTTATGTCCCAATCCATGTCTCAGTCTATGTCACAATCCATAGACAAGCTGTCCTCTACATTGCTCCATGCTCTGCAGAGTCACTTTTCTTCCCTGAGCGCTCCCCAGCAAAGGTGGACGCTCGGACCAAGACTGTACTGACCCAGGCTCATTCGCCTCTAGGTCAGGACGGAAGCGAACCCATAGGTCACACTCTCCAGCGTCCTCTCATAATTCACGTTAATCTCCACCCAGGGAGAGACACTGTACCTTCAGGTCACGGGAGTTGTCCCATACCAGGGAAAGTCACCGGCGTCACAGGTCATCCCCTACCAGGGAAGGACACAGCAATACACAGGACTCTGAAGGCCTCTGTGATTCCAGCTCAGATCTAGATCCAGACATGTCCTTAAACCTAGACCCGCCAGACACTGCTGCGCTAGTTGAGGACGTAATCACTATCATCAACCAGGTGTTGGATATATCTGACCCACCCCCAAATGTCCCAGAGCACAAAATTGCCTTTCAAAAGGTTAAGCAACCACCTAAATATTTCTCTGATCACCCCGAGTTCAAGGTGATCCTTAAAAAACATCGCTCGCACCCGGAAAAAAAATTCGGCAACCGCAAAGCACTCGAAACACGTTACCCCTTTCTGCAGGAGGTAGCACAGAACTGGGCAGATCTGCCTGTAGTGGACCCCCCAGTCTCTAGGCTTGCAGCACAGACACTTCTCTCCCTGCTGGATAGCTCATCCATCAAAGACACGATGGACCGTCAGGTGGAACACATGGCTTAATCAATTTTCGAGGCCTCAGGGTCCTCCCAGCATTCGCTTCCGTCTGGGCAGCTAAGGCCATGATGGCCTGGGCGAATAACTTACATGCGGCCCTCTGCTCAACTGACACTGAGCTGTCAGATTAAGCGGTTCAGATATCCGTCGTGGCAGACTATATTCTGCATGCAGCTATCGATTCCACAAATTGCGCGGCAGCATCAGCGTCAAATGCCATCATAATCAGGCGTGCCCTCTGGTTATGGGAATGGAAGGCTGATGCAGTCTCTAAGAAATCCCTCACACACCTCCTATATCTCAGTGGACGTCTGTTCGGAGAAGAGTTAGATAAATTAATTTCTTACGCCACAGGGGGTAAGAGTACTTCTCTCTCCCAACAAAAGCCAAAACACACCTACAATTGACGTAATCAAACACGATTCCGTTCCTTTTGGAATTCGTCAGGCTTGTCCGTCTCACGACCAGCACAGACTCGCAGCCGCTCGCTGCGCTGGGAGAGCTCGCGGTTGAACCAAAAATCGAACAAAAACTGGCATTCAAAATCTAGCCAGTCCAAACCTAAGGGATCCAAATCCCACAAATTCACCTTCTCATGACTCCTTATCCCTGGACGACAACCCACCGGTTGGCGGCCGACTTTTACACTTTTGTCAGGTCTGGCTGCCTATTGTAGAAGACAGGTGGGTCAGAGAACTAGTGTCATCCGGTTACAAAATAGAGTTAATTTCCCCCCCACAAAATCGATTCTTTCTCTCCGTCCCCCAAGGGTGCCATCCAAAGCCCGCGCCTTCTCTCAGGCGGCCAACTCACTTCTTCAAGCAGGCGTTATCGTGCCCGGTGCCTCCGGCTGAGCGCTTTCACGGGTTCTACTCCAATCTGTTTGTAGTTCCCAACAAAGGAGGCAGAGTAAGACCCAAACTGGACCTCAAACAGCTAAACAAATTTGTTAGAGTACGAAAATTCTGCATCGAGTCGCTCCGTTCCATAATATCATCCATGGAAAAGGGAGAGTTTCTTGCCTCCATAGACATACAGGATGCATACCTGCACATACCAATCGCGTCTGCTCACCAATGGTTCCTCCAATTTGCAATCGGCCAGGCTTCCTACCACTTTGTGGCTTTCCCGTTTGGACTCGCCACAGCTCCCAGAGTGGTTACCAAGGTCATGACGGCCGCCGTGTCCATTTTACACTCCAGGGGTGTAGTCGTCATCCCATACCTGGACGATCTCCTTATCAAAGCTCCCACCTTCAAGGATTGCGAACTCAGCGTCTCCATCACGGTAGACACACTGAGTCGCCTGGGCTGGTTGGACAACCTAAAAAAGTCATCACCAATCCCAAGTCAATCCCTGATCTTTCTGGGCATGCAATTCCACACTTCCAGGGGTCTAGTGCTCCTTCCCAAGGAAAAAGCACATGCTCTTCGTCTAGGAGTTCGCACCCTTCTTCAACCATCACCTCGGTCCTTCCGATTTGCCATGACAGTTCTGGGCAGGATGGTCGCAGCAATAGAAGCAATTCCCTTTGCCCAGCTTCACCTTTGGCCTCTACAACTGGCCATACTCAATACCTGGGGCAAGAGTCCCTTTTCCCTGGACAGGACGTTCCAGTTGCCCTCGACGGCCGAGCAATCTCTACATTGGTGGCTCAGACCAATTTCACTCTCGAAAGGGAAATCCTTTCTAACAGGTCACTGGAAAATTCTGACCACTGATGCAAACCTTACGGGATGGGGCGCGGTGTACCGCCAACACAGAGTGCAGGGCAAATGGTCTCCAGTGGAGGCTACTATGCCCATCAACATACTGTAGATTCGAGCCATCTAAAACTTTCCAGCACTTCCTGGCGGCTTCTCACATCAGGATACAGTCGGACAATGCCACGGCCGTGGCATACGTCAATCACCAGGGAGGAACCCGCAGTGCCCAGGCAATGCGAGAGGTAAGAGACATCCTTCACTGGGCGGAATCGACAGGATCCGTCCTGTCAGCCGTGCACATCCCGGGCGTAGACAACTGGGAAGCGGACTTCCTCAGTCGCCAGAGCATAGACTCAGGAGAGTGGTCCCTGCACCCCGAAGTCTTTCAACAAATTTGCCATCGCTGGGGGACTCCGGATGTGGACTTAATGGCATCACATCTCAATGCCAAAGTTCCCAACTTCATGGCCAGATCACACGACCCCCGGTCAATGGGAGCGGATGCCCTAGTCCAAGATTGGACTCATTTCCAACTCCCGTACATCTTCCCCCCTCTGCCTCTGATCCCCAGAGTGGTGCGGAAAATCAGACAGGAGGAAGTCCCAGTCATCCTCATCACCCCAGACTGGCCCAGACGCGCATGGTATGCCGACGTCGTACAACTCACGGCAGATGCCCCTTGGCGTCTTTCAGATTGTCCAGACCTTCTGTCTCAGGGCCTGTTTTACCACCAAAATTCAGGAGCCCTGAATTTGACGGCATGGCCCTTGAGACCTAGATTTTGACTCAAGCAGGGCTCTCACAGGACGTCATTGGCACCATGATCAGTGCGAGGAAGCCAGCCTCTGCTAGGATTTACTACCGCACCTGGAAATCCTTTTTTACCTGGTGTGCATCTCATAATCAGGCCCCATGGCCCTATTCTCTGCCCAGAGTCCTTAGTTTTCTGCAATCAGGGCTGGAGGCCAGACTGTCCCTAGGTTCTCTTAAGAGCCAAGTCTCAGCTCTCGCAGTTCTCTTTCAGCGGCGCCTTGCATATAAACTGCAAGTGAAGACATTTCTCCAAGGGGTCTCCCGTTTGGTTTCCCCCTACAGACGACCGCTGGAGACGTGGGATCTCAACTTAGTGTTGACAGCATTGCAAGAACCACCCTTTGAGCCCCTTAAGGAAATCCCACTCCACCTTCTATCCCAGAAGGTGGTTTTTCTGGTGGCAATCGCCTCACTTTGCAGAGTGAACTGACAGCACTCTCTTGCAGACCGCCCTTCATGGCTTTTCACCAGGATAAGGTCGTTCTCCGTACGGTCGCCTCTTTCCTCCCGAAGGTTCTATCCACCTTTCACCTCAATGAGGAAATTTCTTTGCCATCCCTTTGTCCAGCATCGGTTCATAGGGTTGAGAAGGCTCTGCATACGCTGGACCTTGTCAGGGCATTGCGTATCTATGTGTCTAGGACTGCACCTTTTCGGAAGTCTGACTTTCTCTTCCTTCTTCCGGAAGGCAGCCGCAAGGGTATGCCAGCTTCTAAAGCTACCCTTGCTAGGTGGATCAGATCCACCATTCAAGATGCCTACAGACTCTCAAACTCGCCACTTCCGGCTGGTATCAGAGCACATTCTACCCATGCGGTAGGGGCCTCCTGGGCCATTCAGCACCAGGCATCTGCACAACAAGTGTGTAAGGCAGCCACCTGGACTAGCCTCCACACGTTCACAAAACATTACAGGGTCCATACCCAGTCCTCAGCGGATGCGAGACTGGGTAGACGCGTCCTGCAGGCGGCAGTGGCCCACCTGTAGGGGCCTGTCTTTATACAATATTCGTTCCATTGCTATTCCCACCCAGGGACTGCTTTAGGACGTCCCATGGTCCTGTGTCCCCCAATGAGGTGAAGGAGAAAAGGAGATTTTTGTGTACTCACCATAAAATCCTTTTCTCTTAGCCTCTAATTGGGGGACATAGCTCCCGCCCTGTTGCCCTTTCAGGCTGTTTTTTGAGTTCTCATATTGTTTTTTGAGCTCGTACATAGTTGCCTTCTTACAGGCATAGTTACATATGTTATCATTGTTACGTTTCTCCTACTGCTTCAGCACAAAACTGGTTAAGGCAGTGCCTGTCCAGGGGTGTATACTGCAGAGGAGGAGCCACTGTTAATCTTTTGCAGATTCTGCCTAGTGTCGCCTCCTAGTGGACAGCAGCATAACACCCATGGTCCTGTGACCCCCAATTAGAGGCTTAGAGAAAAGGATTTTATGGTGAGTACACAAAAATCTCCTGATCTTAACCAATCAGGTATACTCAGCTAAATTAAAAAGAAAAAAAAACGATGTATTGTTGAGCAAAAAAGTTGTTACTAACAAAATATTAACCATTTAAAGAATCTTTATGATACAGCCAGATCAAGCCCCAATAATTACGTAGGGGCTATGATCTGAAGCTGTAGTTGTGAAAAGTCCAGATCTTGAAAGTAAAGTAATAAGCAATCCAATTCTTCCAGGAAACCACCAGTCAGTCCAGATTCAGGTGTACAACGGAGAGAGTTCTCTAATCCACAGCTGCTGCAGCAGACAGGAAGAAATCTGCTTGACCAGAGATATCCTATTTTCTTATATACTGTCAGAAATTCCTTTGGATCAAAAGTCTATACAAAGTTCTCCAGAGTAGTCCACTGCCAATAGGAGCAGAGACAAAACCTGTGTTATAATCCAAAGTCTGTGTAGAAAATAACAGGAGCCTCTATAGCGATCTCAAACTTCCAGGGTAGAATATATATATATATATATATATACTAGCTGTGAGCCCGATGCAAATGCATCGGGATTCTAGAACGTGCATTAATTTGATTATAGTAGTTATAGCTGTTAGCCTGATGCAAATGCATCGGGTATCTAAAATATGTTTATTGTTTTTTTAAACATTTTTAAATAATAATCGCATCATCAATAGCAATAATATAAGCCATAGCATTATTATTAGCAGTAATAGCATTATTAATAGCATTATTAGCAGTATTATGAGCATTAATAACAGTATTAATAGCATTATTATTAGCATTAATAGCATTATTAATAGCATTATTAGCATTAATAATAGCATTAATAACATTATTAATAGCATTAATAGCATTATTATTAGCATTAATAGCATTAATAATAGCATTATTAGCATTAATAATAGCATTAATAACATTATTAATAGCATTAATAGCATTATTATTAGCATTAATAGCATTAATAATAGCATTATTAGCATTAATAATAGGATTAATAACATTATTAATAGCATTAATAGCATTATTATTAGCATTAATAGCATTAATAATAGCATTATTAGCATTAATAATAGCATTAATAACATTATTAATAGCATTATTATTAGCATTAATAGCATTAATAGCATTATTATTAGCATTAATAGCATTAATAATACCATTAATAGGATAAATATTAGCATTAATAGCATAAATAATAGCATTAATAGCATTATTAATAGCATTAATAGCATTATTATTAGCATAAATAGCATTAATAATAGCATTATTAGCATTAATAATAGCATTAATAGCATTAATAGCATTATTATTAGCATTAATAGCATTAATAGTATTATTAATAGCATGAATAGCATTATTAATAGCATTAATAGGATTAATAGCATTATTAATAGCATTATTAATAGCATTAATAGCATAAATAATAGAATTAATAGCATAAAAAATAGCATTAATAGCATTAGTATTAGCATAAAGAGCATTAATAGCAATATTATTAGCAATATTATTAGCATGAATAGCATTATTAATAGCATTAATAGCATTAATAGGATAAATATTAGCATTAATAGCATTATTAATAGCATTAATAGCATTACTATTAGCATAAATAGCATTAATAATAGCATTATTAGCATTAATAATAGCATTAATAACATTAATAGCATTAATAGCATTATTATTAGCATTAATAGCATTAATAATAGCATTATTAGCATTAATAATAGCATTAATAGCATTATTAATAGCATTAATAGCATTATTATTAGCATAAATAGCATTAATAATAGCATTATTAGCATTAATAATAGCATTAATAACATTATTATTAGCATTAATAGCATTATTAGTAGCATTAATAGCATTAATAATACCATGAATAGGATAAATATTAGCATTAATAGCAATAATAGCATAATTAATAGCATTAATAGCATTAATAGGATAAATATTAGCATTAATAGCATTATTAATAGCATTAATAATACCATTAATAGGATAAATATTAGCATTAATAGCATTAATAGCATAATTAATAGCATTAATAGCATTATTATTAGCAATAGCATTATTAGCATTAATAATAGCATTAATAACATTATTAATAGCATTAATAGCATTATTATTAGCATTAATAGCATTATTATTAGCATTAATAGCAATAATACCATTAATAGGATAAATATTAGCATTAATAGCATAAATAATAGCATTAATAGCATTATTAATAGCATTAATAGCATTATTAGTAGCATAAATAGCATTAATAATAGCATTAATAATAGCATTAATAACATTATTAATAGCATTAATAGCATTATTATTAGCATTAATAGCATTAATAATAGCATTATTAGCATTAATAATAGCATTAATAACATTATTATTAGCATTAATATTATTATTTTTATTGAATTATTTATTATTTTTTTATTTATTTGTTTATTATTTTTTAATTATTTTTTAATTATTTTTTTTATTATTAAATTTATTATTTAGGCTGAGACCCAGTTCTCATTCAGGTCCGCTGGAAGGGCTGATATAATTAGCATATATTTAATTTTTTTAGTATTATTTTTATTGAATTATTTATTATTTTTTATTTATTTTTTTATTATTTTTTAATTATTTTTTTATTATTAAATTTATTATTTAGGCTGAGACCCAGTTCTCATTCAGGTCCGCTGGAAGGGCTGATATAATTAGCATATATTTAATTTTTTTATTATTATTTTTATTGAATTATTTATTATTTTTTATTTATTTTTTTATTATTTTTTAATTATTTTTTTTTATTATTAAATGTATTATTTAGGCTGAGACCCAGTTCTCATTCAGGTCCGCTGGAAGGGCTGATATAATTAGCATATATTTAATTTTTTTATTATTATTTTTATTGAATTATTTATTATTTTTTATTTATTTTTTTATTATTTTTAATTAATTATTTTTTTTATTATTAAATTTATTATTTAGGCTGAGACCCAGTTCTCATTCAGGTCCGCTGGAAGGGCTGATATAAGTAGCATATATTATTTTTTTTTATTATTATTTTTAGTTGAATTATTTATTTTTTTATTATTTTTTAATTATTTTTTAATTATTTTTTTTATTATTAAATTTATTATTTAGGCAGAGACCCAGATCTCATTCAGGTCCACTGGAAGGGGGTGGCTAAGAGTATGGGGCTGTAGTGTACAGCGCTATGGTATACTACAGTCCCATGGCCATACGCCTGTCAGGCCTGAAGTGTATGGGTATGGGACTGTAGTATACTATAGCGGTGTACACTACAGCGCTATGCGAGTCCCTGGTAGCTGTGGCTTTGTTAGCGACTCGCAATGCCCGCTTCGCGGGCATTGCTTCGCAAATCTGCAACGACTCGCAATGCCCGCTTTGCGGGCATGGCTTCGCGAGTCGCCGTGGCCGCTAAGCGGCCACGGACAGAGTCCAGGGATGAAACCTGGACTCGCTAACAAAGCCACCGGAAGTTGCGCCGCTCCGACGGAAGTTGCTACGGCAATTATGTAATAGATATATAAAATGCAGTCTTTATCACTATTTAGTCCCCGCAGGTGAAATGTATCTTGGCGCCTTCACTACAAAGATTCTGCTGGTTAGCAATTCACAACGCTGAAGCGATCTCCAAGGAGCAAGCTGCGTCCCTGATTGAGATCTATACAAAGTATTTCACAACGCCGCACCGCCACTGCGCTCTGTAAGCTGTATAGACTTGTGCGACGCTGGTGCAATCCCCGTCAGTACTGAATGATTCAGAAGCGATCCCCAAGGACCTGCTGTCTTCACCTTACCCGGGGACTCTACTGCACATATCAGGACGCTGTAGCGATCTCAAGCTGTCAGCGCTGTGTTGCGCGACGCTGAAGCAATCCCCAAGGGTCTACTGTCTCCTCCTTACCCGGGGACTCTGCGGCAGAATATGGGAGGCAGCAGCGATCTGCAATCCCTGATTTTAGCTCTGACAGTTGGAACTTCTCCAGGGAGCAGTAGAGTATCCTTGGCAACCAAAACTAGCTCAATCTGTTAATCCAAAGGCTCGCTAAGGCCGGTTTCATATTGGCGTTCGGGCGCACTCCGTCAGAGAAGCAGACGCAAGTGCAGTCCCGAACGTGGCCATCTGCAAGTGAACGCAGCTGATAGAATCCGCATACGAACTGTGAAAAGAGATAGGAGAGAGAGGATAGAGAAGAAAGAGAGGAAACGGAAGACAGAAGAGAGGGGACAGAGAGGAGAGAAAGAGACATTGATTTTCTATGGGTTTGGGTATGTGAAACCCAATGGCAGATGGCAATGCGTTCACATAGGTTCCCATTCATCGTTTCACCGCTGCAGGAGGCTTGCGTACAAAATAAGCTCTGTGCGACACACAAAAAATGCAACAGGATGCATTTTCTGTGCGTCTGCAAAAACTTATGTTGTACGCAAACAAACTCAAACGCAGCAGAACGCAGACAGACGCAGGTACACTGCGTCCTTATGTTAAGCATAGAAACGCAGTACGCTTGCGTTTAGATGCGTTCGCAGATACTGCGTTTCGAACGCTAGTCTGAAACCGCCCTAACAGTGGCTAAATAGTGCTACCTGATTATCATAGCTATCATCTTCTTGACAGCTGAGGCTTTACGTGCAGGTCACAGCGCCAGAAGAGATTATAGATGTAATCAGTGATTGGATTTGTAAATAGAGAAGGATTCACTTCAGAAATCTTTCGAAAGCAAATAAACAAGTTGTAAATCCAATTAAAGATCAATCCAGGGATCCAGTAGCAGTGTTGATGTAGTCCACAGCTCGCCCCAGCTGGAGCCTTAGGGGGTAAAGGGCTCAAGAGAAGCTCTGCTCTGAGTCAGGCTGTAAATAAAGTGTAAAAGGAATCAATCCAGGATCCAAATAAAATCCAGAATGGTCCAAGGGATATCTAGAAGGTTTTCCAGTGCTTTGGTTGGAATTCAGCTCATAAAGAGCTGAATTCCAGTAAGATTAAGGTTGAAGATCAGGAGCTCAACCTAACCACGTCTCTCCAGCTTGAGCTTCAGGTCACGCCCCTCCGGAACCTCCTGTGACCCTGCTGCCTTCGGCCCACCCTGTGTGCCTGTGCTTTGTGTGTGGAGTGTGCTGTGAAGGAGGACCAGCTTTTACCCTCCCTCCTGCCGAAGTCCTTCAGCCCAGCAGCTTCAGGAGTCTGCTTTATCGAGTTCACCGTCTACGATGTCCCAGCTCCTGAGTCATCTGTCCTGCTTCTTCGGTGGCAGCCTCACTCTCCTCTGCTAAGTCCTTGCAACCTGGGGAGATAGCATGGCTTGCAGCGCTGGCAGCCATGTATTTTCTCGCTGGTGTTGCAGGGGCCTCATGCTAAATAAACTTTGTGCACCCCTGACATCGGCTGTTAAGGCTTGGGTTCCTTCCTCCTGTTGCTCATTACTGATATAATTGGGCGGCTGTTCTGCTGAAATTGGCTGCTTCTTCAGTCCGGTCACGGAAGCTGTGATGAAGTGCATCCTCACACTCCCATAGCCAGAACATGCTATATAATGATATATAATATATATATAATATTATAGTGTTTCTGGGGTTCCAGCTATTAACATCAGGTAAGGTCAAGCCTGGTGAATAAAAACCTATGGTTGTGAAGCAAAATATATTCAGATCCGAAGGGATATCCAGCCCATTGTGCATACACACAGATCTGACGGGATTTCCCTGATTAGTGGGAAAAAGGATAGTCCAAGGTTGTATAGACTTATGCTCTATAGTTCCCGATGAGGCGAAATACAAAATAAAAAATAACATTATCTGAGAAAATAAGGAGCTAACCATTAACAGAAGGGAATCCAGTTTTCAAGATGGCGTTCATTTACTAATGCACTTGACAGGAAAGAAGGGTAACTGTTTTAAGATAGAACCAAAGTCCTCATAGCACTAATGCGCATGTCCTGTATAGAAGAGTTTTTCCACTGACATACACTAGGGAGTGCATTGGCTATGCGCAATATTTATTTCCTGGACGCCAAGAGCGTGGTTGTTTTCATATAATGAAAGATTATGCCATTTAGGCTGGAAACACACTGTCCGTGTGATATACGAGTCAATATGCCCACTACCCATCTAGATAAGTTCCCTGGGGTGTCTAGTTTCCAAAATGGGGTCACTTGTGGGGGAGCTCCAATGTGTAGGCACACAGGGGCTCTCCAAACGCAACATGGTGTCCGCTAACAATTTGAATGGAAAATCAGGTCAACTTGTTAGCGGACGCATGTCACGTTTGGAGAGCCCCTGTGTGCCTACACATTGGAGCTCCCCCACAAGTGACCCCATTTTGGAAACTAGACACCCCAGGGAACTTATCCTGATGGGTTGTGAGCATATTGAACCCCCAGGTGCTTCACAAATTATTCCGTAAAAACGAAAAAGTACTTTTTTTCCACTTTTTTTTTTTTTCCCATTTATTTGTGAAGCACCTGGGGGTTCAATATGCCCACTACCCATCTAGATAAGTTCCCTGGGGTGTCTAGTTTCCAAAATGGGGTCACTTGTGGGGGAGCTCCAATGTGTAGGCACACAGGGGCTCTCCAAACGCAACATGGTGTCCGCTAACAATTTGAATGGAAAATCAGGTCAACTTGTTAGCGGACACATGTCACGTTTGGAGAGCCCCTGTGTGCCTACACATTGGAGCTCCCCCACAAGTGACCCCATTTTGGAAACTAGACACCCCAGGGAACTTATCCTGATGGGTTGTTAGCATATTGAACCCCCAGGTGCTTCACAAATTAATCCGTAAAAACGAAAAAGTACTTTTTTTCCACTTTTTTTTTTTTTTCCCATTTATTTGTGAAGCACCTGGGGGTTCAATATGCCCACTACCCATCTAGATAAGTTCCCTGGGGTGTCTAGTTTCCAAAATGGAGTCACTTGTGGGGGAGCTCCAATGTTAAGGCACACAGGGGCTCTCCAAACGCGACATGGTGTCCGCTAACAATTCCAATTGTTAGCAAACACCAGGTTGCGTATGGAGAGCCCCTGTGTGCCTATACATTGGAGTTCCCCCACAAGTGACCCCATACACATATAATCATATATAATCACACATATAATATAATTACACATATAATTACACAACTGTACCCAGCCTTTCAGAAGGACAGGTCACCGTGAGGCGAGGCCTGGCCTTTCTGCAGGAAGGGATTTGTTCTAGCACCGGAATAAGACCCCCAAAGCCATGGTAAAGACTAAGGGGGCACTTATCGTAGTGCATGTCAGGTTGGTGTGTTGTAGTGTACATCAGGGTGTGTATGTCAGGTTGGTGTGTTGTAGTGTACATCAGGGTGTGTATGTCAGGTTGGTGTGTTGTAGTTTACATCAGGGTGTGTGTGTGTTTGTGTATGATGTTGTGAGTGCATGTCAGTCTGGGGTCGTGTGATAAATTTCGAAACATCCAAAGATACACAAACCTGGTTTGTCAGGGCACGTTTTACATTGGGTTTGGACGGTCGTTCTGCTCCCCCTTTGATGGCAGACCCGGCACCTTTTTCTTGGCCCCTTCTCTGCAAAATGTTGCCCTGGTACCACGCGGGAATATCGAGTTCCAGGAGTGCTGGGGCCCCCTTCATCTTCTTCTCTTCGTCTTCCTCTTTCTTCTCTTGGTCTTCGTTCTCGTCCTCCTTCTTCTCTTGGTCTTCGTTCTCCTCCATTCAACAGGCCTTGATCACCTTCACCTGGAACTCAAGAAAGGTGTTAGTGGTGTGACCTGCACATCGTGACAGCAAGTATGCATTATACATTGCCATTTGGACAATGTACACGGCCAGTTTTTTGTACCACTTCCTCGTTTTCCGCGTGGCCCTGTATGGCTTGAGGACTTGATCAGAACGATCAACTCCTCCCATGTTCTTATTGTACCCCAGGACACATTCCGGTTTGTGGACCTGTCCTGGGGTACCTCTGGTGGTGGTGGCCCTGGTGCCGGGACCATGGATCGTGGTCAAGATAAAGACATCCCTTCGGTCTTTGAACTTGACCAGTACCATGTTGCCGCTACATTGAGCTCGGCTCCCACCTCTTGGGAGAGGCTGCTCAATTAGCGGCATAGGGAGATCCCTCTTGTTTCTGCGCACAGTACCGCAAGCGACGGTAGTTCTGGCAGAGAGGGATCTGAAGAGCGGGACACTTGTATAAAAGTTATCAACGTATAGATGATAACCTTTATCAAGTAGTGGGTGGATCAAATCCCACACTATTTTCCCGCATACCCCCAGAGCAGGGGGACACTCTGGGGGCTCGATCCTCGAATCCTTCCCCTCATACACTCTAAAGTTGTGAGTGTACCCTGAGGTACTCTCACAAAGCTTGTAGAGCTTTATCCCATACCTGGCCCTCTTGCTGGGAATGTATTGGGGGAAACTAAGCCTACCTTTGTAAAGGACGAGGGATTCGTCCACACAAATTTCCCGTTTGGGAACGTACACTTCAGCAAACTTGCTGCTGAAGTGGTCGATGACCTGTCGAATTTTGAACAATCTGTCAAAATTCGGGTCATTACGGGGAAGGCTGTCAGTGTTGTCCCTAAAGTGGAGAAATTTATGGATGGCGTCGAATCTGTTTCGGGCCATCACCTCGCCGTACACTGGAGTTAGAAAAAACTTATCTGTACTCCAACATTGGCGCATTTCTGGTCTCGTCACAATCCCCATATGAAGTATCAAACTCCAATATTTCATAATTTCTCCAGAGTCCACAGGAGTCCAAGAAGAAAAGATGGAATCTGGGTTTTGGACCAGAAACTGTTGGGCGTACAGGTTCGTCTGCTCCACCATGAGCCTCACAAAGTCCTCAGAGAAAAAGACTTTGAAAAAGTCAATTTCCCTGAAGTTTGTGGCCTCAAACAGGATTCCTGATTGGGGAATAAAATCAGGAATCTGTGGAGTGTACCGATCAGGGACGGGGATCCACACAGGGGCCCTGGTGCTAGGTTGGGCATGCCTAGCACCAGGTGGAGGGTTACTCACTGACGGCTGTGGGTCTTCCTCCGACTCCTCTTCTCCAGGCTCAGACTCCTCTTCCTCGGACTCCGACTCCTCTTCCTCTGGCTCCGGACGATCTCTTGTCCTCCGCCGTCTTCGTGGTGGTGGCGAGTCGGTGTCACTGCTGCAGATTTCACTGTCGGAGGAAGAATGTGAGGAATAGTGGAACGTGGGGTCCACTTCCTCACTGTCAGCATCGGAGGCAAGTATAGCATATGCCTCCTCAGCCGAGTACACCCTTTGTGACCTTGATGAACGGGACGGGCGCGACATGTTGTATGTGCTTTGTGCTTGTGTAAAAAAAAAAAAAAGTAAACTTTTTATTAGTATGCGTGTACGTGTGTTTAGTGTGCGTGTATGTGAACGTTAACTGGTATAACTTTCGGGGCGACGGTCGGTCAGGGGCGGCGGACGACGACGGTCGGTCAGGGGCGGCTGACGACGACGGTCAGTCAGGGGCTCACTCGGGCCAGGCAGCGGTCGGTCAGGGGGTCACTCGGGCCAGGCAGCGGTCGGTCATGGGCGGCTGACGACGACGGTCGGTCAGGGGCGGCGGACGACGACGGTCGGTCAGGGGCGGCGGACGACGACGGTCGGTCAGGGGCGGCGGACGACGACGGTCGGTCAGGGGCGGCGGACGACGACGGTCGGTCAGGGGCGGCGGACGACGACGGTCGGTCAGGGGCTCACTCGGGCCAGGCAGCGGTCGGTCAGGGGCTCACTCGGGCCAGGCAGCGGTCGGTCAGGGGCTCACTCGGGCCAGGCAGCGGTCGGTCAGGGGCTCACTCGGGCCAGGCAGCGGTCGGTCAGGGGCTCACTCGGGCCAGGCAGCGGTCGGTCAGGGGCTCACTCGGGCCAGGCAGCGGTCGGTCAGGGGCTCACTCGGGCCAGGCAGCGGTCGGTCAGGGGCTCACTCGGGCCAGGCAGCGGTCGGTCAGGGGCTCACTCGGGCCAGGCAGCGGTCGGTCAGGGGCTCACTCGGGCGAGGCAGCGGTCGGTCAGGGGCTCACTCGGGCCAGGCAGCGGTCGGTCAGGGGCTCACTCGGGCCAGGCAGCGGGCGGTCAGGGGGTCACTCGGGCCAGGCAGCGGGCGGTCAGGGGGTCACTCGGGCCAGGCAGCGGGCGGTCAGGGGGTCACTCGGGCCAGGCAGCGGTCGGTCAGGGGCTCACTCGGGCCAGGCAGCGGTCGGTCAGGGGCTCACTCGGGCCAGGCAGCGGTCGGTCAGAGGCTCACTCGGGCCAGGCAGCGGTCGGTCAGGGGGTCACTCGGGCCAGGCAGCGGGCGGTCAGGGGGTCACTCGGGCCAGGCAGCGGGCGGTCAGGGGGTCACTCGGGCCAGGCAGCGGGCGGTCAGGGGGTCACTCGGGCCAGGCAGCGGGCGGTCAGGGGGTCACTCGGGCCAGGCAGCGGGCGGTCAAGGGGGCACGCTCACGAGGGTGATCACAGGTGCTGGGGATGGCCCTGGTGGCAGAAGCAGCAGAGCAGCAGAAGAGGGCACAACACCGAGCAGACCGGACCGGTGAGAACGAGCTCTGGGGAGGGGGGAGAGAGCAAACACAGGGGAGGGGGGGAGAGAGCAAACCCAGGGGAGGGGGAGAGAGCAAACTCAGGGAAGGGGGGGGGGAAGAGAAGACAAAAGGGGAGGGGGGGGAGAGAGGACAATGGGGGAGGGTGGGAGGACACCAGGGGAGGAGGAGAGGGAGCGGATCACAGCAGAGGGGTACTTACTATCGGCGGCGGTGGCAGCAGCAGCGGCGATCGGCGGCGGCAGCTCCGGGCACGTTCGGTGACGGCGGGGGGGCTCACACCACGTGGGCACGGTCGGTGGCAGCGGAGGGCTGCAGGGGTGCACGCTCATCAGCGTCCACCGACAGAGTGGAGCTGATGAGCTCGGTGGCCATATTGTAAACATCCCCCTGCACATCTGATTGGAGGGCTTGCATCACATGGATGCTAGCCCCCAATCAGATCGGGGGGGGGGGGCACACACACCTCACAGTGCCCCAGCCAATGCCTGATGCTTTGAGCATCAAGCTATGGCCAGATTGAAAAAATTACACCAATTTCTATTGGTGTAATGTTTCAATCATCACTTTTGGCTAGTTGTGAATTAACTAGCCAATCGGAGGGCTCCTAGCCACGGGGGGGGGAAATCCCCTCCCGTGGGGTCATCTAGAGGTTGTTCCCTAGCTGCGGCTCTATTAACCCTTTCGTGAACCCGGTTAATAGAGCCGCAGCAAGGGGGAAACCGCGATGACGCAGCGTATGCGTCATCGGGCGGGAACGGTGATGTTTCCATGGCGCATACGCTGCGCGCCCGGGCGGGAAGGGGTTATAATCACTTTATTGTAAACTAGCTGTAGTACCCGGCTACGCCCGGGTTAATAAATAACTGATGTTAGCTATAACAAAATAGAATTTGAATATGTCATATTAATGACCTGTAAGAAAATAGAAGCTGAGCTGTGATTAATAGCTATAGGCAGCCTAATAAATCTCCAGCCAACAGTAAACCCTCCCCCTGGCCGGGCAGTATATGTTACCTCACACATACACATAATAGACAGCTCATGTGACTGACATCTGCCTATATGGCACATGTGTTGCACATTGGCTGTTTTTAATCAGATGTTTATGTTTGGAAATTAAAGATAGCACACGTTTGAGGCGAGTTGTGTGAGGTGATTTGTGCACATCTGTGTCTGTGTGGTGTGTGTGTCCCTGGGGTGTGTATGTGTGTGTGTCCCTGTGGGGGGGGTCTGTGTGGTGTGTGTCTCTGTTGTGTGTGTCTCTTTGTGGTGTGTGTGTGTGTCCCTGTGGGGTGAGTGCATGTGTCCCTATAGGGTGTGTATGTGTGTGTGTCCCTGTTGAGGGGGGGGTCTGTGTGGTGTGTGTGTATCTGTGTTGTGTGTGTCTCTTTGTGGTGTGTGTGTGTGTCCCTGTGGGGGGGTCTGTGGTGTGTGTGTGTGTCTCTTTGTGGTGTGTGTGTTCCTGTGGGGTGAGTGCATGTGTCCCTATAGGGTGGCTATGTGTGTGTGTTCCTGTGGGGGGGGGGTCTGTGTGGTGTGTGTGTATCTGTGTTGTGTGTGTCTCTTTGTGGTGTGTGTGTCCCTCTGGGGGGGGTCTGTGTGGTGTGTCTCTTTGTGGTGTGTGTGTTCCTGTGGGGTGAGTGCATGTGTCCCTATAGGGTGGCTATGTGTCTGTGTTCCTGTGTGAGGGGGGTCTGTGTGGTGTGTGTGTCTGTGTTGTGTGTGTCTGTTTGTGGTGTGTGTGTGTGTCCCTGTGGGGTGAGTGCATGTGTCGCTATAGGGTGTGTGTGTCCCCTTGGGGGGGTGTCTGTGTGTCTCTGTGTTGTGTGTGTGTCTTTGTGGTGTGTGTGTGTGTTTGTTCGGGTGCGTGGGGAGTATCCAATGTTGGGCTGCATCTTAGCGTCTATACACTTGCTGTTACTCTTTGTGTGTGGTGTGTATACATGTCCCCGTGCGTGGTGGATATCCCATGTCGGGGCCCCACCTTAGTGACTATATGCTGGTATATGCTGTTAGTCTTTGGCGCTATCATTAAGCCCCTCTCATTCACAACTGTCAACTGGTAACTGTCACTTTTTCTCCATTATGTAGATAGGGGCAAAATTGTTTGGTGAATTGGAATTTCGCCTCACAACATAGCCTATGACGCTCTCAGGGTCCAGACATGTGACTGTGCAAAATTTTGTGCCTGTAGCTGGCAGCTGTTGATTTTTCTCCAACACTTTTCCATTAACTTTTTCCCCATTATGTAGATATGAGCAAAATTGTTTGGTGAACTGGAACGCACAGGGTTAAAATTTCACCTCACAAAATAGCCTATGACTCCCTCGGGGTCCAGATGTGTGACTGTGCAAAATTTTGTGGCTGTAGTTGCGACGGTGTAGATGCCAATCCCGGATATACATACATACATACACACACACATATACATACACACATTCAGCTTTATATATTCTTTTTGAGTGCTGCCTGCGCTATTGTTTGCAAGAGGAAGGCTGAAAAATCCAGCACCACGGGTAGAAGCTCCAAAAACGTTATTCCCAACATGATTAAAAGCAGTGATTACAAGAAAAAAAATGCATCTTTCAGAGCAGAATCACCATAGAGCCGGTTTACACTGTTCTGGGCTGCTGTTCTTTAATCATAACATAGCACTATGTTCTTAAACCAGGAGTTTTAAATCACCTGGGGGAAGAAATCCCTGCCCTTCATAGTCACATGGTGCTCCAAACTTTGTTAAATGCAATACAAGTTAAAATACAAGTACATATGAAAATACCAAGTTTAAAACCAATACATTAAACTATCCATTAAATTAAAAAAACATGTTTTGCATTAGTAAAATAGAATCAAATCTAAGCGTTTGTTCAGACCGTTTGGATGGGCAGTCTCATTAGAATCCACTGAGCTTCCCTGCTCAATAGTTTTTGATTCCAAGCTCCGCCTCTTTTCGGTGTGTACAGGTGTCAGAGATATTGTGAGAAAATATCTACCAATGCTAAAAAGTGATCCTATTCTGCATTCCATTTAAGGGTACTTTCACATTAGCGTTTATTTGAAATCGCGGCAGATGTGGTGAAAAAACCGCATCTTCCGCGATTACCGCATACCGGCTGCACTTGTGGCACGGTTGCGGCAAGCCCCATACAATGTATATGCGGGCATGCGGCAGGTGCGGTAAGTGCGGTTTTGGCACTTGCGGCAGGTGCGGCCGCGAAAAAAACGCGGAATATGTCAGTTAACTCCACTCTCGGATGGATGGTTGCTCCCTTGATTTCCAGAGGCGTGGGATAACAGCACGGGCAGCGGTAACAAAGAATCGCAGGACGTCTTTTTTAATATAGTCAATGGAGCCAGGTAAAAGGGAAAGGAGGGCTATCTCAGGTGAACCCTGTATGACGTTGCCCGTCACCAGTGTATAGTTCCTAAAGACCTTGCTCCAATAATCATGTACTCCATCGTACTCCCACCAGATGTGCAGCTCAATACGGATTGCTGCCTCACACCTCCAGCATTTGTTAGAATGTGGGAAAGGGGAGATCCTGTGCAGCCTGACCGGGCACAGGTACCACCTGGACAGGATTTTATAGTTTCGTTCCTGAGCTAGACAAGGGGCGGCCAACGAATAGGCACAGAGGAAACTCTTCTGCCATTCAATAGGAGTGAGTTCCCGTCCCAGGTCCCTCTCCCAAGCCCTCTGATAGGCCCATTTCTCTTGTTTCCTTCCCAGTACGATAGATCTATAAAGGTCAGAAATGGCGTGGGCAGGGGGCGACCCAAAGTTAAAAAATAGTTTCTAAGGGGTTCAGGACTGCACGTACCTTACAGGACTGGCCTGATGGCGAGAGATATGACCTGAGCTGGAGATACTCAAACCATTTCAGTTGTAAGGAAGGAGATTGTTGCTGAAGGTCTGAAAAAGACCGCAGTTTCCTGTCCACCATGAGCTGTCCGAGCCGAATCTCTCCCACACTCTTGCAACCGAGGAACTCCCGTCTACCCACCGCCGGGAGAAAGGCGGGATTGCAAAATAGTATTGTGAGGGAACTGATAGTACCCTCTCGTGAGAAGGAACGTTCTATAGGATACGAAACTGTCAGAGAGTCCAGGGTGAGATCTGTTTCCACCCCCAGGCTCCCCACATCAGTTGGAGTCATCCAAAGCAAATAATGCAGCGGAACCGGGACCCCCTCCTGCTCCACCGACACCCATCTCTTCAAGGTGCATTTGTATTGCCAGTCCAGCAATCTGACCAGTGTTGCTGCCTGATAATAGGCTCTAAAGTCTGGAGTCCCATTCCACCACTTCTCCTTGGTGCCATTAAGATTTTCAATTTCAATCTCGGCTTCCTGCCCCCCCAGACAAACCGAGACACAATAGAGTCCAATCTGGTGAAGAAGGTCCTAGGTAGTGCGGAAGGGGCCATTTGGAAGAGATAAAGGAAGCGTGGGAGAATATCCATACGGATCACATTTATTCTGCCTAACCACGATAATTTTAGAGCACTATAAGCCGCCAACTGCCCCTCCACCCGTGTCATCAAAGCGTAATGATTGCAGAGACCGAAACTGGATAGATCGCTGGGGATGTGTATCCCTAAATATTTAATGGAGTCCTTTTTCCACTGAAAAGGGAAGGAAGAACTGAGCAGAAACTATTTTTAATTAAGGGAGGCAGCTGCTTTCAAAATTCACTTTTTTGATTTGTGCATAGTATTAGGCTGTCTTAACACCAAGTTTTTTTCCTGTCAGGGTGGATTCTGTTTTTTGCAAGATCACCCTGAGACTGGATTCATACCACGGTTTTTGGCATCCTGTCCTGTCCATTTTGATTGGCTATATGGTGCCTGATTGGCCATAAATTCGGATTATTCCATTTCAGTCCCGGATTCGTTTTTATCCTGTTGTTTCCCGGCCCCAATATCGGAGACTGCTTTGATTTTGGGCTCCGGTGAAAAAAGTGGACCAAACTAGACAGAAACAAATCCGGGTCGATCCGGCGCACATACTGATCAGTTTTGGTGGGTGATTTGAATCACGCTGATGCGGTCATGTGACCCATCAGCCCCTTCCCGGTCAGCTGATTAAGGTCCTTTAGCCATCGGAGGTGGATGCATCGCGGGACACACAGCGAACCGGTGAGAATTTATTTTTAACCATTCCTTTATTTAATTTCACTTTACCAGTGTATGTAGGTACACTGCTAAAGTGAAAGTGAACAGCGCAGACACCACTTGCCTGCGCTTTGCAGGCTCGGCTCCCCCAGCTCTTTCTGTGTCCTGTTTTTTGCAGGATTCTATGCCACTGTCCATGATTCTGAAGTTTGCCTGTGTCTGCTCTGCTGTTGTTCTTGGTGCTGAATTGACAGCATGTGCTTGAAGTAGTGCTGTCCATGGTGCTGAAGTTTGGACAGCAAGATTTCTGAGCATGCTCTGTGCTTACAATTGGATCTGAGAAACGATCCAATTTTTTCACGGATGCGGCACCCGTAGACCCGTAGACTCCCATGTTATGTGCGCTGGATCTCCCTGGATCCGTTTCTGTCCAGTTTTGTCAGATTTTTTTTCACCAAAGCCCAAAAATGCTGCAGGCTGTGTTTTTGGGGATGGTGAAAAATTGGACAAAAACGAATCCGGCTCAGAATACACAAAAATGGATGGCCAAATATGACCAATATGGCACCATAGGGATACATGGGAGGCAAAACCAGATCAGTTTCTGTTCAGTTCAAAATGGACAGAACCTGATGCCAAAAACCATGGTGTAAAGCCAAAGGTGAGTTTTATTTAATTTTTTTTCTTCAGTGGTTTGTTAATGACATACAGTACAGAACAAAAGTTTGGACACACCTTCTCATTCTAAGAGTTTTCTTTATTTTCATGACTTTGAAAATTGCAGATTCACACTGAAGGCATCAAAACTATGAATTAACACGTGGAATTATATACTTAACAAAAAAGTGTGAAACAACAGAAAATATGTCTTATATTCTAGGTTCTTCAAAGTAGCCCCCTTTTGCCTTGATTACTGCTTTGCACACTCTTGGCATTCTCTTGATGAGCTTCAAGAGGTAGTCACCGGAAATGGTTTTCACTTCACAGGTGTGCCCTGTCAGGTTTAACAACTGGGATTTCATGACTTATAAATGGGATTGCGACCATCAGTTGTGTTGTGCAGAAGTCTGGTGGATACACAGCTGATAGTCCTACTGAATAGACTGTTAGAATTTGCATTATGAAACAGAAAAAAACAGCACTGTTGCGCCACAACACTAAATTTCACCACAATGTGGTTCTATTAAATGAACACTAACATTTCCAGGTTGTGCACGAATCCGCACCACCAGATTAAGCGTATAGAGAGATAGGGTCCATAAAGTTGATGATCATCAGACCTCTGTGTGAAGAGAGGATATTTTACGCTCCTTGAGTTAATGGAAATCACTTCCTAGTCTCCTCAGAGCCGGCTGTTCATGTGATGAACACAGGTGGAGTTTGGGTGATGTGCTGCCAGGTCCTGTGGACTTGCCCAAGCTGCTCGCTACACCGCTCTCCCCGAAGGGAGAATAGGTATGAATGATAGAAGGAGCAGTGTTATAATGCGGCGCTAGGTAACACAAGATCAAGCCTTCATAGAATTACCTTAAAACTGCAGGGAGCGACCACAACCCGTTTCGCCACACAAATCTGCGTCTTTCTCAAGTGGATTTGTATTATGGCAAGAAAAAAGCAGCTAAGTAAAGAAAAAGGAGTGGCCATCATTACTTTAAGAACTGAAGGTCAGTCAGTCTGAAAAATTGGGAAAAGACCAAGAGTCGCCTCTGCTGCGGAGGATATGTTCATCCAAGTCACCAGACTCAGAATTCACAGGTTAACAGCAGCTCAGATTAGAGACCAGGTCAATGCAACACAGAGTTCAAGCAGCAGACACATCTCTACAACAACTGTTAAGAGGAGACTTTGTGCAGCAGGCCTTCATGGTAAAATAGCTGCTAGGAAACCACTGCTAAGGACAGGCAGCAAGCAGAAGAGACTTGTTTGGGCTAAAGAACACAAGGAATGGACATTAGACCAGTGGAAATCTTTGCTTTGGTCTGATGAGTCCAAATTTGAGATCTTTGGTTCCAACCACTGTGTCTTTGTGCGACGCAGATAATGGATGGACTACCTCTTGAAGCTCATCAAGAGAATGCCAAGAGTGTGCAAAGCAGTAATAAACGCAAAAGGTGGCTACTTTGAAGAACCTAGAACATAAGACATATTTTCAGTTGTTTCACACTTTTTTTTGTTAAGTATATAATTCCACATGTGTTAATTCATAGTTTTGATGCCTTCAGTGTGAATCAGCAATTTTCATAGTCATGAAAATAAAGAAAACTCTTTGAATGAGAAGGTGTGTCCAAACTTTTGGTCTGTACTGTATATAGTGACTGCTGGAATTCAATGGGAAATTATTGTTTCATTGTTTATTCAGCAATGCTTCCTCAGTGTGCAGCATTTTCCATAAATTGAAAAATATTTTTTGTTATGGATATGAGTACAACTCATAAGACATTTCTCTGGATAAGTGACACACATGTCCATCATCCAACATATGGAACTAATTATAATTGAGGAGGAAAAAGATCTTGGAACCTAGAGGCCAGTATACACGTGTCTACATTGTTAGCGATGTCGCTGCAACTTGTGACGTTGCAGCGACCTCGTAGCGATGTCGCAATGTGTGACATCTTGCAACGATCAGCTCGCTGATCGTTGTGGAATAGCCAGGGCCGTTTTTCGATTGTTGGTCTTCCGCTGGGCGGCCAGCATCGGCATGTGTGACAGTGGGAGACCAATGATCCATGACCTCCCGGCCGATGGCCAGCACCGCACAGTACACTCTGGGACATGGTAACCAGGGTAAACATCGGGTAACTAAGCACAGTGCTGTACTTAGTTACCCATTGGGAACCCTGGTTACCAGCATTATCGCTGGTGAGTCTGCCTGTGTGACAGCTCACCAGCAATCCTATAGCGATGTCCCAGCGAACCCGATCGTTGGTTGGATCGCTGCGACATCGCAGTGTGTAACCCGGCCTTAACACTCCACATGACCCCTTTGAAGCTAGGACCCCTGGTGTGGAAAACTATTTAAAACTGATAGGAAAGACAGCCAGTCTGAGTTTTGTTTGATTGATAGGAGGTGGAGAAATGCATTTTCTACTTTATCAGCATGCAGTTATCTTGGCAGACACTTTGTGTTCAGTTTCCAGATATAAATACTGGGCTTCATATAAGTCCTACATTTATGGAATATACATTTTAAACTTCAAGACTAAAAGGGGAAGAACAAGCATATTTTTCACAACTGTTAGACATGCCCATCAGCTCCAAAATAATATTGGTCAGATGGATAACAATAGCTACACCATGTTTCCCATCTATGAACAAATAAATACATGATAGGAAAGATGACCGCAATATGAGGGTTGAATGAGAAGTAATGCCTCCACCTTCGTAACTCAGCAGATGGCAGCACTGGTATGAGGCAGGTACTGGACTGTTCAGTCGACTCTCCTCCTAAGCTCCCGTTGGCTGGAAGCCTTAGCAATGAACGGTTGTGTTGTTACACTGTAGAGAATGGAACCCTGTGCAGATGGTCGGTCAATGCGATTTAAACAACGTGCGGTCATTGAATTCTTGACAGCAGGTATCACCCTCAAAACAATTAATTGGAGAATACAAGACATTTATGGTGATTGTGTTGATGTGAGCACCGTCATTGGATCATTAAGTTTAAAGTGATTCTGTCACCTGCAAAATGCCTCCTAAGCTAGCAAAACATGTCCCTGCAGCATCCCATCACTAATCTCACACTTCTTTTGTCTCTTAAAAGCATCCTGTGCATAAAAACGTTTTAATACTCACTCATTAGTGATTATAATTAGCAGGGGCTATATTCTTTAGCCCTTAGGGCAGGTTGTTTTGCTGCCTCGAGGATCCAGACTCTCTCTGTCTGTGCTGCTGTGAAACTGAAACTGATGGCAGGACTAATGATTTGCATTCTGCGAGTGATAGAGAGGGGGGAGGGCAATGCCTGCACATCACAGCAGAACACACAGAGACAGGGTGGATCCTGGAGCTGCAAAACAGCCTGCCTTGGTGACTAAAGAATATAGTCACTGCTAATTATAATCACTAATGAGTGAGTATTAAAACGTTTTTATGCACTTTTACAGGATGCTTTTAGGAGACAAAAGAAGTGTGAGATTAGTAATGGGATAGTGCAGGGACATGTTTTGCTAGCTTAGGAGGCGTTCTGGAGGTGACAGGATCCCTTTAAAGATGGTCAGACAACAATGTTTGACTTGCGTGTCAAAGTGTTGGATATCCTTTTACAGCGACCACTTAGTTATATATGCAAAACATTGACAGACTGATTCAGAATGATCGTCGTATTACTCAGAGAGAAATTGTAAGCATAATTGGCATTTCACATGAACGTGTAAGTCACATCATTGCTTTGCTTAGTTATCAGAAGATCTGTATACGATGTGTACTCCAGATGCTGATGTCTAAAATGAAAGAGGCTGAAGCTCACCAGTGTATGGCATCCTTTATGCAGTTCAGATTTGTCGCCGCCTGACTTCCATCTGTTCCCGATTAATGAAAAAAGTTCTGCGGGGACATCACTATGCATCTGATGTAGAAGTTGAGGAACTGTAAGAGGCTTGTTGTAGAAACATATTGTCAACTTTTTCCGTGATGGCTTCAGAAAACTTGTTCATCATTGGCAGAAGTGTATCTCGTAATTATGTGAAAAAGTGAATATCGGTAATTAAAGTGTACATCTGTAATTAAAGGTACAAGAGTACTAAGGATTATTTTTGCATTTGATTTATTAAAATATTCCCATCAAAACCGGAGTTACGGAGGTGGAGGATTTACTGTACATTCAACCCTTATATTTCCCCCTAGTAACTTAATTAGCTGAGATATCATGGAAGTTGGGATTTTGTAATTTTCTTGAAACTGAAGACACATCCCATGACAAGCCTTGTTATGAGTAACCAGAGGGGAGGTATGTGAGTGTAACGTGGATTAATAAAAGTAAGTGCCACATTATAATCTTAGTTTGATGCCAAGATGGTGCACTATGGTATAGGGTTGATCCATAAGGAGAACTTGTCTCTTCTAAGTCGAAGCCATTGCAATGACATTCGAATTTAGCAAATTTCATTATTCTTTTTTGCTTTACTTATTTTTCTATATTGTACTGTGTTGTCCTCGTAAAATCTTTTGTATATTTTTGTAAACACTGCCTATATTTTCAGATTAAATATTTAAAATGTGCTTTGTTCCTCTTGCTCTAAAAACCACCACCCTGAAGAAGCCGTACGATATCTGTAACGGGTATCCAATCAGCCTGTATATGGGTTACAGTAGGCTTCGCATTGACTGTACCACGGTATATATATACAGTATATATAACTTCCATGCATTGGAATTAATGAGATATATACAATACACTCACTGTGAGTCCCTCAATAATCAGCCTCGTAGTGCAAACATCTGCAGCCTCCCCTGTTAGGGCCACTTTACACACACCAACTTATCTGTCCAACTTCTGACCAACTTACTGGTTGCAGTGAAATCATGGACACATTGTTCCATTTGTACACAGCCACAAAATGGAACAATGTGTCCATGATTTCACTGCAACCAGAGATCTGTTCAGAAGTTGGACAGATAAGTTGGTGTGTGTAAAGTGGCCATTAATCATTGGTCAATCGCTTAATTGTCTTGATGATGGGGGCTGAGCAGAGGGCTTTTTGTGACACTTTTTATTTACAAATTGTTACTGATATTTCTGGTGTTGTTTCCTTAATTTAAAAAAAATACATACCAACCTTTTTACTGTATCTCGTGGAGAACTAAAGGTACCTGAAGAGGCTCTAAAGGTGATTTTCAGTTATTTTTTGTATTATTTGCCTCATGATAATAACTATCCATAAGAGTTTCTGTTCTCACATTTTTTAGCACGAAAAATTTACAAGTCAGCTCCAGTTTTCACAAAAGCCTTTGGAATTAGAATCAAAAACAAAAGGAACTGATATAAAAATGATTGCAGCTAATGAAGCACAACAGAGAGCATTAGATTCCCAGAAATCAGAAGAAAAAGTGCCAGGTATGTTACATTTCATTTACAGAAGAGTCAAGGTGGGTTTACACGTTTCAATATCGTTGCGATATCGCACTTCAATGGCACGGGAACGCGCATTTAGTGCACGTTTCTCCCGCATCGCATCGGAGGTTTACACGCTGCGATATCGGAATACAACGTCCGTACGATGTCTACGCCCCCCAACCCAGGATCGAACATTTAACATGGGAGTGAATGGGTGACGTTTCAAATCGCATCGTAGTTGGGCGTTTACACAGCACGATCCGGCTCCAATCTCCCTTCAATATCGGGGCATTGAATAGCACGCTCATTCAATCCCCGATATCGCATTGACATCGTTCCTGCATCGTATTGGACGTTCACACCATACAACGCAGGAACGATCTCGGGTCCAACGATCGAACCACGTGACTTTTCATTGAAATTGGACGCCGATATCACAACGTGTAAACCCCCCTTAAGGCTTTGCTTCCACATGTCTATTTAAAGTGTCACAGTATAAAAAACACATTGCAAAACATTCATCAGGGAATTACTCTTGTACTGAATGTTAGGGCCGCTTTACACACACAGATATCTGTGACCAACATCTGAACAGATCTCTGGTTGCAGTGAAATCATGGACACATTGTTCTATTTGTACACAGCCACAAAATGGAACAATATGTCCATGATTTCACTGCAACCAGAGATCTGTTCAGAAGTTGGACACAGAAGTTGGTGTGTGTAAAGCGGCCCTTAAAGTTTCTTCTAACTTCAGTAAAGCAGTACTTTAATTTCTCACTGTGTTGACGTTATTGTCTTCCATTTTGTATTGGTGTTACAAAATCCTGTGATAATATATCAGCTTTTTTTTTATTACATTTTTTCTTTTTGCTCATCTTAATTTCATGTAACTCCTTCCAGCTGTAGGAATGTAACACTGTTCCAGTACAGGTTGTTACCACATCAGGACGTACATTTCCATCATTGCAATGGGATGAAAACACTAGTTCTCCTCCTGCCCTCCGCTTCCTAAGCAGACTGTAATATACAGCTGATCTGGGCACTTTTACCTGTCACATGCTTTTGTCAGCAGTGACAGCTGCATGTAAAGAGTTTGTCAGAGGTAAAGCAATTCCTTTGTCAGCCCATTGCCTCCCCTCCCCCCATAACAATGGCTTCATGGTCTACAATATATTTCACTCTAGCAGATCCAGGAAAAGGAGAGTAGACTACTTGTCAGTCTAAAGCCTTATTCAGACATCTGTTTTTCCTGTACATGTTATGTCTGCATATTTCAGAAAGAAAATGTATGCCTATTATAGCGTATTATTCTTTTCACTTGCTTGTTTGATGGGAGGAGCTTGATAAAACTTTCTTATATGAAAAAAAAGCTGATGAATCTCTGATATTATAAACTAAGATATGAGATAAAATGCGCAATAGGGTCTTATCTCCTTAATATGGAGGCAATGTGGATGTTTGACAGAATCTGCTCACCTGGTCTGGTTGTGTATACCCACAACCAGTTTGAACACTGAGTAGACAGCTGCTGCAGGATCCACACATCCACGGGTAATCACGGTGAAGAAATAACCTGTATAGGACGAAGTCTCCCTTGATCCGCGCTGCTGCCAACAAAGACCAGAAGACCGGAATATCTGGATAAAGGTGTTGTTTAATGTGACGCGTTTCAGAGCAAAAGCCTGCTCCTTCCTTTCCATCTTTTGTCTTTTGTCAAGTTTGTCCCTGAGGAAGAAGCAGGGTTTTGCTCCGAAACGCGTCAGATTAAACAACACCTTTATCCAGATACTCCGGTCTTCTGGTCTTTTTTGGCAGCAGCACGGATCAAGCGATTCTTCGTCCTATACAGGGTGATATTATAAACTGACACACTACCCAAACAGTGATCAAAAAAGTGATCCAAAACACCAATGAATATTAGTCAAAGTTTTTGCATACAAACAACTTACCCTCTTAATGAGCCCTTACACTGACAGGTTGGATAATAGACTGTACTAATTTAAGTAGGGTTTGGGTTTTCTCCGGACCCCAGGCAAATTCCCGGGGAGCTCAGTACCCTTTAATTCAATGCATACCCTATGAGGAAGTGCAAGTAGCATTCACTACTGAACGCTGCCTGAATGAACATTGAAGGATCACATCCTCATGCCCGCCAGTGCCAGAGCCAACATGAGGATGTAATGTATGGATAAGCTTGGCATGCAATGTGCTCTGTCCAATGGATGAAGAGGAGCGTTAGCTCCAGCAGTGTGTATATGTGTCCTCAACTCCAGCAGTATTGTGTGCACCCCAGCAGTAGTGTATGTGGCCCCCAGCAGTGTTGTATGTGCGCCTCAGCAGTGTGTACATATGCCCCTCAGCCCCAGCAGTGTTTGCATGTATTGCCCAGCAGTGTGTGTATGTGCCCCCCAGACCCAGCAGTAGTGTTTGTCCCCCTAGCTCCAGCATTAGTGTATGTGGCCCCCCAGCAGTGTTGTTTGTTTCCCCTCAGTCCCAGCAGTAGTGTATGTGCCCTTCAGCAGTATGTGCCCCTTATCAGTCTATGTTTTGTGCCCCCCCCAGCTGTTTGTGTGTGCCCCCCCCCAGCTGTTTGTGTGTGCCCCCAGCAGTGTGTGCCTACCAACAGTGTGTCTGCCCCCTCAGCAGGATGTGCCTACCAATAGTGTGGGTGCCCCCCCAGCAGTGTGTCCCCTCAACATCATTGTATGTTCCTCCCAGCAGAGATCTATATGCCTCCAGATTCCCAGCGCTGTATTTGCTCTTTCACATTGGACTAAATGTGTGTCTGGCTACCGAGCGTGACAGGGACGCACGGACCAATGATGCACTACACAAAACAGCAGATGGAGAAATACCAGGGAAAAGAAATGCAGAGGAGGGCCCTGCTCATAGAGAACAGGGTTAGAAGTGACCCCCTGCGCTCACCTGTGGCTGTGCCCTGATCTTCCTACCATCCCTATATGGGTTCTTTCACCACGTCACCGAGCAGGATGCCTTGTCCCTCGCTGGCCCTGATGTTAGCCTTCTATAGGGAAATGGTCAGCGAGACCATTAGTCCCAACCACTGCCATAAACAAGACAAGAGGGAAGAGATGATAGACAGGGAAACAACAAGGCAACTTCACACCTGCTGCCACACTCCTTAACAGCAGACCGCTTAGCAATAATCATCTCTCCAGAGAACTTCCTTCTCAGGAAGTTTGGCCAGGAGTGAGTTCAATCACCAAAGGATGCTGGAACCATGTGATCATATAAAGGGGATGGGATCGATCACAAAGTAGCCACACCTAGTAAGGAAACTAAGGAGTCTGCTATCAGCAGAATTTACCTTAACTCCTGACCTGCCAAAGGAAAGAAAACACGTTTAAAATGAAATCTTAATAAAGGAATGAGACAGAGGTCTCCAAAGTAAGAGACCATCGTGACATGCCCTCAATGTCCCCAGTGACGTTTTTTTCCCATCGTCCCCAATGCTGTATATGACCCCAGGCCTCCCCAGTACTGTATATCCCACAGCCTCCCCAGTGCTGTATATGACTCTAGGCCTTCCCTGTGCTGCATATGACCCAGCCTCCCCAGTGCTGTATATGCCCCCAGGCTTCCCCATTGTTGTTGTATATGACCCCAGGCCTCCCAAGTGCTGTATATGCCCCCAGGCTTTCACAGTGGTGTATATGCCTCCAGGCCTCCCCAATGATGTATATGATCTCAGTCCTCCCAAGTGATATATAATCCCTTAGCCTCCCCAGTCATGTATTTGCTCCAGGCCTCCCCAGTGATGTATGTAATCCCAAGTTATTCAATACTGTATATATCCTCAGCGTTCTCAGTGATGTATATACCCTGAGCCTGCCCAGAGATGTTTATGCCCCCAGCCTCCCCAATGCTGTTTATGCCCCCAGCTTCCCCAGTACTTTATATGACCCCTAGCCTCCCCAGTGCTTTATATGACCACTAGACTCCCCAGTGCTGTATATATCCCGAGGCCTCCCTGAGTGCTGTATATGCCCCCAACCACCTCAGTGCTGTATATACCCCGATACCTGCCCAGTGCTATTTATGCCCCCATCTCCAGTGTTGTACATGTGTCCACTTCTCCCGAGTGCTGATTATTCCCCCACTGTCCCCAGTGATGTATATGCCCCCAGCTCTGCACAGTGCTGTACATGTCCCCACCGATATATATGCCCTCAGCGTAATGTATATACAGCAGTCCCAGTGTCTCTCATGTGATGTATATGCTTTACAAATCTTATCACAAAGAATTGACTGCACTCGGGGCCGACATAAATCTGGAAAAGCTGCTTGAGAATCAACAAGATTAATATCAAACATCGCAGCCACACCGAAGGTAAGCCCCTCCAGCCACCACAGTAGGGGAGAGTTAATTAATTGTTTGACCAAATATAGCTGGATAAGCCTCTCAAACGATGGTAAAAATTTCAAAATTGCCTCTGGCAGAAAAAAGGTTTCTCACCACTGCTTTAAGTAGTGTAGTGTATTATCTATGCAATCAAAGTCCACTTGTGGAGATACAAAGTATTTTTTAAAAAAACATCCTCAAAACCCTGTAAAAGTGAGATGTACAGTGCTCAGTATAAATTAGTACCCTCCTTGGAAAATAAGATTTAAATCAATATCCTACTAAACACAAGAACAATATTCAAAATTTTAACAAGACCAACTTTTATAGTACTTTTTTAACCCATAACATGAAAGTATGCTTAATATTATTATTGTTATTATTTATTTATATAACGCCATTGGTTCCATGGTGCTTTACATGTGTAAGGGCAGAACAAGGATGAGAACATAAATAATGATGAATAAATCATACAGGTACATTAGGGCAGAGAACCTATCCACAAGGGCTCACAGTCTATAGGGGATGGGAGGGAGACAGTAGAAGGGGGAGAGGTGAGATGGTGCAGCAGATTAGGTCTCAGTGTGGGTTATAGGCTTGAAGGAAGAGGTGGGTCTTCAGGTATTTCTTGAAGGTTCCCAGGGTAGGGGAGTGTCTGATGTGGTGTGGAAGAGAGTTCCAGAGTATGGTGGATGCGCGAGAGAAGTCTTGTATGCGGTTGTGGGAGGTGGAGATTCGGGGGGAGAAGAGAAGGAGTTCTTGAGAGTAGCGCAGATTGAGTGAGAGGTGGTATCGGGAGACCAAGTCGGAGATGTATGGAGGGGACAGGTTGTGGATGGCCTTGTATGTCAGGGTTAGGGTCTTGAACTTAGATCTCTGGGAAGTAGGGAGCCAGTGGAGGGCTTGGCAGAGGGGGGAGACAGGGGATTAACGGGGCGACAGGTGGATGAGTCGGGCAGCGGAATTGAGGATGGTTCAGAGGGGTGCAAGGAATGAAGCGGGGAGGCAGGGGAACAGGAGGTTGCAGTAGTCGAGATGGGAGATAATGAGGACGTGGAGAAGCATTTTTGCAGTGTTATGGTCAAGAAAGGAGCGGATCCGTGAGATGTTTTTAAGCTGGAGGTGGCAGGAGGTGGCGAGGGCCTGGATGTGTGGATTGAAGGAGAGGGCAGACTCGAGGATTACACTGAGGCACTTGGCGTGGGGGACAGGTGAGAGTGTGCAGTCGTTGACAGTGATGGTTAGGTCGGGTAGGGGGGAAGAGCAACTTGGGGGGAAGACGATGAACTCGGTTTTATCCATGTTGAGTTTGAGGAAACGAGCGGAGAAGAAGGATGAGATGGCGGATAGGCAGTGTGGGATTTTGGATAGCAGGGAGGTGATGTCAAGGCCGGAGAGGTAGAGCTGGGTGTTGTCGGCATAGAGATGATATTGGAGGCCGTGGTCCGGTTTGTTAGGTACGAGGAGATCCAGAACAGGGCCAGGTCAGTGATGCCAAGGGATTCTAGAATTTGAAGCAGGAGGGAGTGGTCGACTGTGTTGAAGACAGCAGAGAGGTCATTACAAACTCTTCAGTTTTACTCAAATTAGTTGATACAAAAGTGAACATACCCACATCAAAAACTACTACATCTAATATTTTGTGTAGCGTCCATGATTTTTAAGGAAAGCACCAAGTCTAGGCATGGAATTAATAAGTTGGCTAGATATTGCAACATCTGTCTTCAGATGTTCAATTCTTCAAGAATAATCTCTTTTAAAGCATGAATGCTGGATGGAGAGTGATGTTCAACATACCCCCATCAGCATGGTGGCTCATTGGTTAGCACTGTTGTTTGCAGTGCCAGATACCTGAGTTCAAATCACACCAAGGACAACATCTGCAAGAGATTTGTATGTTCTCCCCGTGTTTGTGTGGGTTTCCTTCATTTTCCTCCTATGCTCCAAAGACAAATCAATAGGGAATTTAGATTGTGAACTCCAATGATTACAGAGATGATCGGGGCTGTAAAGCGCTATGGAATATGTTGGCACTATATAAGCACGCATAATAAATACATTTCCCAAAGGTGTTTTATTATGTTCAGATCAGTAGACCTACTCAGCCACTGAATCACTTTCAACCTGTTCTTCAAAAATACAACGGTGGCCTTAAATCTGATGTTTGGATCTTTGTCATGTTGGAAAAGTGTACATCTCTCAAGGATAGATGATAGCATCTTCTCTCTCAATATAGAGCAGTATACCTGTGAATTCATGACATCCATTATAGGTGAATTTTTATCCAACTATCCGAAATTTGTATTTAGGAGGGCTCTTAATTTGAGACTTCAGTCACGGGTGCCACCCAGGGGGAGCTCCAGTTATCAAGGCCATTTAAGTTCTGACTCGGGAGCTTTTGGGGTATTTAAAGAGTACCCTCAAAATTTCTTTTACTGTGGCTTGTGTTATGGATGTAAAACCAATATATATACCCCATGGAAATTCACAAGCATTAAGAGAACGAATAGGGAGATCACCATTAAAATATTAGGACACATGTCCTGTCACAGTACAGTAATAATTTACCCTATTTTTTGCCCCTGTGGAAAAATTTTTGTGGAACGTACCTGACACAAACTACAGGTAAGTATTAGAGAACACTTCTATAATATGAAAAATGGAGTACTAAATCTTCCTCTTTCTAAACAATATCGCCTAAAGCGTGATAAATCATTGAAAAGGACATATTTCATGGACCTGGAAATAATTGCAAAGGACTGCCTAGGTGGCAATTTAATTGAAAAAATGTCACGCCCTGAGTCCAAATGCATTTTTAAGATGAATTCCATTATTCCAAATGCTTTAAAGCATAAACTAAAAAAATGTTGCTTTCAAATAGATGACATCTGAACTTGTTAAATCTTATGCTAGGGGATATAGCCTGTACATTGCCCTCTACTGTTGTATAAAGAAACATTAAGGATATTTTTAATGGGTATAGTTAAACAAGATCAATGATTAATTAAATAAAGAATAAAAATAAAATAAATTGCAAACATTTTTTAAGGCTTTGGAATAGAAAAAGGGTATATTGGGAAGGGAAAGGGGGTGACACCAATTTTTAATTTATTTTTGTACATTTATGGTATGTCGAGGATTTTATTTACATATTTATCAGTAAAGGGAATTTCTATTATATAATATTTTATAAAAAAGTTTGTTAATAAAAAATTTATATTTGTATTACAAAGAATATTTTGAAGAATTTATTGGAGATAAAATATTAGGACTGTAGCTGCACCAATGTAGAAGGGTTCTTCTCTTTGTAGTAAATGAGGATTTGCTATCAACACAAAGCTGATTCAGCTCTAAGGATGAATTTAACTAAAAAGTCCTTCCCTTGTCTCACCACTTATAGTGGGCGCTGTGTACCCTTTTACGGCGTTTAGCGCAGAAGCAATTTTATATAATCTACATTTGAATTCATGATTAGAGATGAGCGAGCTCTTTAGTGTTCGGGTTCGGTTCGCCAAACATCAGAATGTTTACTGAATTGTTTGTTGACCCCCTGAACCCCATTGAAATCAATGGGAGGTAACAAAAAATGCATAGAAAACACCTTCAAAGGTGTCCAAAAGCTGCCAAACTGCTCCTATACAGACAGACAGCTAATTCGCTCACCAGTCTCCTGCTGCTTGCTTCTGGGGCACTCATTAAGTATCTTTTCATTGCAGTCTCCGACTGCAGCATGTCGGCACCGAGCGCTGCGACTGTGTGAGCGGTGAGCCAGTGGTTACCATGGTACATGAGCTGTGTCCTCGGGTGACCTCACTGCTCACACAGCCAAAGCTGTCGGTTCTGTCATTCTGTGTTTGGAGGCTGCGGCCTCTGATGCAGCAGTGCTGAGAGTGCGACATTGGACCTTGTGGTGGATTATCGTCATAGCGTATGTTGTTGAGACTTTTAATAAATAAAAAAAAATAAAAGGTAAATGAAGTTTGTCAGTGTGTTTTATTTCTAGAAAAGGAATTTTCTTTGTGTTTTATTTCTAATAAGCAATTTTCTGTGCGTGTGTGTTTTTATTAATTATTCACTTACTGGATTGGTAATGGGTGGGTATCAATCTAAGGCTTAATGACAAACTGCCAATACAAAGCTGTCATTAACCCCTTCTTTCACCTTGATGCCACTGTACCAGGGCAACGGGAAGAGCAGGGTAAAGCGCCAGGATTTGGTGCGTCTAATGAATGCGTCAAATTTTGGGGCGTCTGCGGTTCTATATGAACCCAATCACTACAGACCCCCACCACTCTGAGAATACCAGTGAATACCAGTCCCCAGCTGCCTAATTTTACCTTAGCTGGCAATTAAAAATAGAGTAAAGCCCATGCATTTTTTTACCAGCAAGGTAAAACTAGGCAGCTGATGGAGGTAGCCCACAGCTGTCCACTTTATCTGTGTTGAGAAGGAAAAATACAGCAAAGCCCTTTGCATTTTTTTCCAATTATTTATTTTATACACTATGACAGCAGGTTGGTTGCCATGCACTATTGTGTACTTAGCAAGCACAGGCACTGGTACAGTTTTTAGGATTGCAGTCTGAGTGCAACAGCTAATTACAGATGCTCTCACAGACCCACTCCCCTCCCACCTTATCCCTAACCTCACCACAATCCTCATCCCTGCCCTAACACATCTTTTCAACATATCACTCAATTCCGGCATATTCCCCTCACCCTTCAAACACACCCTAATCACCCCCATCCTAAAAAAAAACATCCCTCGACCCTACAACAGTCTCCAACTATCTCCCTATATCTCTCCTCCCGTTCGCCTCAAAACGTCTTGAACAACACGTCTATTCCGAACTATCCTCCCACCTCCCTTCCTGTGCTCTCTTTGATCGCCTACAATCCGGCTTCCGACCTCACCACTCCACCGAAACAGCCCTAATCAAGGTCACTAACGACCTACTGATCGCCAAGAGCAAAACGACATTGCTCTGTCCTCATCCTCCTCGACCTTTCTGCCACATTCGACACTGTTGATCACTCCCTCTTACTTCAAATCCTTGAATCTCTAGGCATTACTGACCTATCCCTCTCCTGGATCTCCTCCTATCTAACGAACAGGACCTTCAGCGTCAACCACTCCCACACCTCCTCCTCGTTCCACCCCCTATCTGTAGGAGTTCCCCAAGGCTCGGTCCTGGGACCACTACTCTTCTCCATTTACACCCTCGGCCTAGGCAAACTCATCGAGTTACATGGCCTCCAATACCACCTCTACGCCGACGACACCCAACTCTATCTGTCTGGCACTGATATCTCCTCCCTTTTATCCAAAATTCCTCACTGCCTATCCGCCATCGCATCCTTCTTTTCTACCCACTTCCTCAATTAACATGGACAACACCGAATTCAGCATCTTTCCCCCTAACAACCCTCCCCCTCTTCCTGACCTATCCATCACTGTCAACCACTTCACACTCTGACCCGTCCCCCATGCCAAGTGCCTCGGGGTAATCCTCGACTCTTCCCTCTCTTTCAAGCCCCACATTCAAGCCCTCGCCACCGCCTGTCAACTCCAACTAAAAAACATTGCCCGTATCTGCTCCTTCCTGGACCACAGCACGGCTAAAACACTTGTCCACCCCCTCATCATCTACCGCCTGGACTACTGTAACCTCCTGTTCACCGGCCTCCCTGCCTCCTCCCTCGCACTTCTCCGCACCATTCTCAACTCTGCTGCCCGACTCATCCACCTATCTCCCCGTTACTCCCCCGCCTCCCCTCTCCATCGAGCCCTCCACTGGCTCCCCACTCCCCAGAAATCCCACTTCAAAACCCTAACCTTGACATACAAGGCCATCTACAACTTGTCCCCTCCCTACATCTCCAACCTGGTCTCCCGTTACCTCCCCTCGCGCAACCTGCGCTCCTCTCAAGAACTCCTTCTCTCAACCCCCCGCATTTCCACCTCCCACAACCATATACAAGACTTCTCTCGTGCTTCTGCCATACTCTGGAACTCTCTCCCCCACCACATCAGACACTCCCCTACCCTGGGAACCTTCAAGAAAAACCTGAAGACCCAACTCTTCTTACAAGCCTATGGCCCACACTGAGACCCATCCTATGCACCACCCCACCCTCTCCTCTCCCCTTCATACTGTCTCCCTCCCTACCCCTCTAGACTGTGAGCCCTTGCAGACAGGATCCTCTGCCCTATTGTACCCGTATGACTGATGTGTTGTCGTTTTACTACTTGTCTTTGTCTACCCTCTCACTTGTAAAGCGCCATGTAACCTAATGGTGCCATATAAATATTTAATAATAATAATAATAATATCAAACCATGTTCCTTGTAGATTAACAGCAAATGAGATTCCTTGTTAATTTAACCTTATGTGGTAAAGTTATAGCACATGTGTCTTTTTTCTGTAATTACTTTGCCTATATATATTGTTTGTTAAACTTTAGCAATGTGTCATTGATAAAGGTTGTTTTTAACCGATACACGTCTGACATGGCCTGTGAGCCTAACTATGATGCTTTCTTTTAAGATGTTTTGAGCACTTTAATAAAAAAATCTTGTTGAATTGGAAACAGTGTGCCGGACCTTCACATCCTTCACTGACGTCGCTGGGGGGAGCTGCGGCTCTGGAGCGAGCCGGGAGGAGGCTGCGGGGGCTGCTGAGGCAGCGGGAGGTCACGTGTTTCCACTCATTATGCTCATATAATATACACTGCATCCCGCTGTCCATCACCTCAGTGCTGAAGCTGTGCTGATAGATGGGTAAAGGGATGCAGTGCATATTAAGTTAGACGAAGTGTACACGTCCCCATCACTGGTTATGCCCCCCCCCCCCCATGCTATGCTACCATACACAAGAAAATAACAAATGATGTAACTTGTGTATCCGCTGCTTTCCTCCATTTTTCCCTGTTTGCAGCACTTGTGTTCGGAGTCCTCCTGTGTCCCCGGGGCAGCTGATCATGTGATTGGGCCATGCAGTGATGATGTCACTATGCTGTGCCAGTCACGTGATCAGATGCCCCAGGGACGCAGGAGGACTCAGAATGCGAGTGCTGCAAGCAGGGAGAGAATGAGGGAAGCGCCGGAGAGGTAAGTTACATTGTTTGTTATTTTCTTGTGTGCGACAGCATGGGGGGCAATATCCAGGGGATATGGGGGGAAGCACATTCAGGATGAGAGGGCCATGTACCACAATGGGGGGACCATTATTATTATTATTATTTATTTATATAGCACCATTAGATTCCATGCCGCTTTACATATGGAAAGGGCAGACGAGGCCAAGTAAAACATGTATGGACAATCAAATCATACAAGTACAGGAGGGAGTGGACCATGTCCGCGAGGGCTCACAGTCTACGAGGGACAGGTGGGGATACAGTAGGAGGGGGGAAGTGGTGAGCGTGGGTCGGTGCAGTAGAACGGGTCTCATTGTAGATTGTAGGCTTGTCGGATGAAGTGGGTCTTCAGGTATCTTTTAAAGGTTCCCAGGGTAGGCGAATGTCTGATTTGATGGGGAAGAGAGTTCCAGAGTATGGCAGATGCATGAGAGAAATCTTGTATGTGGCTGTGAGAGGTGGAAATGAGAGCGGAGAAGAGAAGGAGTTCTTGGGAGGTTGTGTGAGGGTAGGTATCGGGAGACCATGTCAGAGATGTATGGAGGGGACAGGTTGTGGATGGCTTTGCATGTCATGGTTAGGGTTTTGAAACGGGATGTCTGAAAAGTGGGGAGCCAATGAAGGGCTTGGCAGAGGGGGAAGACTGAGGAGTAGCGGGGAGACAGATGAATTAGTTGGGCAGCAGAGTTTAGGATAGATTGGAGAGGTGCGAGGGAGGAAGCAGGGAGCTCGGCGAGCAGGAGGTTGCAGTAGGCAAGACGGGAGATGAATAAATGTTTTAGCAGTGTCGTGGTCGAGGAAAGTGCGGGCCATATCCTTGATGGGGGATAATGTGTCTGTATGGTGGGGGCTATATCCCAGGATGGGGAGCTATATCCAGGATTGGGGGCCATATCCAGAGTGGGGGGCTATATCCCAGGATTAGGGGCTATATCCCAGGATGGGGGGGGGCTGTATCCCAGAATGGGGGGCCATATCCATGATGGGGGGCTATATACCAGGATGTGAGGCTATATCACAGGAAGGGAGCCTGTATCCCAGGATGGGGGGCTATATACCAGGATGTGAGGCTATATACCAGGATGGTAGGCCATATCCTAGGATGGGAGCCTGTATCCCAGGATATATACCAGGATGTGAGGCTATATACCAGGATGGGAGGCTATATCCCAGGATAGTGGGCTGTAACCCAGGATGGGAAGCCATATTCAGGATGGGGGATGCTATAATTCAGAATGTGGGGCCATTTTCTGGATGGGGGGGCTATATCCCAGGATGAAGGGCTATATAACAGGACTGGGGGCCATATCCAGGATAGGGATTATATACCAGGATGATGGTGGCCCATATATTACTTGGAAGGGGCCCAGGATGGGGACATTACCCCCATAAGTGTCAGCAGCACATCCACCCCCATAACAGTGCATTATAACCACAAGTTTTGCATATTTGTTTTTCCTCTATTTTCCTCATCTAAAACCTTGGTGCGTCTTATAGTCCAAAATATCTATCCTATCTATCCGTTTATCTATAGATTGATGGATAGATACAGATATAGATAGGTCAACAAAGACGCGATGTGAACCTAGCCTTACCAAGCAAAACCTGAACTTGCCAACTTTGCAGAAAGTCGTTTGTGTTCGAGGGGCCGAATGATCAATGCTAAATTCGGCCCAGCTTTCAAATTGGCGAACATGTTTGAGTAATGTTTGCTCATCGCTATTCATGATGCTGTCAATGAAATGTAACACCTTTACCCCAGCAGCAGTCATGCAGCACCACATCAGGAGAATACCACCTATATGTTTCATTATAGGCATCATATACATTTAGAAAAATTTATATAGAACAAGGGTGTGGGAGCCTATTTTAATGTATTTAGAATGTTAATGGTAGACCTCATTTATTTGTTTAGTGTTTTTGTTTAAAGATTTTATAATTTTTCACCTTTATACTTTTTCACCTTTTTCACCAGTAGACCTTTTTGCACTACCTCGTGGGACACCCTTATATGGGCAGCCATCTTGGTGGGGAGATGGAGATGTTGCCGGGAAAGCAAATAACCAAGATATGGATAGCAAACTTCAAGTTTCTTGTGCTACAGGTATGATACATTTACAATTGTAATTTCTTAAAAAAAAATGTCTTTGGGTTTTATAAGAAGGACCCATTCAGACATGCTGATGATAATTAATGTAGAAATGCCTGCAAACTCTAGGCATATGAGAAAAATTGCTTAACAATCATCATTAGGAGCAGCAATCCTGCAGAATTATTAGGCAAGTCGTATCTTAGAGGATTATTTTTTTATTATGATCAACAACTATGTTCTCAATAAACCCAAAAGACTCCTGAATATCAAAACTTAATATTTTTGGAGGTTGGAGTGTTTTTTTTTTTTGTTTTTTTTTAGATTTGACTACCTTAGGAGGATATCTGTTTGTGCAGGTAACTATTACTGTGCAGAATTATTGGGCAACTTAATAAAAACCAAATATATTCCCATCTCACTTGTTTATTTTCACCAGGTAAACTAATGTGACTGCACAAAATTTAGAAAAAAAACATTTCTGACATGAAAAAACAAAACACAAAAACAAATTAATGACCAATATAGCCACCTTTATTTATGATGTCACTCAACAGCCTTCCATCCATAGATTTTGTCAGTTGCTTGATTGTTTACCTTCACCATTGCGTGCAGCAGCCACCACAGCCTCCCAGACACTGTTCTGAGAGGTGTACTGTTTTCCCTCCCTGTAGATCTCACATTTTAGGAGGGACCACAGGTTCAGATCAGGTGAACAAGGGGGTCATGTCATTATTTTTTTTTCTTTTAGACCTTTACTGGCCAGCCACGCTGTGGAGTAGTTGGATGCATGTGATTGAGCATTGTCCTGCATGAAAATCATGTTTTTCTTGAACGATACCCACTTCTTCCTGTACCACTGCTTGAAGAAGTTGTCTTCCAGAAACTGGCAGTAGGTCTAGGAGTTGAGCTTCACTCCATCCTCAACCCGAAAAGGTCCCACAAGTTCATCTTTGATGATACCAGCCCATACCAGTACCCCACCACCACCTTGCTGGCATCTGAGTCGGAGTGGAGCTCTCTGCCCTTTACTGATCCAGCCTCTGGCCCATCCATCTGGCCCATCAAGAGTCACTCTCATTTCATCAGTCCATAAAACCTTTGAAAAATCAGTCTTAAGATATTTCTTGGCCCAGTCTTGACGTTTTATCTTATGTTTCTTGTTCAAAGGTTGTCCTTTTTCAGCCTTCCTTACCTTGGCCATGTCCCTGAGTATAGCACACCTTGTGCTTATTGATACAATAATGTTGCAGCTCTGAAATATTGAAAAACTGGTGGCAAAAAGCATCTTGGCAGCTTCATGCTTGATTTTCCTCAATTCCTGTGCAGTTATTTTGAAGCTTTTTTTGCCCAACATGCTTCTTGTGACCCTGTAGGCTATTTGGCATAAAACGCTTGATTGTCCGGTGATCAAGCTTCAAAGGTTTGGCAATTTCAAGACTGCTGCATCCCTCTGCAAGACATCTCACAATTTTGGACTTTTCAGAGCCCATCAAATCTCTCTTCTGAGCCATTTTGACTAAGGAAAGGCATTTGCCTAATAATTAAGCACACCTTATATAGGGTATTGATGTCATTACACCACACCCCTCCTCATTACAGAGATGCACATCCCCTGATTTACTTAATTGGTAGTTGTCTCTTAAGCCTATATTGCTTGGAGTAGGACAACATGTATAAAAAGTATCATGTATTCAAAATACGCATTTGCCTAATAATTCTGCACACAGTGTAGGTGGAGTGTTGGCGATAACATGGTATTTGACTTGTACAGTACAGTCACATTAAAGATTATTTGGTGCCTATAGAATTCCTTTTGGCCTGCCTGAACAGTCATGTAAATAACTGTCAAATTGCTTGTATTAAACCTTAAGGAAAAAAGGAATATACATAAATGTGTGAAAATACCCTGCAATGAATAAATTTAAAGCAAGTGCACAGGGTACTTAGGACATACGTTTTTGCACAATGATATGTTCTAGATATCCTGTGTTTTGCAGGGTATTTTCACACATTTATGTATGTACCTTTTTTTCCTTACGGTTTAATATGTCTGGTGGCCAGTGTGAACATTCTCTGACAGACGTGTTCACTATTGTCTGCTCTGACTCAGTTTTTGTATATGTTCTATCTAGCTCCTTGTATTATTACAAGTTGGGAGAGCCCCACCCCTCCTTTTTTGATCAGAGTCTTTATATTGCCTCCTACTGCTGTGTGTCCAGTATGGGACTCAGGTCACACTCTGCATCCTGCTTTTCCGAGGTCAGCATACAGTACAGACCAAACGTTTGGACACACCTTCTCATTCAAAGATTTTCATGTATTTTCATGACTATGAAAATTGTAGATTCACACTGAAGGCATCAAAACTATGAATTAACACATTGGAATTATATACTTAACAAAAAAGTGTGACACAACTGAACATATGTCTTATATTCTAGGTTCTTCAAAGTAGCCACCTTTTGCTTTGATTACTGCTTTTGCACACTCTTGGCATTCTCTTGATGAGCTTTAAAGCAGCAAAGCACCCCCACACCATCACACCTCCTCCTCCATGCTTCACGGTGGGAACCAGGCATGTAGAGTCCATCTGTTCACCTTGTCTGCATCGCACAACCACACGGTGGATGGATCCAAAGATCTCAAATTTGGACTCATTAGACCAAAGAACAGATTTCCACTGGTCTAATGTCCATTCCTTGTGTTCTTTAGCCCAAACAAGTCTCTTCTGCTTGTTGTCTGTCCTTAGCAGTGGTTTCCTAGCAGCTATTTTACCATGAAGGCCTGCTGCACAAAGTCTCCTCTTAACAGTTGTTGTAGAGATGTGTCTGCTGCTTGAACTCTGTGTGGCATTGACCTGGTCTCTAATCTGAGCTACTGCTAACCTGCGATTTCTGAGGCTGGTGACTTGGATGAACTTATCCTCCGCAGCAGAGGTGACTCTTGGTCTTCCTTTGCTGGGACGGTCCTCATGTGAGCCAGTTTCTTTGTAGCACTTGATGGATTTTGCAACTGCAGTTGGGGACACTTTCAAAGTTTTCCCAATTTTTCGGACTGACTGACCTTCATTTCTTAAAGTAATGATGGCCACTCGTTTTTCTTTACTTAGCTGTTCTTTCCTTGCCATAATACAAATACTAACAGTCTATTCACTGGGACTATCAGCTGTGTATCCACCAGATGTCTGTACAACACAACTGATGGTTCCAACCCCATTTATAAGGCAAGAAATCCCACTTATTGACTAGGAAGTGATTTCCATTAACTCAAGGAGCGTAAAATATCCTCTCTTCACACAGAGGTCTGATGATCATCAACTTTATGGACCCTATCTCTCTATACGCTTAATCTGGTGGTGCGGATTCGTGCACAACCTGGAAATGTTAGTGTTCATTTAATAGAACCACATTGTGGTGAAATTTAGTGTTGTGGCGCAACAGTGCTGTTTTTTCTGTTTCATAATACAAATTCTAACAGTCTATTCAGTAGGACTATCAGCTGTGTATCCACCAGACTTCTGTACAACACAACTGATGGTCCCAACCCCATTTATAAGGCAAGAAATCCCACTTATTGAACCTGACAGGGCACACCTGTGAAGTGAAAACCATTCCCAGTGACTACCTCTTGAAGCTCATCAAGAGAATGCCAAGAGTGTGCAAAGCAGTAATCACAGCAAAAGGTGGCTACTTTGAAGAACCTAGAATATAAGACATATTTTCAGTTGTTTCACACTTTTTTTAAGTATATAATTCCACATGTGTTAATTCATAGTTTTGATGCCTTCAGTATGAATCTACAATTTTCATAGTCATATAAAATACAGAAAACTCTATGAATGAGAAGGTGTGTCCAAACTTTTGGTCGGTACTGTACATGAGTGCAGGTTTAAAAACAGTTAGATACCTTCCCAGATTGGGTACACCTTGACATTGGTGGGACCGCTTTGTACTTTTATGCAAAAACGTATGTACTAAGTACCATGTGTTTTTATAGCTTTTGCTTTTCATTTATCTTTTGCAGGGTATTTTCACACGTTTATGTATATACCTTTTTCTAGGTTTAATATGTCTGGTGGCCAGTGTGAACAGGCTCTGACAGGCGTGTTCACTATTGTCTGCAATGACTTAGTTTTTGTATATATTCCAAATGACCTGTATGTAGCTGATCAGCTGTTGTTTAACCCCTTCACCCCCGGGCCTATTTTGACCCTAATGACCAGGCCATTTTTGTCAATTCTGACCAGTGTCCCTTTATGAGGTAATATCTCTGGAACGCTTCATTGGATCCGAGCGATTCTGAGATTGTTTTTTCGTGACATATTGGGCTTCATGTTAGTATTAAATTTAGGTCGATAATTTTTGCGATTATTGGTGAAAAAATTAAAAATTTGGCAAAATGTTTGAAAATTTTGCAATTTTCAAATTATGAATGTTTATTCTGCTAAACCAGAGAGGTATGTGCCACAAAATAGTTAATAAATAACATTTCCCACATGTCTACTTTACATCAGCACAATTTTGAGAAAAAAAAAAATTTTTGTTCGGACGTTATAAGGGTTCAAAGTTCATCAGCAATTTTTCATTTTTCCAGCAAAATTTACAAAACCATTTTTTTTTGTGACCACATCACATTTGAAGTCCCTTTGAGGGGTGTACATGACAGAAAACACCCAAAAGTGACACCATTCCAAAAACTGCACCCCTCAAGCTACTCAAAACTACATTCAAGAAGATTATTAACCCTTCAGGTGCTTCACGGGAACTAAAGCAAAGTGGAAGGAATAAATAGTAATTTTAATTTTTCCAACAAAAATGTTCTTTTAGCCTCAATTCTTTCATTTTCACATGGGCAACAGGATAAAATGGATCCTAAAAATTGTTGGGCAATTTCTCCTGAGTACATCGATATCTCATATGTGGTCATAAACCACTGTTTGGGCACACGGCAGGGCTCAGAAGGGAGGGAGGGCAATTTGACTTTTGGAGCTAATTTTCCGTTCAAAAAGTCAAATGGCGCTCCTTCCCTTCTGAGCCCTGCTGTGTGCCCAAACAGTGGTTTATGACCACATATGAGGTATCGGTGTACTCAGGAGAAATTGCCCAACAATTTTTAGCATCCATTTTATCCTGTTCCCCATGTGAAAATGAAAAAGTTTAGGCTAAAAGAAAATCTTTGTAGAAAAAAAAGTACTTTTTCATTTTTACGGATGAATTTGTGAAGCACCTGGGGGTTCAAAATGCTCACCACCCATCTAGATAAATTCCCTGTGGGGTCTAGTTTCCAAAATGGGGTCACTTATGGGGGAGCTCCAATGTGTAGGCACACAGGGGCTCTCCAAACGCGACATGGTGTCCGCTAACAATTTGAGCTGATTTTTCAGTCAAATTGTTAGCGGACACCATGTTGCATTTGGAGAGCCCCTGTGTGCCTACACATTGGAGCTCCCCCACAAGTGACCCCATTTTGGAAACTAGACCCCCCAGGGAACTTATCTAGATGGGTGGTGAGCATTTTGAATACCCCAGTGCTTCACAAATTAATCTTTTATAATGAAAAAAAAAAATTTTGTAGAAAAAAAAAAGTACTTTTTCATTTTTACGGATGAATTTGTGAAGCACCTGGGGGTTCAAAATGCTCACGACCCATCTAGATAAATTCCCTGGGGGGTCTAATTTCCAAAATGGGGTCACTTGTGGGGGAGCTCCAATGTTTAGGCACACAGGGGCTCTCCAAACGCGACATGGTGTCCACTAACAATTTGAGCTGATTTTTCAGTCAAATTGTTAGCGGACACCATGTTGCATTTGGAGAGCCCCTGTGTGCCTACACATTGGAGCTCCCCCACAAGTGACCCATTTTGGAAACTAGACCCCCCAGGGAACTTATCTAGATGGGTGGTGAGCATTTTGAATACCCTAGTGCTTCACAAATTAATCTGTAAAAATGAAAAAAGAAAATGTTTATGGAAAAAAAAGTACTTTTTCATTTTTACGGATGAATTTGTGAAGCACCTGGGGGTTCAAAATGCTCACCACACATCTATATAGGTTCCCTGGGGGCTCTAGTTTCCAAAATGGGGTCACTTGTGAGGGAGCTCCAATGTTTAGGCACACAGGGGCTCTCCAAACGCGACATAGTGTCCGCTAACAATTTGACTGAAAAATTAGCTCCATGCTCCAATTGTTAGCGGACACCATGTCGCGTTTGGAGAGCCCCTGTGTGCCTAAACATTGTAGCTCCCCCACAAGTGACCCCATTTTGGAAAGTAGACCCCCCAGGGAACTTAGCTAGATGGGTGGTGAACATTTTGAACACCCCGGTGCTTCACAAAATAATCTGTAAAAATAAAAAAATAATTGTTTCGTGGAAAAAAAGTACTTATTCAATTTTACAGATGAATTTGTGAAGCACCTGGGGCTTCAAAATGTTCACAACTAATCTAGATACATTCCCTGGGAGGTCTAGTTTCCAAAATGGGGTCACTTGTGGGGGAGCTCCAATGTTTAGGCACACAGGGGCTCTCCATACGCGACATGGTGTCCGCTAACTATTGGAATTGTTAGCGGACACCATGTCGCGTATGGAGAGCCCATGTGTACCCAAACATTTGAGCTACCCCACAAGTGACCTCATTTTGGAAACTAGACCCCCCAAGGTATGTATCTAGATGCATAGTGAGCACTTTGAACCCCCAGGTGCTTCTCAAATTGATCCGTAAGAAGGAAAAAGTACATTTGTTTTCACACAAATTTTCTTTCTTCATTTTTACGGATCAATTTGTGAAGCACCTGGGGTTCAAAGTGCTCACTATGCATCTAGATATGTTCCTTGGGGGGTCTAGTTTCCAAAATGGGGTCACTTGTAGGGGAGCATCAATGTTTAGGCACACAGGGGCTCTCCATACGCGACATGGTGTCCGCTAACTATTGGAATCATTAGCGGACACCATGTCGTGTATGGAGAGCCCCTGTGTGCCCAAACATTGGAGCTCCCCCACAAATGACCCCATTTTGGAAACTAGACCCCCCAAGGAATGCATCTAGATGCATAGTGAGCACTTTGATCCCCAGGTGCTTCACAAATTGATCCGTAAGAAGGAAAAAGTACATTTGTTTTCACACAAATTTTCTTTTTTCATTTTTACGGATCAATTTGTGAAGCACCTGGGGGTTCAAAGTGCTCACTATGCATCTAGATATGTTCCTTGGGGGGTCTAGTTTCCAAAATGGGGTCACTTGTAGGGAGCTCCAATGTTTAGGCACACAGGGGCTCTCCATACGCGACATGGTGTCCGCTAACTATTGGAATCATTAGCGGACACCATGTCGTGTATGGAGAGCCCCTGTGTGCCCAAACATTGGAGCTCCCCCACAAATGACCCCATTTTGGAAACTAGACCCCCCAAGGAATGCATCTAGATGCATAGTGAGCACTTTGATCCCCCAGGTGCTTCACAAATTGATCCGTAAGAAGGAAAAAAGTACATTTGTTTTCACACAAATTTTCTTTTTTCATTTTTACGGATCAATTTGTGAAGCACCTGGGGGTTCAAAGTGCTCACTATGCATCTAGATATGTTCCTTGGGGGGTCTAGTTTCCAAAATGGGGTCACTTGTAGGGGAGCTCCAATGTTTAGGCACACAGGGGCTCTCCATACGCGACATGGTGTCCGCTAACTATTGGAATCATTAGCGGACACCATGTTGTGTATGGAGAGCCCCTGTGTGCCCAATCATTGGAGCTCCCCCACAAATGACCCCATTTTGGAAACTAGACCCCCCAAGGAATGCATCTAGATGCATAGTGAGCACTTTGATCCCCCAGGTGCTTCACAAATTGATCCGTAAGAAGGAAAAAGTACATTTGTTTTCACACAAATTTTCTTTTTTCATTTTTACGGATCAATTTGTGAAGCACCTGGGGGTTCAAAGTGCTCACTATGCATCTAGATATGTTCCTTGGGGGGTCTAGTTTCCAAAATGGGGTCACTTGTAGGGGAGCTCCAATGTTTAGGCACACAGGGGCTCTCCATACGCGACATGGTGTCCGCTAACTATTGGAATCATTAGCGGACACCATGTTGTGTATGGAGAGCCCCTGTGTGCCCAATCATTGGAGCTCCCCCACAAATGACCCCATTTTGGAAACTAGACCCCCCAAGGAATGCATCTAGATGCATAGTGAGCACTTTGATCCCCCAGGTGCTTCACAAATTGATCCGTAAGAAGGAAAAAGTACATTTGTTTTCACACAAATTTTCTTTTTTCATTTTTACGGATCAATTTGTGAAGCACCTGGGGGTTCAAAGTGTTCACTATGCATCTAAATACACGAAGCCCATTTTTTTTTTTCTAGGACTAATTTTAGAAAAAAAATGGCGTAGGGCTCCGCCATATTTTTGGTCCAGCCAGGTACAACTTGGCAGCTACGGACTGCCAGCAACCCCCAGCTGCCTCATTGTACCTGGCTGGCAACCAAAAATACAGCAAAGCCCTTTTTTTTCTTCTAGAATTTTAGAAAAAAAATGACATGGGGCTCCGCCATATTTTTGGTCCAGCCAGGTACAACTAGGCAGCTGGGGGCTGGAATCCGCAGCATGGAGAGGCCCAAGCGTTCTGGGCCCCCCATGCTGCGAATTGCAGCCCGCAGCCGCCCCAGAAAATGGCGCATTCATTGAAGCGCCATTTTCTGGCGCTGTACCCAGACTCTTCCAGTTGCCCTGGTGCCGGTGGCAAACTGGGTAATAAAGGGCTTAATGCCAGCTTTTTATTGTCAGCTGGCACTAAGCCCGAGATTCATAATATAGGGCCAATGTTAGACCCGCCATTAGGAATCTCTGCTAATAGTCAGAAAATACACACAGAGAAAAATCTTTTTATTTGAAATAAAAAACACAAACAAAATTCGGACTCCATCTTTATTATAAAGATCCGACGTAGTCCACAACGAAGGTCCCACGACGCTCGATCGCCTATGACGTAGTCCACAACGAAGGTCCCATGACGCACGATCGCCTCTGGTCAATCCAGAGACTGCAGCAAGGGATGAAGTGTCCTCTTCTTACAGTCTCTGGGGTCAGAGTTATGGTGCACTGTATGACAATGATCTGTCATACAGTGCACCATGACTATGATCCCAGAGACTACAACAAGAGGACACTTGATCCCTTGTTGCACCCATCCATCCACCTATGCATCCATCATCCACGCACGCACACGTCTATGCACACACATCTATGCACGCACACGTCCACACACATGTCCACACATGCACACGTCTACGCACACATCCATCTATGCACACATCCACGCACGCACACGTCTATGCACACACACATCTATGCACGCACACGTCCACACACATGTCCACACACGCACACGTCTACGCACGCACACGTCTACGCACACTCACGTCCACGCACGCTCATGTACGCTCACGTCCACGCATGCACCCCCTATCCATTCACCCACCATCAATTCATTCATTCATTCATACATACATACATACGATACATACACATACATACATACATACACATACATAGATACAAACATACACATACATACATACATAGATACATACACACATACATACACATACATACATACATAGATACATACACATACATAGATATACATACATACACATGCATGCATACACACGCATGCATGCATACATACATACACATGCATGCATACATGCATACATACACATGCATGCATACACACACATGCATGCATACACACACATGCATGCATACATACACATGCATGCATACACACATGCATGCATACACACATGCATGCATACACACATGCATGCATACATACACATGCATGCATACACACACATGCATGCATACATACACATGCATGCATACACACACATGCATGCATACACACACATGCATGCATACATACACATGCATGCATACACACATGCATGCATACACACACATGCATGCATACACACACATGCATGCATACATACACATGCATGCATACATACACATACATGCATACATACACATACATACTTACCTCCCTCGTTCCACCGATGAGCAGGAGGAGGCCGGGAGAGGAGGCGGGGCCACAGACCGGCGGACCGGGCAGAGAAGGAGGAGCGGCAGCAGCGGCGGGTGCACGGAAGTGTGCAGCCCGCCGCAGGAGGTGAGGGGGGGGCCAGGCACAGGGCCCGGAGGTGGGGGCAGCCTGGGGGGAGCACCAGCGCAGGGGAGCAGGCAGTGTTGCTGGCGGGCGCACGCGGGTGCAGCCCGCCGGCAGATACATTGTAATAGAGGGGGGTGGGCGGTTGGGGGGGACGGCGGGGGGGCCCTGGACAGTCCTGGAGCTGGAGGGGGGTGAGGAGGGGTGGGCACTTGCCGATCCGCCCCTCCAGATCTGATTGGAGAGCTCCAATCAGATCTGGAGGGGTGGAATCCCTGTGATTCCCTCCGATCGGCAGTTTCACTTTTAAACTGCCGATCGGAGGGGTCCTGGGCACGGGGGGGTTAATCCACCCTGTGGGGTCATCTACAGGTTGTCACAGAGCAGCAGCATCTGTGACACCTGAGCGACCCCACTCACAGGAGCTGCAGCAGCTCAAATCTGCCAGGACGTTGTGCAACGTCCTGTGTCGGGAACGGGCAGAAACACAGGACGTTGCACAACGTCCTATGTCGGGAAGGGGTTAATAGCCTTGATTTTGGAAGTGTAAATGGACTCAGGGGGCATGGTTACAGCCTAAGCTCTCTATACACAGAGCGCTGACTAAACCCACACTGGAGCTTCCCCCCATAACTGAAGCTGGAATGCTGCTGACAGGATTAAAATTCATTTTCTACAGGAAGCGGGGTTCAATTTGCAGGCGTTCGACAGATTCAGAATGCCTTTAACCTGCAAAATAACCCAATATCAGCAGGTTAATAGCATTTTTCCACCTGACAGGTTCCATTTAACCACTTAATGAACGCTGAGTTTCGTTTCAGAGACCTTATTCCACAACAGCGCTTTTAATGGCACTGAGAAATAACGCCCCCCAATGGGCAAAATGTTTGCAGGATACAGCTATCATGCCTTGACATAAATTCTTAATTACCACTGTCAACCACAACAGCGGTATATGAGGTTAAATGAGGATTAAAAGACCCCCTTTGACAGGATTCACCCCCCCCCCCCCAACCGCATTTGATGACCCTAGGCAATGGTGGCCTGTTAGATCCTGCTATAAGTAGGTTGTAACAGACCCCCAGTCAATGAGTTACCAATAGGCCTGCGTCACTGCAGGACACGAGTCCTGAACTGCATGAGACCAATGATTGAAGGAGAAAATATTCATGTCTCAGAGTGGATCTAACTGAAAAACTTGTAAAAAGATACAAAACACAAAGAAAACGCAAACAAAAATCATAAAAACCCATTTCACCACTAAAAAGTGTTTGCATTAAAACAAATATCCAAAAACAGCAAGAGAAACAAAGACGGCACTCACCAGGGTATGGATGAAAACAGCGGTGTCCTTTTTATTTCAGGGACATAGCACACAGACACAGGGAGGGGGTGCCAAGGGTGACGACGGGCCGTTTCGGGCGTTTGCCCTTCGACTGGACGTGTGACCAGTCGAAGGGCAAACGCCCGAAACGGCCCGTCGTCACCCTCGGCACCCCCTCCCTGTGTCTGTGTGCTATGTCCCTGAAATAAAAAGGACACCGCTGTTTTCATCCATACCCTGGTGAGTGCCGTCTTTGTTTCTCTTGCTGTTTTTGGATTCTGTTTTTTGACTGGCACCCCACGGATAGTGTTCTATGCCCACTGACAGCAGTGACGCTTTGGCTTTGGTGGAGTGGTGCCCTAATCTGTGTTCTGCTATTAAAACAAATATGTACACATTGTTCACATAGACGTATCCGGAACAACTTGAACTATAAAACTGTCACAGTGATTATTCTGTATACCGTCCAAAAAAAGTAAAAAAAAAAAAAATTAAAATGTTGCTTTATTACATGCTGACACACAAAGAAAAATGAATAAAAAGCGATAAAAAAAATTACAAAAAAATAAAAGAAAACAGAACTGGTCTGCAAAAAACATGCCCTTAATTCAGCAAAAAAATAAAAAAACTTTCTGCTCTTAGAATATGACAAAGCAAAAACAAATTAATTTCTGAAAAATATTGTTTTTTGTGTGCTGACCCAAAAAAACACACCAATTAGTCTTCTACATTTTGCCACATGGTGAACTGTTCAAAAAAAAAAAATCTATAAAAACAATAAGTGAATTCCTGCATATGAAAAATCGAAATAAAAGCAATCAAAATGGTATGTATGCCAAAATGGTCCAAAAAAATACCCAACTCTTTGCTCAAAAATAAGCCCTAATACAGATCTGTTCACCTAAAAATAATAGTTCTAGCTCTCAGAATATGGCACCGAAAAAAAATTTTTTTAAATAAAGCATTTTTAGTATGAGCTATTAGCAAAAAAATTATAAAAAATATAAATCTGGTATCGCTTTAATTGCAATGACACAAATAATTCGCCCTAACACTAATAATGCACAGTGAACCACGCAAAAATAAATATAAGAGCTTTTGTATTGCTATCTGTTTGTTCCATCTCCTGTAGTGCAGCAGCTTACTGCATTGCAAATTGTAGTTATATGTCGTAGAGGCAGGTTGTGCTCTGCAATATAAACTCAGAAATGTGCTTGCTGAAACTTGTAGTTCAGCGAGTTTAAGGCTGGAGTCACACTGTCTGTGTGATATACGACTAAGTCGGATGTGTCACGGATGAGTAACTTGGAATGGCTCTCCCCTCTCTGGACAGGAGTTTCAGCTGCTTTTTTTTCTAAGCAGCTCCACACTCCTGTCCTGATACGGGAGAGCCATTCCAAGTTACTCATCCGTGACACGTCCAACTTTAGTCGTATATCACACAGACAGTGTAATTCCAGTCTAAGGGTATGTGCAGACATTGAGTATTTGTGTTTTTGGTGCAAATGTGTTGCATTTTTGGTGCAGATTGTGACCTTGCCTTTTTTCACAACTGTCAATGGCAGGAAGGGCTGAAAAACACACCAAGAATTGCCATGCTCATTTTTTTCTCTGGACAAAAAAACGCAAATCTGCAGGAAAAAAAAGCCTCGCTGGCACAGAAATTCAGAATTCTCATAGACTTTGCTAGGGGAGGGTTATACAAGTATTTTTGTGACAGAAGTGATAAAAAAAAGCATCAAAAATGAACCGTCTGAACACGGTCTAAGTAATGTATTATGTAGTTCCATAGGTGGAGTTAATGCATTACAAGTGCTGGGCTGCAGGTGAGCCAAAATACAGGAATATGTCTGGCTCACCTGATGCATCCCACGCATAGGTGTGTCTCATGGGATATAATCTGAATGTTTGGTTGGTCAGGTGTCTCTGGCCTGGCAAGTGGCCATCTTGCTAGGAGCATATGTCTCTTTGTGTTTAGGAGCAGGCGTCTCCTTTGAAGACATACTGCCAGGAGGCTTGGCCTCTCGTGCTTGCACCACGTGATGCCATAGAAGACATGAGATCTAGATACTGTGCAGATCCTGGGATGGCTCTCTGCGTTTTGGGAAGCTATCATCCGGATGAGGGTCTGGAGCTTACGAGGTGACTGTGTGAAGCAAGTTACAGTACCGGTTGGTGATCCCAGCAAGGAAGTTTCCGTTAATGTCAAGACTGACAAGAGTCCGGGTTTGGAGTGTACGGTAGCTCCTAGAAGGTAACCTCTGTCATGAGGAATGAATATAAAGTTGGACGCATTCGCGTTGTTGGTACAGAATGTATGTCCTTTAATGTTCCTTTAATGTTTCTATGGACTGTGTGAATTTATCCACGGAAGTAGGAGACTGTACACTTTGTGGTTTAATAAACTGGTTGGACTTGTTTAACGTAAAATTTTGTGCCTGTCTGCCTCAATCCCGGTACCCTTTGAGTGTCCCCCAACACCCTCAGGAAATCACTACATCCCCAAATATGAGAAAAAGGCTCATTTACATCTGTTTTGTGATCTCCACTAAGCACTTGCATAGGGTTTCCATATAAATCTTCATATCCACAATTTAAATAAAAATCCTTACTGTAATGGGTCACTTTGGAGTGAGTGGTTCTGTTGGGGGCTTTGTCTGACTCACATTTTTGTGGGATTTACACAGAAACTCTGACCTTCGTGGCTACCATAGAACACAAGAATGTGATCCCAGCTTTATACTGAAAGCAATTAAAAAATGTTATGTACCACAAAATGTTGCCAATAAAAATCCTAACTGGGCTGGTTTCACACTACAGTTTTTTTAAAAGGGAACCTGACCCATAAAAATCAACCCATAGCCTGCGCAATGCGCATCACGAGGTCCTCAACACACCCAATGGATGTACCGACCATCATGATAGCCGGATATTATTATTCATGCCCCGATGGGCGTGATAATCCTTTTGCATAAATAATTACACTACAGGCGGTGGCAAAAAGCCACAGGAAATGCCCTGTGCGACTTCTCAAGAGAACAGAAGCCGCAAATGAAAAGGTAATAAAAGCACTTTTTGAAAGTTTCACTAAACACAATTGTATAAAAAAGGGATAGGTAGAATCGGGTTAATTAAGGTGCAGGGACATGTATTGAAAGGCTAGGGGGTGATTTTTAGGGGTCAGGTTCCCTTTAGATCCGGGTTGATGCAGGTTTATCCTGCGTCAACCCGCATCCTTCCGAATCCACCCGGAATTGTTAAACCTGATGCTCTCGGATGTTCCAGCACTGTTATTTTAATGGATCTGGGTGCCAGATCTGTTGTAATATCGGTGTAGGTGCATCAGGGTGCGTTTACATTTTTTTTGATGGATCCATGGAAAATAAGTTTGTTTTTTTTTTGTTCTTGTTTGTTTTTTGGTAAACACCCCCTGGTAGGCATGTCATATGAAATATGTGTATATTCAGTGTTGTACTTAAAGGGGTTGTCCGGGCTCGTCACATAATCTCAGTACATATCCAGGCTGCCGAATGTAGACAATCTGTAATGTACTTTGTGTCAGCATTCTGCAGGGTTTCCTAGATAACACTTGTTTTGCGTCTGAACAGAACGACCAGGGGGGGTGTTCTGGCATGATAATAAACACTGGTCGTTTCCACCTCCTCTACCCCAACCCCTCCCCCATAGCAACATCCCCGCCCTCCCCATCTACATGAATGAGCCCTCTCCACAGTAAGAAATCCTCCCCTGCAGCCATTACTGTGAGCAGACCTGTGTAGCTGCTCCTCCCCGGCCAGACGGCAGTGATGTATGGAAAGTCTGCAGAGAAGGGACAATGTGCTGTATACAGGGCCTACAGAGAGAAGGGACAGTGTGCTGTACTCAGGGGAAGCCGCTCCGTGATTACAGTGAATAACTCCCTCTTCTCAGTGATTCCTTCCCGCACTGTCCCGGGCTGTGATCAGGAGCAGGGAAGGAGAATGTACTGTGTGAGCCCAGTGATGGGGGTCTGCAGCTTCTAATCTGCACAGGGGTCCGCAGACACTGATGTAATCTGTGACACACTGTAACAAAGCCTCTGCTGTGTGAATGACATCTCTGTGTCACTGATGTCTTCACACAGCAGAAGATCTGGTACAGTCTACAGTGTGAGCCCAGTGATGGGGGGCTGCAGCTTCTAATCTGCACAGGGGTCCGCAGACACTGATGTAATCTGTGACACACTGTAACAAAACCTCTGCTGTGTGAATGACATCTCTGTGTCACTGATGTCTTCACACAGCAGATGATCTGGTACAGTGTACAGTGTGAGCCCAGTGATGGAGGGCTGCAGCTTCTAATCTGCACAGGGGTCCGCAGACACTGATGTAATCTGTGACACACTGTAACAAAGCCTCTGCTGTGTGAATGACATCTCTGTGTCACTGATGTCTTCACACAGCAGATGATCTGGTACAGTGTACAGTGTGAGCCCAGTGATGGGGGGCTGCAGCTTCTAATCTGCACAGGGGTCCGCAGACACTGATGTAATCTGTGACACACTGTAACAAAACCTCTGCTGTGTGAATGACATCTCTGTGTCACTGATGGCTTCACACAGCAGATGATCTGGTACAGTGTACAGTGTGAGCCCAGTGATGGGGGGCTGCAGCTTCTAATCTGCACAGGGGTCCGCAGACACTGATGTAATCTGTGACACACTGTAACAAAACCTCTGCTGTGTGAATGACATTTCTGTGTCACTGATGTCTTCACACAGCAGATGATGTGGTACAGTGTACAGTGTGAGCCCAGTGATGGGGGGCTGCAGCTTCTAATCTGCACAGGGTCCGCAGACACTGATGTAATCTGTGACACACTGTAACAAAACCTCTGCTGTGTGAATAACATCTGTGTCACTGATGTCTTCACACAGCAGAAGATCTGGTACAGTGTACAGGGTGAAGGATGGTCAGCACTGTGTCTCTAATGACACAAATACTGATTGAAGCAGCCTATCCAATCAGTAACTGCAACAGTGTGAAGTGTTGGGGGGTGTATGTATGGAGATATAGATGATACTAAGGATTTTGATATTGTTGAGGAGTCCTTGCTTCCGTCGCCCCATCAGTCCGCCCGTCTTTCCTTCTTTCCTTCCATCCATACATCCTTCCTTCCGTTCATCCTTCCGTCCTTCCTTCTTTCCGTCCATCTGACCGTCCTTCCTTCTTTCCATCCGTCCTTCCATCCTTCCTTCTTTCTGTCCGTCCTTCTTTCTGTCCGTCCGTCCTTCCATCCTTCCTTCTTTCCGTCCATCCTTCTTTTCCTCCTTCTTTCTGTCCTTCCTTCCGTCCATCCATCCGTCCGTCCTTTCCGTCTCTCCTTCCTTCCTTTCGTTCTTCCGTCCATCCTTCTTTCTGTCCTTCCGTCCGTCCTTCTTTTCCTCCTTTCTGTCCTTCCTTCTTTCCGTCTGTCCATCCGTCCTACTTTCTGTTCTTCCTTCTTTCTGTCCATCCTTCCGTCCTTTCTTCTTTCTGTCCGTCTGTCCTATCTTCTTTCCGTACTTTCTTCTTTCCGTCTTCTTTCCTTCCATCCATCCTTCCTTCTTCCCGTCCATCCTTCCTTCTTTCCATCCGTCCATCCTTCTTTCCATCCGTCCGTCCTTTATTCCGTCCGTCCGTCCTTCTTTCCGTCCGTCCGTCCTTTCCGTCCTTCATTCTTTCCGTCCATCCGTCTTTCAGTCTATCTGACCGACCTTCCTTCTTTCCATCCGTCCTTCCATCCTTCCTTCTTTTTGTCCCTCCTTTCTGTCCTTCCGTCCGTCCTTCCTTCTTTCCGTCCATCCTTCTTTTCCTCCTTCTTTCTGTCCTTCCTTCCGTCCATCCATCCTTCCATCCCTCCTTCTTTCCGTCCTTCCTTCTTTCCATCCGTCCTTGCTTCTTTCCATCCTTCCTTCCGTCCATCTATCCGTCTGTTCTGCTTTCCGTCCCTCCTTCTTTCCGTCCATCCTTCCTTCTTTCTGTCCTTCCTTCCGTCCGTCCGTCGCCCCATCAGTCCGTCTGTCCTTCCTTCCGTCCTTCTTTCCATCCTTCCTTCTGTCCATCCGTCTGTCCTTTCCGTCCCTCCTTCCTTACGTCCTTCTTTCCGTCCATCCTTCCTTCTTTCCATCCTTCCTTATTTCCGACCGTCCTACCTTCTTTCCGACCATCTTTCAGTCTTTCCATCCGTCCATCCATTCTTCCCCTCAAGCCTGTATTTTCCCTTCACCTCTGGGAGATTTCCTGTTTTCCTTCCTCTTCTTCCATAACTTTTCTATTTTTTCCGTCAATACAGACATATGAGGCTTCTTGTTGTTTTTTGCAGGACGAGTTGTACTTTTGAATGACGACATTTATTTAAAAATTGCAAAAAAACAGTGCAATTACACATTTATTTTTTGGTTTTTTTATTCACCATGTTCACTATATGGTAACACTGACATGTCGGTATGATGTCTGGGGTCAGTGCTGTATGGTAACACTGAGGTGTCGGTGTGATGTCTGAGGTCAGTACTATATGGTAACACTGAGGTGTCAGTATGATGTCTGGGGTCAGTACTACATGGTAACACTGAGGTGTCGGTATGATGCCTCGGGTCAGTACTATATGGTAACACTGAGGTGTCGGTATGATGTCTGGTGTCAGTACTATATAGTAACACTGAGGTGTTGGTATGATGTCTGGGGTCAGTACTATATGGTAACACCGAGGTGTCGGTATGATGCCTCGGGTCAGTACTATATGGTAACACTGAGGTGTCGGTATGATGTCTGGGGTCAGTGTTATATGGTAACACTGAGGTGTCGGTATGATGTCTGGGTCAGTACTATATGGTAACACTGAGGTGTCGGTATGATGTCTGGGGTCAGTGCTATATGGTAACACTGAGGTGTCGGTATGATGTCTGGGGTCAGTACTATATGGTAACACTGAGGTGTCGGTATGATGTCTGGGGTCAGTGCTATATGGTAACACTGAGGTGTCTGTGTGTTGTCTGAGGTCAGTATTATATGGTAACACTGAGGTGTCGGTATGATGTCTGGGGTCAGTACTACATGGTAACACTGAGGTGTCGGTATGATGCCTCGGGTCAGTACTATATGGTAACACTGAGGTGTCGGTATGATGTCTGGGGTCAGTACTATATAGTAACACTGAGGTGTTGGTATGATGTCTGGGGTCAGTACTATATGGTACCACTGAAGTGTCCGTATGATACCTCGGGTCAGTACTATATGATAACATTGAGGTGTTGGTATGATGTCTGGGGTCAGTACTATATGGTAACACTGAGGTGTTGGTATGATGTCTGGGGTCAGTACTATATGGTATCACTGAATTGTGCTTTTGCACCATTTTCCATGATCCGCAGCGTTCATACAGTCAAACATGTATTATGAAAAACATAGTTCATATTTATTTCTATTTAAAAGTGAACTGTCACCCAATTTTTGTGTATTAAACTAAAAGCTCCCTTTTCAGTAGGGCCTATGTTGCGTTCTAAGAAGGAGGCTATTATGCCCTGACTGCTCCTGCCCCGACACGTCAGTGTTACCATATAGTACTGACCAGAGACATGATACTGACCCCTCAGTGTTACCATATAGTACTGACCCGAGACATCATACCGACACATCAGTGTTACCATATAGTACTGACCCAAGACATCATACCGACACGTCAGTGTTACCATATAGTACTGACCTGAGATATCATACCGACACGTCAGTGTTACCATATAGTATTGACCTGAGACATCATACCAACACCTCAGTGTTACTATATAGTACTGACCCCAGACATCATACCGACACCTCTGTGTTACCATATAGTACTGACCCCAGACATCATACCGACACCTTACTGTTACCATATAGCACTGACACCAGACATCATACCGACACCTCAGTGTTACCATATAGTACTGACCCGAGGCATCATACCGACATGTCAGTGTTACCATATAGCGAACATGGTGAATAAAAAACACAAAAAAACAAATGTGTAATTGCACAGTTTTTTTGCAATTTTTAAATAAATAAGAACGGATGGACGGATGGAAAGACTGAATGATTGACGGAAAGAAGGAAGGAAGGATGGTCGGAAATAAGGAAGGATGGAAAGAAGGAAGGATGGACGGAAAGACGGACGGACGGAAAGAATGAAGGACGGATGGAAAGAAGGAAGGACGGACGGGAAGAAGGAAGGACGGACAGATGGAAGGAAGACAGAAAGAAGAAAGTACGGAAAGAAGATAGGACAGACGGACAGAAAGAAGGAAGGACAGAAAGTAGGAAGGACGGATGGACAGACGGAAAGAAGGAAGGACAGTAAGAAGGAAGAACGGCATGGACGGTCGGAAAAAAGGAAGGACCTTCGGAAATAAGGAAGGATGGAAAGAAGGTAGGATGGACGGAAAGAAGGACGTAAGGACGAACGGAAGGAAGGAGGGACGGAAAGGACGGATGGATGGACAAAAGGAAGGATGGAAAGAAGGACGGAAGGAAGGACGGACGGACTGATGGGGCGATGGACGGAAGGAAGGACGGAAAGAAGGACGGACGGATGGACGGAAAGAAGGAGGGACGGAAAGAAGAACAGATGGACGGAAAGAAGGAAGGATGGATGGAAGGATGGAAGGAAGGAAGGACGGAAGGAAGGACAGAAAGAAGGATGGAAGGAAGGACAGAAAGAAGGAGGAAAAGAAGGATGGACGGAAAGAAGGAAGGATGGAAGGACGGACAGAAAGAAGGACGGATGGAAGGACGGACGGAAAGAAGGAAGGACGGTCAGATGGACGGAAAGACGGACGGATGGAAAGAAGGACGGACGGACAGAAAGAAGGACGGACGGAAAGAAGGACGGACGGACGGAAAGAAGGACGGACGGACGGAAAGAAGGACGGACGGACGGAAAGAAGGACGGACGGACGGAAAGAAGGACGGACGGAAAGAAGGACAGTCGGACGGAAAGAAGGGACGGAAAGAAGGAAGGAAGGACGGACGGGAAGAAGGAAGGACGGACGGATGGAAAGAAGGAAGATGTAAAGAAGAAAGTACGGAAAGAAGATAGGACAGACGGACAGAAAGATGGAAGGACGGAAAGAAAGAAGGAAGGACAGAAAGTAGGAAGGACGGATGGACAGATGGAAAGAAGGAAGGACAGTAAGAAGGAAGAACGGCACGGACGGTCGGAAAGAAGGAAGGACCTTCGGAAATAAGGAAGATGGAAAGAAGGAAGGATGGACGGAAAGAAGGACGTAAGGACGAACGGAAGGAAGGAAGGTGGGACGGAACGGACGGACGGATGGATGGACGGAAGGAAGGACAGAAAGAAGGAGGAAAAGAATGATGGACGGAAAGAAAAAAGGATGGAAGGACGGACGGACAGAAAGAAGGACGGACGGAAAGAAGGAAGGATGGAAGGACGGATGGAAAGAAGGAAGGACGGTCAGATGGACGGAAAGAAGGAAGGACGGAAGGATGAACGGAAGGATGTATGGATGGAAGGAAAGAAGAAAAGACGGGCGGACTGATGGGGCGACGGAAGCAAGGACTCCTCAACAATATCAAAATCCTTAGTATCATATATATCTCCATATATACACCCCCAACACGTCACACTGTTGCAGTTACTGAGTGGACAGGCTGCTTCAATCAGTATTTGTGTCATTAGAGACACAGTGCTGACCATCCTTCACCCTGTACACTGTACCAGATCTTCTGCTGTGTGAAGACATCAGTGACACAGAGATGTCATTCACACAGCAGAGGCTTTGTTACAGTGTGTCACAGATTACATCAGTGTCTGCGGACCTCTGTGCAGATTAGAAGCTGCAGCCCCCCATCACTGGGCTCACACTGTACACTGTACCAGATCATCTGCTGTGTGAAGACATCAGTGACACAGAGATGTCATTCACACAGCAGAGGCTTTGTTACAGTGTGTCACAGATTACATCAGTGTCTGCGGACCCCTGTGCAGATTAGAAGCTGCAGCCCCCCATCACTGGGCTCACACTGTACACTGTACCAGATCATCTGCTGTGTGAAGACATCAGTGACACAGAGATGTCATTCACACAGCAGAGGTTTTGTTACAGTGTGTCACAGATTACATCAGTGTCTGCGGACCCCTGTGCAGATTAGAAGCTGCAGACCCCCATCACTGGGCTCACACTGTACACTGTACCAGATCATCTGCTGTGTGAAGACATCAGTGACACAGAGATGTCATTCACACAGCAGAGGCTTTGTTACAGTGTGTCACAGATTACATCAGTGTCTGCGGACCCCTGTGCAGATTAGAAGCTGCAAACCCCCATCACTGGGCTCACACAGTACATTCGCCTTCCCTGCTCCTGATCACAGCCCGGGACAGTGAGGGAAGGAATCTGTAGGCCCTGTATACAGCACATTGTCCCTTCTCTGCAGACTTTCCATACATCACTGCCGTCTGGCCGGGGAGGAGCAGCTACACAGGTCTGCTCACAGCAATGGCTGCAGGGGAGGATTTCTTACTGTGGAGAGGGCTCATTCATGTAGATGGGGAGGGCGGGGATGTTGCTATGGGGGAGGGGTTGGGGTAGAGTAGGTGGAAACGACCAGTGTTCATTATCATGACAGAACACTTCCCCCCCCCCCCCTGGTCGTTCTGTTCAGACGCAAAACAAGTGTTATCTAGGAAACCCTGCAGAAAGCTGACACAAAGTACATTACAGATTGTCTACATTCGGCAGCCTGGATATGTACTGAGATTATGTGACGAGCCCGGACAACCCCTTTAAATCCCCTGACATTTTTGTGCACATCTTTGATAGGTCACAGGTTTGGAGTCGTTCCAGCGACATCGTTACGACCTCGTTGCATGTGACTGTGCAAAGTTGTAATGATAAATCGTTGGATTGTTGATCACAGGTTTGAGAACATGTTCTCAAACCACACGATCAACGATCAGCTAGCCTGGGATATTGTTTTTTGACAATGCGATAACGATGTCATTTACGACTTCGCCCACAGCAATGAGCAGGTATGGTTCGCTGGGTTGTGTGAACGATACCTGCTCACAACATCGTTGGTGAGTCGTCCACAATATCTATACGTGTGACATCTCACCAAAGATGTCAAAACAATGTCTGAAACGACCGCGCGCCCACGAGATCGTTGCCGACATTGTTCCAATGTCGTGCCGTGTAACGGTACCTTTACAGAGATGAGAAAGGTCTGTAATTGACATCATTGGTAGATCTGAACTATGAGAGATAAAATGCGAAAAGAAATCCTGAAAATCACATTGTCTAATTTGGACAGAAATTTTTTTTTTCAAATTTTGGTGGAAAATAAGTATTTGGTCAGTCTACTGAAGTAGACTAAGGGACAATTTGAAATGCTTACTAAGCCTTTGCAGGTGTCTTGTGTTAGTTATTCTAATTTTCAGAGATAATGACTTTTTGGTTTTCATTGGCTGTAAGCCATAATCATGAACATTAACAGAAATAAACTATTGAAATAGATCACTCTGTATATTATATGCAGTTCACTTTTTGTATTGAATTTCTGAAATAAATTATCTTTTTGATGATATTCTAATTTCTTGAGATGCACTTGTAAGGGTATGTGCTCACGGTCAGGAGGAGCTGCGTGTTGAACGCAGCTCTTCTGGACCTGAGTGAATTTGCGGGTGGCCGCAGGGAGATTGCAGCCGCTCTGTACTCGCCATGTGCGGCGGGTGCGGGGCGGCTTCTCCCTGTAGTCACCCTATAGGAGCCAATTCCGTCTCTGCAGAATGAAATGAACATGCTGCGAAGGAGCGGAATGCTGGCAACTGGCACAGCAGCTGTCAAAACGCCGCGATAAGGTTAAGCATAGTGAGAATGGGATTTCTACAAATCCCATCCACTATGCTGACACTGTACTACGCAGCGTTTTGGACGCAGCGGCAAGACACTGCATCCAAAACGCTGCGTATACTGATCGTGAGTATGCAGTCTAAGTGCTCAGCGTAGAGCACAGGATAAATGTGAAATGATCCAAAATGTTCTGTGGCCAAATCACAACCAATAGCATTCAACTCAACCAACAAAAACACAAGCTGCCACTTACGTCCATCATGTATTAAAGAAAATATAGAGGGCTTCCACGCTACTGGTAACACAAAGATTCTGGAAAAGCATTTAAGCTCCTAGCCCCCAAAACGAAAACCAGCAAAACCTGCACTCCCAAATCCAAATGCTCCCCCCTGCCTTCTGAGCACTACAGTCTAAACCACAGTTAACGCACACATGTTTGGCACTGTGTACTGATGAAGCCCGCCTAATTTACAGGGGTATATTTCTCCTGAAGCACTAGCTGGCCACAATGTACGAGCACTACAATGTTCTTGGCACTACAAGGGCTTATTTGCAATTTTCAATAATACAAAATTCACTGCATTTGACTCTATGGGTGTTTTCCATAGATAAAATGATCATTACAGCCATAGATGAACGCCAAGAGGGGTATAATGTCCAAAATGTGGTCACTTGAGGTGGTTTCTGTTGTTCTGGAACTCGGGGGCTCTGGGGATGGAGTCTACAAACTATTGTAGGAAAGTCTGTGCTCAAAAAATCAAATGGCGCTCCTTCCCTCCAGAGCAACTGGGGGTTGAAAATGTTCATAACTCCAACAATTATATAGAAGCCAAAAAAAGCTAAACAGCACTCAAGGTCTGAACTGGTGCAAGCTGCAATACTGAACAATATACAGAAAAAAGTTCACAGCAGCACTCAGTCACTGCCAATCATGTGTGTATATATAGATAGATAGAAGTAAAACACCTATGCCATTGAGAAAAAAAATGAAAAACATGTGTTTTTTTTTTAAAAACGAAATTTTTGATTTTTTTTTGGATATTTTATCTTTGTAAAGTTCTTAGTAGACGTATTGGCCAATAGCTGTCTGCCCATCAACCGCGGCAAGGTGACATTAGATCTGATGGGTCCTTGTCCTACCATGCCACTCTCTCCTTGGACTTCGCTAAACCTCCATTTTTATAATTTTTATGGGAAGTGGGAGGACACACTTCAGTCAAAGACTACTTGGGGTCAATGGGGGTGCAGAGTAAAGCTGTGGAGCCAGTAACTCCAACAATTATATATATTTTATATATTTTTATATATATAAGATTCAGATATCCAGTGGCATTGAGGTTTCCATTGATGAAGAATGGCCCCGCTATCTTTGTACCCCATATACCTCCAATTTTTGTGTTCTAACAGTCTTGGAGGGATCTATCCACTGTGGGTTAGTGTCAGACCAATAGCGGTGGTTTAGTTTGATAACTTCACCATTCAGAAAAAAGTTTGCCTCATCACTCATCTGAAGGCAATTGTCTATTCTGTGAAGATACGAGATGTGCAGCATCTGAAAACAACGGATACTGGAAGCCTGTGCTAGCATTTCTTCTGTGGTGTTGCTATCAGTGTGTCAAGAGTGGGAGAAGAGGGTTGCATTGACAATCCAACATAATGGACAGCACTTTGTACACATTTTATGAGTGGTCATTAACTTGTAAATAACTCATGAAATAATAAAGTTACGTTAAAACCAAGCAAACCATTTTTTTTAATGAAACTCTCAATACATTTGATGTGTCACATGACCCTCTACCCACTGAAAAAAATAAAGTTGGATCCAAAATGGCTGACTTCAAAATAGCCACCATGGTCACCACCCATCTGGAAAAGTTTTTCCCCTTCCATATATTAATGTGCCACAAACAGGAAGTTGATATCACTAATCATTCCCATTTTGTTTAGGTGCATCCATATAAATGGTCCCCCTGTATTTTGGGCTGCCTCTAAAGGTGCCATTACACACAGAGATATCTGTGCAGACATTGCTTCCAACTCACTGGTTGCAGTGAAATCATGGACACATTGTTCTATCTTGTTGCCGTGTACAAATGGAACAATGTGTCCATGATTTCACTGCAACCAGTGAGTTGGAAGCAATGTCTGCACAGATATTTGTGTGTAACGGTACCTTTAGGCTGTACTGAGGGGACACATTATATCCTACATGGGCAATAAAAGGAAAAAAGTACTAGAGGCTACATTAGAGACACAGTGACAACACAGTCTTATAAGAACTTCAAGCTAAGTCTCTCCTAAACAGGAAAAAGTTTTGAAAGCCAAGGAAGCTGTTGAGATCTTGGAGCAAGAAAGAGCTTTGTATAGCTTGGACTATCAAAAGCATAGATATTTTAAGTGGGAAAACAGACTTCGGAAGTTGCTTGCCTATCTCACTAAACCATATAGAACTGCGACCAGAATAAATAAAATACACAAACATGATGGTAAAATACTAACAGATAATGAGGATACAATAGATTAGTTTAGACAATTTTTTAGCTCCCTGTATAAAGCTGAGGGAGAGGAGAATACTGGGGACTCATGCTTCATTCAGAATGAGTTGACCCATATTATTACAGACTAGATGGTGGCCCGATTGTAATGCATCGGGTATTCTAGAATATGTATGTAGTTGACATACTATGACTGACAGAACTTGTTCAGTCAACGTGAGTGAACTACATCCTATATAATAAATCCCCTAAACCAGCTTCCGTCACTATGTAACGTTTATGACGTCACATCCGACTGAAGCTGGCTTAGGGGATGATTGTCCCTAACTAATATGGCCGTCACTTACTCGGTAGTGGGGACTTTCAATGCCCCACTACCGAGTCTACACTGCTTCTCTGCCCCTCCACCCCAATGGATGTCCACCTCTGCCCCTCTGCTGTTATACTTACCACTCCATGCCACCCCCCGCTGTCTTCTTCCGTCGTCCGTCCTCTGTCCTCCCTCCTCCGTGTGCATCTGCGATGTCGCCGCCCCGTAAATAGTGAAACCAAGATGGCGGCCGGGAATTCTCGCGAGAGTTCCCGGCCGGAAACTCTCGCGAGAGTTCCCAGCCACCATCTTGGTTTCGCCCTATGCATAGCGTCGACATGCAAGATGGCGGCCGTGAAGTCTCGCCTCGCGAGACTTCCCGGCCGCCATCTTAAATGTCGCCACTGTGCAATGGCGAAGTAAGTATGTCGCCGCCACTCTGCCCACCACCCCCCTGGCCTCCGCTGACCACTCTGCCTTCCATATCCTCTGCTGACCACTCTGCCCCTCCTCCCCCGGCCTCCGCTGACCACTCTGCCTCCCTCTCCCGACCTCCGCTGACCCACTCTGCCCCCCCTCCCCTGGCCTCCACTGACCACTCAGCCCCTCCCCCGGCCTCCACTGACCACTCTGCCCCTCCCCCGGCCTCCGCTGACCACTCTGCCCCCCGGCCTCTGCTGACTACTCTGCCCCCCCCCCGGCCTCCGCTGACCACTCTGCCCCCCCCCCGGCCTCCGCTGACCTCTCTGCCTGCCCCCCCGGCCTCTGCTGACCACTCTGCCCCCCCGGCCTCCGCTGACCACTCTGCCCCCCCGGCCTCCGCTGACCACTCTGCCCCCCCGGCCTCCGCTGACCACTCTGCCCCCCGGCCTCCGCTGACCACTCTGCCCCCCGGCCTCCGCTGACCACTCTGCCCCCCGACCTCCGCTGACCACTTTGCCACTTCGGCCTCCGCTGACCACTCTGCCCCCCCTCCGGCCTCCGCTGACCACTCTGCCCCCCGGCCTTCGCTGACAACTCTGCCCTCTGTCCTCCGCTAACCACTGAGCCACCGTACAGTGCTAACCACTGAGCCACCGTACAGTGCTAACCTCTGAGCCACCATATACACTGCTGACCACTGAGCCACCGTACAGTGCTAACCACTGAGCCACCGTACAGTGCTAACCACTGAGCCACCGTACAGTGCTAACCACTGAGCCACCATATACACTGCTAACCACTGAGCCACCATACTTTGGTAAACACTGAACCACCACGCTGTGCTGACCACTGAGCCACCGTACAGTGCTGACCACTGAGCCACTGTACAGTGCTGACCACTGAGCCACCGTACAGTGCTGACCACTGATCCACCGTACAGTGCTGACCACTGAGCTACCGTACAGTGCTGACCACTGAGCCACCGTACAGTGCTGACCACTGAGCTACCGTACAGTGCTGACCACTGAGCCACCGTACAGTGCTAACCACTGATCCACCGTACAGTGCTGACCACTGAGCTACCGTACAGTGCTGACCACTGAGCCACCGTACAGTGCTAACCACTGAGCCACCGTACAGTGCTAACCACTGAGCCACCGTACAGTGCTAACTACTTAGCCACCGTACAGTGCTAACCACTGAGCCACCGTACAGTGCCAACCACTGAGCCACCGTACAGTGCTAACCACTGAGCCACCGTACAGTGCTAACCACTGAGCCACCGTACAGTGCTAACCACTGAGCCACCGTACAGTGCTAACCACTGAGCCACCGTACAGTGCTAACCACTGAGCCACCGTACAGTGCTAACCACTGAGCCACCGTACAGTGCTAACCACTGAGCCACAGTGCAGTGCTAAACACTGAGCCACCGTACAGTGCTGACCACTGAGCCACTGTACAGTGCTAACCACTCAGCCACTGTACAGCGCTAACCACTCAGCCACTGTACAGTGCTAATCACTGAGCCAGCATACAGTGCTAACCACTGAACCACCATACTGTGCTAACCACTGACCCACCATATACAGTGCCAACCACTGAGGCACCATACAGTGCTAATCACAGAGTCACCGTATACAGTGCTAACCACTGAGCCACATTACTGCTCTAATTATTGAGCCACCATATACAGTGCCAACCACTGAGCCACCATACAGTGCTAACCACTGAGGCTCCGTATACTGTGCTAACTATTGAGCCAGCATATACTGTGCTAACCACTGAGCCCCTGTATACTCTGCTAACCACTGAGCCGCTGTAAAGTCTGCTAACCACTGAGCCCCCATATACTCTGCTAACCACTGAGCCGCCCTAAACTCTGCTAACCACTGAGTCGCTGTATACTCTGCTAAGCACTCTGCTGTGGGCAGGAGGGAGCCGGGGGACAGCGGCCGGGTGCGGCCAGGAAGGCCCCCCCCGCCCCCTACTATCCGCACCTGGCCGCTGTTCCCCGGTCGCTGTCTCCCTGCCTCCCTCCTGCCCGTGTGGCGCCCCTGCGTCCAGGAGGCCACAAAGGGAACTGCAGGTAGGACACTTGTTGCACACCAACACCCTCACAGCCCACACAACCCACGTGTAGAGAAGGTAGCATCCAGCCCTGAGATTAGAGACTCTATGAGATGGAGGGGTGGTGGATTTGGAGGAGTGGGTTGGGCACACACGAAGTCAGGTGACTTGACATTATATAGGAAGGGGGAGGAGGAAAGGAAGGCAGTAGGCCAAGGTAGGCTGAGACGAAAAGACTGAACATCACACGTCCTGTGAGTGTAAGGCCTAGGAGCGCAGAATCTGTACCGAGCCAGTGTGAGCCGGAGGAGAGAGAAAGCCCGTCCGAAGCTGATACCACCAGGAGTGTGAGAAAACAGAGAGTGACGGTGTAACCCGGGCCCTAGGAACGCAGCTGAAGCTACTGACTGCAGGCGGAGTAACCCTCCTATGATACCGAGAGGAACAGAGAGAAAGGAGCCTGGTAGAGCCTTAGACTTGAGGACTGCTGGAGGCTGGGCTGAAGTAGAGTGTCGGCTCTAGAGGGGACCGTAGTTTACCCGGCATCCCCAAACAACACGACGGGGGGTCTTAATTCCAGTTTGGGATCCCTACCCCAGAGGACAGGCAGCTCAGTGACAAACTGAAGGACCCACAGGGGCCCGAGTCACCGCCATACTGTCCAGCGTTTCACACACACACCCGTGGAGACGGAGACCGTAATAGCCCGGAAAGGACACTAAAGACTGTGTGAGGGGTCACAGAAAGAGAGGCCTGGCTGCAGGGAGCAAAGGGAACCCGGAGAGGGAGAATGTGCCCGTGTATTAAGAACTGTACTTGAACTTTGTAAGAACTGTAAACGAGCTGTAAAGTGACTTGAAGAACTGAGAGTAAACACGGAAAACCCTGGAACTGCTTCCCTTGTGTTTCTGCATGAAAGTGATTCTCTCCATACAGGATACAGCCTGTCAGCACCAACAGAGAGGAGAGATCCCTGCAGCGTCTGCAAAGTAAGTGTGCTACACACTCCACAATAGACTTAACCCTTACTGCCCCGGGGAACACAGTTCTACCCACTGGAACTATCCCACCTAAGCTGCCATTACATCATCCCCGGAGGTTCTGCAGCAGCGGCGGCCCTCATCACTGGCCGCATCAAGTGGGTGGCGTCACGACTGACAACCCGTGTAAATATCCCCTTTTATTGGCGAGCCCGGGACACGGACCGGACCAGGACCACCCGTGACTTCCCCAGCAGCAGACCGGTCCGGTACCGAGTACCCCCGTCCCAGTGGGCCCGACACCCGCATCCGGCCACTGTCCCCCGGCCCCCTCCTGCACGCACCCGGCCGCTCTTCCTTGGCCCCCTCCTGCCCGCACATGGCCGCTGGTCCCCGGCCCCCTTTTGCCCGCTGTTCCCCGGCCCTCTCCTGCCCACACTCGCCTGCTGTCTCCTCCTGGACTCCGTCACCGCTGCACACTGGCACCGCTGCTCACCGCTACTGCTGCATGTATTCTATCTATTATAATAAAAGCCCTAAGCCAACTTCCGTCACTACGTAACGGTATTGCTACGTCACATCTGTGACAGAAGCTGCCTGTACACCCGTCGTGTGATCCAAGATGGCCGACCTTTGGCGGTAGTGGGGCCTTCAAAGCCCCACTACCGCCATAGGAGGCCTCTGCTGTGCCTCACAATCTCCACTGACACACCATGACACTCCTCACCACACCCCCCCTCTCTTTCTGCACCTCCCCACACACGCGATCCCCTGGCCACTTCACATACACACACTCCTCTCTGTACAGTCTCACACTCATACCCCCACACTCATACCCCCATGTATTCTCACGCCGACATCTATACTCACCGACACCCGTTCGCTAACACACCGCCGACATCCGATCGTCTCCTGCACGCCGCCGCCAACATCTGATCTGCCATGTTGAATCTGCCCCATCTGGCGACATCCATCCTCGATGATGATTTCTCGCGAGACTACCCGCCTGCCATATTGGATCTCGCGAGATCCAAGATGGCGGCCGGGAAGTCTCGCGACACTTCCCGCCCGCCATGTTGGATCGCACCACATCCAAGATGGCGTTCTGGAAGTCTAGCAAGACTTTCCGGATGCCATCTTGGATGTGGCGCAATCCAACCCTCCCGATGCGATAGCATCGGGCCTTAATCTAGTATATATATATATATATATATATATATATATATATATATATATATAGCAGCGCTATGTTTTATGGTGGTACATTACAGTACATGTATAGCAGCACTATAGTATATGGTGGTACATTACATTACATGCATAGCAGCGCTATAGTATATGGCGGTACATTACATGTATAGCAGCGCTATGGTATATGGCGGTACATTACAGTACATGTATAGCAGTGCTATGGATATGGCGGTACATTACAGCACATGTATAGCAGCACTATAGTATATGGCGATACATTACAGTACATGTATAGCAGCGCAATGGTATATGGCGGTAGATTACAGTACATGTATAGCAGCGCAATGGTATATGGTGGTACATTACAGTACATATATAGCAGCGCTATGGTATATGGTGGTACTTTACAGTACATACAGTACATGTATAGCAGCGCTATGGTATACGGCGGTATATTACAGCACATGTATAGCAGCACTATAGTATATGGCGGTACATTACAGTACATGTATAGCAGCGCAATGGTATATGGCGGTACATTACAGTACATGTATAGTAGCGCAATGGTATATGGCAGTACATTACAATACATACAGTACATGTATAGCAGTGCTATGGTATACGGCGGTACATTACAGCACATGTATAGCAGCACTATAGTATATGGCAGTACATTCCAGTACATGTATAGCAGCACTACAGTATATGGTGGTACATTACAGCAAGTGTATAGCAGCGCTATAGTATATGGCAATACATGTATAGCACTGCTATAGTATATAGCAGTACATTATAGCCCATGTATAGCAGCGCTATGATATATGGCGGTACATTACAGCACATGTATAGCAGCGATATGGTATATGGCGGTGCATTACAGCACATGTATAGGGTAGCAGCGCTATGGTATATGGCAGTACATTACAGTACATGTATAGCAGCACTGTAGTATATGGCGGTACATTACAGTACATGTATAGCAGCGCTATGGTATATGGCAGTACATTACAGCACATGTATAGCAGCACTATAGTATATGGCCGTACATTACAGCATATGTATAGCAGCGCTATAGTATATGGCCGTACATTACAGTACATGTATAGCAGCGCTATGGTATATGGCGGTACATTATAGTACATGTAAAGCAGTGCTATGGTATATGGCGGTACATTGCAGTACATGTATAGCAGCGCTATGGTATATGGCGGTACATTACAGTACATGTATAGCAGCACTATGGTGTATGGCGATACTCTGCTCCCAGTGGCCCCCCCGCTCCTCCACAGTAAAAGTAAAAATAAAAAAATCCTCAGTGAGGATACTCACCTGTCCGTCGGCTCGCTCCACCTCCGTCTTCTAGGTCCTACAGGCCTTTAGGACCTGTCGTTGCCTGGGAAACCGATCAACCGATCGGTCACATGACCGCTAACTGCCGGGGTGGGCAGGATGTGATGGGGGGGGCAGGATGGTGGGGGGGGGGGGGGGCAGGATGGAGCGAGCGGGGCAGGATGGAGCAAGCAGGGCAGGAAGGAGCCGAAGGTGCAAGATGGAATCGGGGGGGCAGAATGGAGGCGAGGGGCAGGATGGATGCGTGGGGGGGCAGGATGGATGCGTGGGGGGCAGAATGGATGCGGGGGGGCAGGATGGATGTGAGGGTGGCGTGGAGACTCGGGGGTCAGTGAGTGCTCTCGTCCACTGGCCCAGCCGCCTTTACAAAGACAACTTGGACCAGGGCTCATCCCCAACTGAACGCCCGCACTCCTTAACCGTGGGCGGAACACTACTCAGACAACACAGGTTGGGGGAACCAAAATAACAAGGCTTTATTGGATCCCCAAACAGTGAACAGCATATAACACATAACCAGCAAAACACAACAATATAACAGGCAACAGAGTCTCACCCTTCTGCTGGCTCACCAGGGATTAGAATATAGCACAGCAAAGTCTGTAGCCAGGTGACTGTATCGTCCCAACCTGGGTTGCTTCCTTATCCTTATGCAGTCTTTATCACAGCCGAATCCGATAATCCGATGCTGAAGTCCTTGTGGTTCCATAGTCCGGGTTCTGTTCCCCTTGGTCGGCACCAAAATGCCTAGGCCTGGTGTTATGGCTTGCTAATCGGACCTGAAGATCCTAGATTAGCTGCCTGTATCCAATCTTCAATCTGCTGGTCAAAGTGAACAGTCCTCCTTATATACCCTCAGCCCTCATTGTAGGATATTGGGGACGTCACGATTGGTGCAATAACACTGTCTTTTCATTGGCTGGGCCTCAAGCCTCATTTAACATATTTTTAGTAGTATTGCAATCTAGTAGTATTGCAATACATGATGTACTGTATGGCAGATCATTGCCATATAGTGCACAATCACCGTTACCCCAGAGACTACAAGAGGACACTTAATCCCTTGTTGTAGACTCTGGGGTCACCGTGATTGTCAACTGTATGACATTTCCATACAGTGCACAAGTTGTGTGACACCAGAAGCTGCAGCAAGAGATCAAGCAAGAGGTCTGCCATATAGTGCACCATCATCGTGACCTCAGGGACTACAACAAGAGGACACTTGATCCCTTGCTGTAGTGTCTGGGGTCAGAGTCATGGTGCACTGTATGGCAATGATCTGCCGTACCGTGCACCATGATTCTGACCCAGAGCCTACAAGTGGACACTTGATCCCTTGTACCAAATCCATCCAGGCACTCTCTCCATCCATATATCCCATCCGTCCTCACCTCACCCCATCCATCCTCACCTCATCCATCCATCCATCCTCACCCCACCCATCCCATCCATCCATTGATCCATCCCTTCCATCCATCCTTGCCTCACCCCTTCCATCCATCCTCACCCCATCCATCTATCCTATACATCCTCACCCCATCCATCCTCACCTCATCCCATCTATCCTCACCCCATCCATCCCATCCTCACCTCATCCATCCCATCCATCTTCACCCCATCCATCTATTCATTCATCCTAATCTCACCCCATCCCATCCTTTCATCCTCACCCCATCCATCCATTCATCCATCCCATCCCTTCCATCCTCACCCCATCCATCCTCACCTCACCCCATCCATCACATCCATCCATCCATCCCATTCATCCATCCCATCCATCCATACTCACCTCATCCTCCTGGCAGCCATCAGAGCAGCACCGGAGCACAGAGTTGTGTGAGGGTGGAGGGGGAGGATGGGACAGCACAGAAGCAGGAGAGGCAAGGAGGAAGACCGGGCACTGGAGCACGGAGGAGTGTGGGGGTTGAGGGGGAGGACAAAGAGGGTCGTGGAGGGGATCAGGAGAGTGTGAGGGGGATCAGGACAGTGTAGGGGCGGAGGGGGAGGAGCAGGACCAGGGTGCAGGAAGGGAGCGCATTACTGGAGGCGGGCAGAGTGGCTCAGGAGCAGCTCTGATGGGAGTGATCCTCCCTCACGCCCCCTCCAGTGCTCCAGCCTATAGAAGGGGCTGTGACAGCCCCTTCCATAGGGCTATAGTGAAAATTACTGTGATTAGCTGTTGGACGTTTCAACAGCCAATCACAGCGATTGCAGGTGGGAGCATCACCTAAGGTCCTCTCCTGTGTGTAGGGCTGGTGACATTTCACCGGCCCCACACACAGGAGCTGCAGGACCCAGATCTTTTGATGACTTGGCATATGCGTCATGGGTTGGGAATGCACCGACTTTCATGACGCATATGCCACGTCAAGGGTCGGGAAGGGGTTAATACACTTAAGATTTCAAAGGCACCAGGTCCAGATGGTTTTAGTGGTGAATATTACAGAATATTGGGTTCCTTGGTGGGTCCACATTTGTGTGAGGTGTTTAATGGAATAATGGCGATGGGTTATATTCCAGACAGAGTCAACTAAGTGTATCGGGAAGGCCGGGGAAAGACCCGATACAGATAGAGGGAAACTAACCAATTTTGTTGCTTAATTTCGACTTTAAGCTGCTCACAAAAATACTGGCAACCAGGGTTCAGCAAATTATTCCCAAATTAATCTCACGACACCAAACTGGGTTCGAACACGGGAGGTCAATAACTTATAACATCAAAACAGCAATGGGCACAATATCTTGTAGCAGACTTAATAAATGCAAAAAGAACATAGTGGTCAGTCTTGACGCAGACAAGTCTTTTGACCGGGTCTCGTTTAGCTGTCTGCATAATTTGCTGGATACTCGTGGGTTTGGATCATGGTTTTGTTCTGCAGTCAGGCTGATCTATAGGGCCCCACGTCTACGGTTTTATTAATAATACTGTCTTCATCCTTTGAAATTCAGCGAGGTACTAGACAAGAGTGTCCACTGTCCCCATTAATATTCACTTTGGCATTAGAACCCTTTTAAGAACACTTCAGGATTTAACAGAATTCCAGGGGATACGTTCTGGGAATGTAGAAACCAAACTACTAGCTTTCCCTGACGAGTTGGGGAGACAAACTGGAGGCCCTCATTAGGGCAGGTAGATCCCATCTGATATCAACAAGCAACATATATTCTGCACTATATAAAGAATGGTCATGGGTTTTTGAACCAATTGTTTTTTATTGATTCAATTTTCAAAGGAAACATATACAGAGACATGGGGGTCACCTGAAACACAGAGGTGCCCACTGAACGTAACAGGTATACCGATATAACAAAAATTGGGGGGATAGGAGAATGTAAGGAAAATGATGTGGGGGAGGGGAGATAAGCCGGCGAACTAGCAGATAAGAGACCTACGTTTTTGAGGCATCAAAAACAACCAGAGTGTGACGACCGTCCGCTGTAAGGCTGAGCTGCTGGTAAGGCAGCACCCCGAGAAACCCCGAGACCCTTAACCCCTATACAGGGATCTGGAATTATAGCGGAGCCCAGGGGGTAGCTGCCTATGGGAGCAGCAGAGCAGGGAGGTCGTCTAGGAAGAGAAAAATCAGGAAGCGAAGAACGTAGTCAGGAGTCCGAGTCAAAACCGAGAGGGCAGCGAAGGTACAAAATCGTCAGGCAGTAGCAGAGTCAAAAACCCAGGCAAAGGTCAAGGGCAAAACCAAGAGGGCAGCTGAGGTACAAAATCAATAGGCAGAGGCAGAGTCAGAAATCCAGGCAAGGTCAGAGACAAAACTAAACATACACTATATCACTGGGGAACCAAAACTATATCTGGCGGCCTGCAAGACAGGCTCCAATGTATTTGAAGGGCGCGGTTACCTCCCTTAGGCTGGAGCTCACAGCCTGATGACCTCATCCGAACCGCCCCTAGAGCCAGGCCAGATGGAGATGCACGACTGGCTCCACCCAGCCCACTTCTGACAGAAGAACGCAGGCTGCGCCTAACGGACACCTCTGCAGGGCCCGCTCTTCTGCGACCAACACAACCCAGGGGAAACACAGCGGCGCTCAGCAACAGAGGCAGACGTCGCTGGAGCAGGTCCATATGAGGACAAGGCCTTCCTATCACCAGCACCACCAGACGAAGGAATCCGGCTCCTCCCAGCGGCCGAGGCAGGAACACCGGCCACCAGAGTCCGATGGCGATGTGACACAGAGTTTCTCTTAGACAGTAAAAGTAGAAATTTTCCCAACCAGAAGGACCACATAAGGAGGTAGGCTCATATTTGACAGGAGATAGTGTTGTGTGGGGATGTGATCCAGGGGTCCCAATAGCGGAGGACCCTGGTCCAGCTTCCCACATCATGGGCCAGAAGCAACTCGTGCTGGAAGTGAGAGTTCAGAGTGGGAAAAAAGCTCTTCCATGTCAGGTATTTTGGGTGATTTCCAGTGCCTGGAGACACAAAGTCTTGCGGAGATCAGTACAATTGCTACTATAGGGCACAGTGTTAAAGGCCAGTCCTCCAAACCCAGACCCAGGAGAGCTAAGGTGGGGGTCAGCTCCAATGAAAGGCCAGTGAGTTCGGTTAAGAGGGCTTCGACCTCAGCCCAGAATGAGCGTATACGAGAACAATACCACCGCAAGTGTTGAACAGTTCCAGTTTGGTTGCAAAGTTTCCAACACAGCGATGAAGAGGGTGGGTTTTGTTAGGTAAAGCAAGACAATTTCTTAAGGCAATATATACCAATCCATGTGTAATTTTTTAATTTGTTCGAGATGGTTAATGCATTTTGAGTAAGCAGATGTGTGGATGGAGGCCCTTCGCCACTGATCCACCGAGGCTTCAAATGAAAGGCTTCTTTCCAATTTCAGCATGTAGTGGAGCTTCAGTCCATCTCCTGCGGATACAAGAGCCCTGTATAGGATGGCCACTTCGTGGTCCTTAGATGATTGTGATTTGAAGTACCTCTGAACTGAGTCATTAAGAACACTCTGGCCCACAGTAGGTAGTTTCAGCGAATTGATAAAGTGGCGAAGTTGCAAATAGCAGAAGAAAGAGGTGCGGGGCAGATCATAACTATTCACTAGATCAGTAAAGGACCTCACACCTGATTCGTCTCTAACCTGGTGAAGGGAAAGCACTCCCTTAGTTCTGCATGAGGAAAGAGAGGGAGACTCCACCGAGAGTTCCACAGCTAGAATGGTAATATAATGATACATGGTAAGAGGTTACTACCAAAGCGAGACCACATGCGCAAAAGAGCAGTCATGGATCTTAAAAAAGTTATATTGGTAAATGGTTTAAGTAGATTCATTTCAAGCAGGAGTTTGGTAGAGCGCCTCGGAGCAAAATTTTGCTCTATCTGCATCCAGAGGGGATTCGGGGCGTCAATCCACCAAGAATTCGCCGTAGACAAATGGATCGCGATATGATAGGAAGACACATCCGGGACTCCCATCCCACCCAACTGCATAGGACGTGTGAGCACCTTGGCACCTATCCGATGCGTTTTATGTTTCCAAATAAATCGACCCAGGATTGCTTGTAAGGAGAGCAGTAATTTTTGGGGAAAGAGAAGAGGGAGACATCTCAAGACATAGAGGATTTTAGGGAGATACATCATTTTTATAATTTGTATCCGTGCTATCCATGCGAGGTTCAGAGCAGCATGAAACTCCTGAGCCGCCTTAATATTATTGAATAGAATGTCATAGTTACGCTGCACTATTTTATTTGTCTGCGTAATTTGGATCCGCAAGTACGAGATCCCCAGTAGAGGCCACAGAAAAGGGAACCAGGATTGGAGCTGGAGCTTCCTGGCAAGGGGAATATTGATAGGGTACAGTAAGGACTTGGAGGCGTTTAATTTATAATAGGACGCTTCGGAGAATTCGGTTAGAAACTCAACAATCCTTGGAATAGTCTCCATAACGGAGCAAATAAAAATAACGTCGTCCGCATAGAAAAGAGAAAAGGGGATAGAGCGTACATGAGAGGAACCTGGTGGTCTAGTGGGGGCTTAAAACCGGTGTAACAAGGTGCTGCTCACCTGATCAGGTTGTGCAATCCCTGCACAACCTCGGTAATGCGTTTGGAATTAACGTAATGGCGAGGACCGCACCAAAGGCTTCTTCCTGGTCCTGGTCACGGGGGTATTGCGATCATGTGACTCCGCGTCACCGCTGACGTCACGGCAAGTCCTTAACTCACAGGGATGGTATCCACCAACTCCAGCAGCTCCAGCCACAAACCCAAGAGGGATTTATAACAGAGGTCAGTTTGCAGGAGTGCTCAGAGTGGGAAGAAAAGATTGTAGAGTTTAATGGAGCACAAACCTCCTTTATTCATAACACCAATACGCGTTTCTACAGCAACCCGCTGTCTTCCTCAGTTGGATTTACAGGGAGTGGTCTAAATCACAGATTAAATAGTAGCCTTGACCATTCAATGCAAAAACATTTTTAACCCTTTCCTAAGCACAGGTGTAATGCATATATAGGATGCAATAGCTATTCTAACAAAATATATTAAAAAAAATTATTACGGCGTGTCCTGGCCATGGAGAGAGACAGACGCTAGTCCTTGAGCTCTGTCCCCTCGGCCTCTTTCCTGAAGTATTATCGGCACCCCAGCCTGGAGGAAAACTCACCTCATGTTGGTGAGGAGTAGGAGCAGCCGCACAGGAGCGAAACCGGGACCTTCCCGCCCGAAAACCGGTGGTATAACGTGGTATCTCCGCAGCTCCAGCAGACCCCCCTCAGCTGCAGAGGCTCACAAGATGGCGGAGCCTGCTCCTCTGATGGATATGGCGACGCCGGAGGAGAGGAGAGGAGGGCGCCTGCCTCAGAGCTTGGAGCCGCAATCGGAGCCTGCCTGCTCACCTAGCATAGCACAGGACGACGCTGCACAGAAAACCAGGATGCCTCACAGCAGATGAAGACACCTGAGGGAGACAGTAGAACAGGGAGCCCTCCCTATACCGTCCAGCATGAATCCGCCGCATGAGAGCAGAGGAGCATGGAGAAGGTCGGAGGGACACCGAGGATCCCGGCTCCGGAAGCAGCGGTAAGGAGTGGGGGCCAGATGTACGGGGTCCCGGGGCAGCCAGATCAGTCCTCCAGCCCAGGATTGAGCCCTTACCCACCTACATCCCCATATAGCCACGTTAATAACCTGCAATGCCAGGGATGGCCACAGTCGATGGGGGCGCTATACTGGCACACGTCCACCTGACCCCCAACCCCTTGGGGACAACGCCAGAGATACCACACACGTCTCACCTGAGTGGGACCCCCTGACGGTCTCATATCCAAAGGCATAACCCCTGTCGACCCAGGCCCACGAATGAGTCAAGCAGACACATTTAGGGACGCTTCTGCTCCTGGAATTGACGTATGGGACTTGTTCAAGGCCCGTATTCTCAATATGTTCACACGGGAGGAGATGGTAGACTTTCTCTCAAAAATGGAGGCCTCATTTAAAGATGAAACTAAAGAGATACGGGGAGAAGTCAGGGGTATGTTGGACAGAATATCGCAGTCTGATGCCAATATGGAGGCCCTAAATGTACGTGTCAAAAAACTGGAGGACATTGTGGTTTTAAAGAGGTGCCAACAGGAGACTTTTCTAGACGCTAAGGAAGACCTGGAGAACTGGGAAAGGAGACAGAATATTCGGGTGAGGGGTCTCGCGGAGTCTGTCGCCTCTGTGGACCAGGGACATACCCTTCGGAGTTTATTCAATTCAATTAGAAACATATCTGAAGACTCCACTATTGAGTTTGACAGGGCTCATAGGTCCCTTGCCCCCCCCCGGTGGAAGGAGCATTTCCCCGTGATGTTATTTGCCGCCTTCATAGGTATCGTGTTAAAGACGAAATCCTCAATAAAGCACGGCGATGCGAGGAGATTACCTTCCTGGGATGTAACATACAATTAATGGCCGATTTGTCCAGAAGAACCCTTCAGAAGAGGAGAGCTTTGCGACCTCTCCTGGCTCTTTTGAGGCATCACAATCTTCCATACTCCTGGGGCTATCCCTTTCGCCTACAGGTTCGTTGTGGCAATCAAATGGCGTACTTATCCCATCCTCGAGAGCTCCAGGAATTTTTGCAGGCCCTCGACATAGCTAACCTTGGCCTCCTGTTCCCTGACTGGCCGTCCCCTGCTCCTGAAGGCATATATTCAGCGAGCCCCCGGGCACAACGCACTCAAAGGCGCAGAGGCAATGGAAGGGGTAGGGCCCGGAGGAGACGGAGGGTCACCGATGGCGAACAAGAGAAAGAAGGCTGACTGTTTTGTATCTCTTACTGCTGAACATTCCCTGACTGGTGTTTTTTCCAGGCCCTTGACTTGCTTGGATAATTTTTGATACTTAAAGCTCTTGCAATTGGAGCCCCAATATTCTTTCCAGTCAGCGAACCTCAACTAATTTTACCCCTCCCTTTCCAATCCTCATCCCCTCCCTCCCCCCCTCCCCCCACTACCCCCTCTACACCCTCTACACCCCTTCTCTCATCTCGTGCAGCATTAATTCTCCTAATTCAAAGGGCGTCAAATGTCCCCCATATTGCACTATGCTATGCATCCTATTGCGACCTCCTAATATTACTTTAAATTTGCTCGGTGATTTGTTTCCAGGCTGGTTAAATGCTATCATGTTATGTGTTTTTCTTTTTGTTTGTTTTTTTTTAGGTTCGAGATTGAGGGGACTGTATACTCCTTGGATTTTATTGCTTATTTACTGTTGTGTTTATTGATATTTGAATACCTTTCTTGACTATTGATGTAGTCACACTCTCTCTTCCTCCTGGAAAGGTACTCCCCAAGGGGATTTTGTACTCATCTCTAGAGCACTATACTTACAGAATATACCCTGTTAATCTTCGAAGTGATATAATTACCCATCCAGGGTTTCTCTATTTTCCCTTTTTTCTTCCTTTGTTCTCTTTTTTTTCTCTTTTTCAAAGATCTAGGTGGTGCATTGGTAGTGGTGGTAGTTCCCAAGAGGGTTGGGGCCGCAGTCGACATGTTGAACATGAGGTCCTTGATGATTGGGTCTCTGAACGTTAGGGGCTTCAATACACCCCAAAAAAGACATCAGAATCTGCAGGATATGCACAAATGAGGGGTCCAGGTGTTATTACTCCAAGAGACTCCCTTTAAGGAGGGCCATGTATCCCGTATTGGGGGGAAACAGTTCTCCACCTGGCTACACAGCACAAATCCCGAATCAAGGTCTAAAGGGGTGTCTCTAGCCTTCCACGGGGGTCTACCGTACACGCTGGTCGACTCGGTAATCGATCCCAACGGTTGATACATCTTCCTTAAACTAATGATAGCAGGAAACCGTGTGACCCTAGTCATCTGTTACCTCCCCAACAGGGAACAAACGAGAGTTTGTAGAGCCCTTCTACTGAAATTAGCAGACTTTGCTGAAGGTCAGGTCATAATTGGAGGTGACTTTAATTTTGTACTTGACCCTACTGTTGATTTTACGTCTGGTAGAGGGACAGCGCGGGTACAGGCTCTCCAGAGACTCCTTTGTAAATTACAACTAGTAGATGTCTGGAGAATTCTTAATCCTACGGGACGAGACTACGCTTTCTTCTCTGGGGTCCACCGTTTGTACAGTCGAATCGACTTGTTTCTTGTCAGCCATGGCGTCCTGTCATGGAATCCTGTCGCCTCTATTGGCAACATAGTCAATTCAGACCATAGTCCTATTTTTTTATCAGTAGCGATCCCAGGGCTGACTAAGAAAGAGTGGACCTGGAGACTGAATGGTCATCTTCTGAAAGATGCCAAATGTTTAAGCACGGCTCCAGACTGAAGTGCCTTCGGAATGAACAAATCTCCCTATTATTACAGCAGATAAGTCGCTTGGTGTCCAGACACAAAGCCTCTGGGGATCGAGGTGAGCTCATTGAGTTGACTTCTACTAGAAACGAGCTTAGAAATCTCGATGTTAGATTTGAAAGGCAAAAAGAAAGGACAAGAGGGTTTTTCTACAAGAAGGCTAATGCCTGTGGAAGACCCTTAGCTAGACTGCTACATCCGAGGTCGGGTCCCATATATATTCCGGCTATCAAAAATTATGCGGGTAAATTGGTACATAATACAGAGGATATCTCGCGGGCCTTCCAGAGGTTCTATGCAGACCTTTATGTTCTAAGAGGAAAATTTGACGATATGGACCCTGAAGCTTTACGCCATAAAATACGGTCATACATATCCAAAGTTGGGATATGTTGGTTTGATGAATAAAGGACCTTATGATGGTAACAACCTTTTGTGAAATCCTTTGATAAAGAGCAGCAGCGCGGACCGTGGATACCATTCCTGTTTGATTCCAAAGTTGGGATCCTGTCCTTGTCTGGGGGTGAAGTTTCGTCCCTTGAGGTGTACGTATCGGTGGAGGAACTCACTGAGGCAATTAAGGATACCCCGACTTCTAAGAGTGCGGGACCAGAAGGCTTCACGCCCATATTTTACAAGACTATGCTCGGTGACTTGCTGCCTCATCTGCTCTCTTCTTTTAGAGCTGTTTTGGGATGAGAGGTCTTCCCTCCGCAAACCCTTGAGGTTCATATCTGCGTACCTAAACCAGGGAAGGATTTATTGGAGACAGCGAGTTACCGACCCATTTCTCTAATTAATGTGGACGTCAAGCTGTTTGCCAAAATTTTGGCGGATAGGCTCTCCGAGAGACTCCCATCCATCGTCCACCTTGATCAGGTGGGCTTTGTCAAGGGTAGAGAACCGCGGGACAACATTCTTCGCTCTTGTCTTTTGATTGAAAAGACTAGGATGTGTAAGTCTCCTCTCTGTCTGCTTTCCATCGATGCAGAGAAGGCCTTTGACAGGGTCCATTGGGGATTTTTGTGGGAGGCCCTAGCACATATTGGCTTAGGTGACAGATTTTTGAATGGAGTTCATTCTCTATACTCCCTTCCCTCGGATCATTACTCGTCAAAAACGGGACGAGCCAGGGTTGTCCGTTGTTCCCTCTGCTGTATGTCGTTATCATGGAGCATTTGGCCAAGACCATACAAGATAACCGTGACATCCACAGGATGGTGGTGGGAGATATCCAACATAAGGTGGCACTTTTTGCTGATGACGTTCTTCTTTTTGTTACTCGCCCGTCGGAGACCTTCCCTGCACTACTACACAAATTTGAGACATTCGGAGGCCTTAGTAATTTCAAGGTCAATTATGCGAAGACTGAGGCGCTGAATGTCTCTCTGCCCTCGTCCGAAGCAGCTTCACTCGCAAGAGATCTCCCCTTCCGCTGGCGCACTGGCCATGTAGTATACTTGGGTTTGAGTCTCCCGGCTGACCTGTCTGACGTGTTCCGTTTAAATCACCAGGCTATTCTAGCTAAGGTGGGATCCATGTTGGAGTCTTATAGACCCTTGCGACTGTCATGGTTGGGAAGGATCCATGTGGTGGCAATGGACATCCTGCCCAGATTCCTCTATGTTTTCCAGGCCTTACCTGTATGGCCACCTGGGGCGTTATTCCGTATCCTCAGGTCAGTTATTTCTCATTTTCTGTGGAATGGCAGGAGGTCGAGAGTCAGTATGCGGATTCTGTCCTCCCCCAGGGAGTCGGGAGGTGCAGGCCTTCCAGATATTCAGAGATATTGTATGTCGGCCATTTTGGTTCGATTGCTAGACTGGTATTTCAAGGCAGATTCCAAACAATAGGTTCGACTTGAACAAGACAGGGTCGTGATTCCCCTTAAATTTTTGTAGTGGATTCCGTTGAAGGCCCTGACCTCTATTGGTCAGCTGCCTTTCCTCACTTCCGAGACACTTAGGGCTTGGCATTCGGCTCGAAGAGAGCTGGTGGAGGATAAATGCACCAGCCCTCTGACTCCGATTTTTTAAAACCCAGCGTTCCCTCCAGGGATGTCCAGTCGGACTCTCTTGGGGTGGAAGACAGAAGACGGTGTTCGAATCAGAAACGTTCTGGTTAATGGAGAGTGCCCCCATTGAGTTCCCTTCAAGATGAGGCTCCACTTATTAAGTTGAAATGGTGGGAATATCTACAATTGAGGTCCTTCATGAGCTCCCTAGTGATCCAAAGGGTTCCTCACTCGACATTATCCGCCTTGGAAGCAGTTTTTACTGCTGATTCAGCACCTCCAAGAGGGATATCTGCTGTTTATGGCATTCTATCCAAGTCTGTAGACACCGGGACCCATGGTTATCGGAGGGCTTGGGAGAAGGAGTTAGGTAGGGTGATTCCCGAGACGTACTGGGAGAAGAGTTTCCTTATGGCTCACAAAACGTCTGGTTCATGCAAGGCTCTGGAAAAGTGCCTTAAACTCCGCTACAGATGGTATCTCACCCCGGACAGGCTACACAGGTTCTCTTCGGACGCCTCCACCCTTTGTTGGAGATGTGGATCCGAGATAGGTACCATGCTGCACGTCTGGTGGAGCTGTCCTTCAATTCAGATATTCTGGTCAAAAGTATTCCGAAACTTACTCTCCCTGCTCCCTGGCTCCTGGAAGTATCAGAGGAAGGGTATCCTCCGGTTTTGTGTGGCGGCGGCCCGTAATGTGATCCCCCGACATTGGAGGAGTCAGGATCCCCCTTCCATTCTGGAATGGTATTCTGAAATGGAAATGATCCGTAGATATGAAGAAATTTCGGCTGACTTTTCCCAGACCCAAAGGGACTACATGCTTGTGTGGTCAGAATGGATACTGTTTGGCGATGCCCCTAACTTTCGGGACCTGTTTCATTGAAAAATGAACCATGGACGGCCAATATGACCCTGTGGATCCCGGCCATATGCTGACGCATGCAACCCTTTCTTTTCTCTTTTCTTGTATCTTTACAAGTTCTGTTCTTGTTCCTCTACCTTCACTTTCGAAACCTCTGCTCTTTTCTGTTCTTCATATTCGATGATCTTATCCCCTTTCCCCTGGACGGATGTTTTGATTTATGAGACTATATTACTTTGTTTATAGTGAATGGCCTTTAGCCTTCCTGTAACTACCGTATATACTCGCGTATAAGCCAAGTTTTTCAGCCCAAAAATTGGGCTGAAAAGTTCCCCCCTCGGCTTATACGCGAGTCACTACACGGTGCCCCCCCATCGGTATACAGGCCCCCCCATCAGTATCCAGGGCCCCCCCCATGCTCTGCAAACCTGTAAAGTAAGATGATTATACTTATCACTGTCTTGTCGCCGCTGTCCCGCCGCTGCCATCGCGCTCCTCCGGCTTCATCCGTCTTCTTCCGGCTTCCTCCGGTGGGCGCAGACAATGACGTCATTGTCTGCGCCGACCAGAGGAAGCCAGAAGACGCTGGATGAAGACGGAGGAGCGCGATGACAGCGGCGGGGACGGCGGCGACAGGACAGTGATAAGTATAATCATCTTACTTTACAGGTTTGCGGAGCATGGGGGAGGCTCTGGATACTGATGGAGGGGCCTGTATACCTCTGGATCTGCTGCTGTATATACCCCTGGGGCTGCTGCTATATATACCTCTGGGGCTGCTGTATATACCCCTGGGGCTGCTGCTATATATACCTCTGGGGCTGCTGTATACTACTACTGGGGCTGCTGTATACTACCACTGGGGCTGCTGCTGTATATACCTCTGGGGCTGCTGTATATACCTCTGGGGCTGCTGTATACTACCACTGGGGCTGCTGTATACTACCACTGGGGCTGCTGTATACTACCACTGGGGCTGCTGTATACTACCACTGGGGCTGCTGTATATACCTCTGGGGCTGCTGTATACTACCACTGGGGCTGCTGTATATACCTCTGGGGCTGCTGTATATACCTCTGGGGCTGCTGTATACTACCACTCGGGCTGCTGTATACTACCACTGGGGCTGCTGCTGTATATACCACTGGGGAGGCTGCTGTAACACTGCTGGGGCCTGTATATACCACTGGGGAGGCTGCTGTATACCACACTGCTGGGGGCTGTATACCTGTGCTGGGGTCCACCCTAGGCTTATACACGAGTCAATAGGTTTTCCCAGATTTTGGGGGCAAAGGTAGGGGGGTCGGCTTATACACGGGTCGGCTTATACACGAGTATATACGGTATATGTTTTGTTTTTTTTTTCCTGAGAAGAGGCTTCCTCCTAAGTTTTATACAGGAGGTGAAAGCTTAACACTCAGGTAAGTGGAAGACCGAGAGGTGAGGTAGTATGTAAAGTTCGATTGTATTCATGATTTTGGTACTTATATGGTGTAATATGCGGCCTATTCTGTTGTCATGAGACTTACCATTATGCTGGCCGATAACATTATGTACGATGTTTAATATACTGAAAATGTAATAAAATTATATTTACAAAAAAAAAAAATTATTACATCCTTAAAAACATATATTGTTTACAAAAACATTAAAATGTAATCCACCCTATTTATACATACATTTGAAACTCAGAGAAAGTAAAAAGGAGATACACCTCAATACCCATATGAAGCATATAATCAATTATAAATTAAAACCATGTGTGACTACACAGTGTCATATAAATCAATGTGCTATACGAAGCAACATATGTATGATGTGAATATTAAGTGAAAATTGCAATAAATGCATAGTATAAATATATGAGCATATGCCACATATTTCTATATAAAATACTAGATGGCGGCCCGATTCTAAAGAATCGGGAGTCTAGCATGCATATATACATTATTCATTCAAATTTGACAATAATGCACATAAGACATGATATCTATCTATCAACTACCAATGTTTGTGTAGTACATGTCATGATTCTAAGGCAAGGCTTTTCGTACAGATACTGGCACCGATGTTTTGTACAGATTACGTATATTCAATTTATATATGAATGTTAATAATCTATGATTTAGCCAGTACATGTTTCCCAACCAACCACGGGAAGGTAGCCTTACAGCTGGTGGGACCTACTCTACTCTATCCCTAATTAATAGTTAGACTCCTTTTAAATCAGATATTTTTCGGCAATTTACAGAAGGTGTGGAATAACAAAATACAATTTCTGCACTTGGCACCAAAGGGCCTACCTACAGCTCACTTTCAGCAAGTAACATGTAATGTATATGGAACTTGCAGTTAGCTTGCAGTAAATACGGCAAGCACAGCTTCGACAGGTTCACTAAATGCAACCACTAAAAATCAGAGGTAACTGCGATTTTGGCGGTTGAAACTGTCGAAACCACATGTGCCGCAACTGCCGCAAGTAAACCACAAATTCCATATACATTTCATGCAACTTACAGCAAGAATGCTGTAGGTCACCATTAGGCAGCAAGTGGCAAAATTGCCTTTTTTCCACTATAAATTCCACAAATAGCAGAAGAATTCAGATTTAAAATCAAAATGTCTATTCTTTCCCTATGTGTCTAAATATGTACCTATGTGTCTAAATATGTACCTATATGTATGTATGTACTTATATGTACAGAACACACTTCGAGATAGAGATGTGTGTGAACAGCCGTCCCACACATCTCTTAGCTGTTCACAAAAACCTTACCCTGTGTAAAAAGAAAATGAAATCTTTCAGCAGCTATAGTGCTGAAGCTTCAGGTTCTTATCACTAAATGCAAGCATTTAGATGATACACATCTACAATCTACTACAAAATGTGTGTTTATATACATATACTATGAAATATAAAAAGAAAGTTTCTAAGCTAAAAAACTAACGACTATATATCTTAACTGACTATTTTATATCTAATAACTAATTATAAAGTCTTTATCTATAACTAAACTAATTTTTTTGGTATTTTTGTTTTTTTCTATTCCTATACATATATGGCTAAACTAATTTTTTTGTATTTTTTTTTTTTATTCCTATACATCTATGGCTAAACTAATTTATTGTAATATTTGTGTTTAATTAGAAAGTAACTATGTATCTAAATCTAATATGTATCTAAAGAATTTAAAGTAAAATATTTTTATACACTATATTTTTAGTGAAAACGAAAACTAATGACTATACATCTTAAATGACTATTTAATATCTAATAACTAATTATAATGTCTTTATCTATAACTAAACTAATTTTTTTGGTATTTTTGTTTTTTTCTATTCCTATACATATATGGCTAAACTAATTTTTTTGTATTTTTTTTTTTTATTCCTATACATCTATGGCTAAACTAATTTATTGTAATATTTGTGTTTAATTAGAAAGTAACTATGTATCTAAATCTAATATGTATCTAAAGAATTTAAAGTAAAATATTTTTATACACTATATTTTTAGTGAAAACTTTGTCACAATTTTCCACTATTTTCCCTTGAACTGGTGTATCAACGACTTGAACTTTCACATTACAGCGTTGCCTCACTCTAGAAAAAGCCACATAGAGTTGACCATGGCCAAATGCTGGTTCAGGTAGAAAAATACCAACTCGATGAAGTGTTTGGCCTTGCAATTTGTTAATGGTCATGGCAAATGCTGGCTTCACAGGAAACTGGCGACGTCTCAATTTAAAAGGTAATCCTGTGTCAGATGGACATAAGTCAATACGTGGAATAAAAACAACATTTCCAGCAGCTGACCCAGTAATTACTTTGGCTTCTATGATGTTAGGAAGCAAAGCAGTAACAATCAAGCGAGTACCGTTGCACAGACCTTTTTTGGTGTTGAGGTTGCGTAACAGCATGATAATAGTACCACTTTTCAGTTTTAGCCGATGTGAAGGCATTCCAGTTGGTGTAAGCGAATGTAAGAATTCTACTGGATATTGGTCAGGGTCATCACATTCATCAGCATCTATGGAATCATGACTGATATATTCTGCGTAGTCACCATTCAGACGATCCATGATATTGGAGTTAACATTATCCACATCCTCATTTTTAGGGCATAGAATTGCATGTGATGCAGCAATATTGATGCTCTCATTGTTGTTAATATCAATAGAAATGTTGTCTCCAAAGATATCACGTATTAAGCAGCCAGTGGAAAGCATGTCTGAAGGTATTTCGATGACATCATCTCCAAGGTTGAAATCATTGGAAAGTTCACCATTTCCCAGTTGAAGCAATCAAGTACTGTATTGTTGGTCAATGGAGCGCATGTTGTTAATAAGTGGTAGTCTAACAAAATTTTGCCAGTGTTTGGAATACTTAATGCAGCTCTCTACAATATCAGTTCTGGTTCCGTGAGCGATGACAGGAAGGCATTGTCTAAAGTCTCCTCCCAGAACATTAACTTTACTTCCAAACGGTGTTTGCTCTTTCTTGGAGACATGTGTTGTCATGACATCCCGTAAAAGTCTATCAATGACATGCAATGCATATTTAGGGAGCATTGTGCACTCATCAATGATACATAGTTTAGTATTCTTTAACTGTTTGGCTGGCTCTGTATCAGTTTTAATCCTTGAAACCGAAGTTTCATTGACAGGAATTGGAATGCCATAAAGAGAATGGATTGTGCGTCCTCCTTCGAGTAAGCTGCGATTCCTGTTGTGGCAGCTGCTGACACAATGTGTTCTTCTCCCCTTAGCTGATGTAGCAGTAGATGATATAAGTAGGTCTTACCACTCCCACCAGGACCGTCAATGAAAAAGCACTTTGTGCTATCAGTAGAGTCTTGTAAAGCTTGACTGATAGTATTATAGGCCAAGAGTTGTTCGTCATTTAGAGTAGCTTTCATGTCCGCAGCTATTTGTAGCTCAACATCCTTATCATACAGTGGGAGAAGATGTGGTTTATTTACAGGTCGTGGTAAATGAAAATCCATATAACTTTTGCCATGACTTTTTAGAACATCTTGAACATCAGTCATAGCATAGCCTTCACAATTTATACAGGCCTCAGTATTGGAGTGGTATGCATGGCAATAGTCCTGTACAAAGTGTTCCTTGAATTCATCCCATAACTGCAGAGGATTAGCTGGAGGGCCAAAAATGCAGATATAGGCAAACATGTCCCGAAGCTGTGCTGGCATGTTAAGAATACAGGCATCTTGTAGCGTATTTTCCCATATACTATCATCAAATAGTAAGCCAAGGGCTAATGCTGCCTCTTTGAAGGTTTCATACGTTACTCCGTTGACCGTTTTAATACTGTCAAAACTTGTTGCACCTTTGACGTGTAATAGCAACAATCGCAGTAGTAGCGTTCTTGATCTTTGACACTAACAGTGTACATCCTTCCAATAACAGAGCCACCTCCTCGCTTTCTAAGTTCCCAAGAGCCTTCCTGCCAAACATAGTACTCTGGAATTTGCCGGTATAAAAAGTTATGAGCATGTTGGTCATTTATATTAAGCTCAAAGTAGGCCATAAGAGTAGACTTCCGATGAAGTTTTTGTTGGATGTTAGCAATGGAGTCATCCTCATAAAAATAGAGTGACTGAGAATGAGGCAGATGTACGGCAAGGCGAATGATGCTATGCGATTGCTTATGCATAGGATAAGTAAAAATGCGCCAAGCTGCCTATGGTGCACTGACATATCTGGAATCCATAAATTGATGTGTTTCATCATGGTCAATGTGAGTTTGGCAAATGTCAAGGTTTGCTTTATCATGGCCTTTGTAGACATATTTAAACAAATATTTGACACTTTGTATTGAACCACAAACTTCCACATTGATATGGCACATGTATTTCAACAGTAGGAATGGATTGTACGGAACTACCCAAGAATTGTCAATTGTTTTAGAGTGGTGTTGAATAGAAGGGCCAGAGCTTCTACGATAAATGGGATAGGCATCTTTAGCTATAATGGTAGAGGTTTGAAAATCTTTAGGGAAACCTTTTGTACATTTGCCGAGATCCATACAGGGCGAATTGGGGTTGTGTTCTCCACAGGGCCCATGAATCATATGTTGCAAAACAATGCCATGAAGTAGAGGGTAGGAGTTAGCATCAGGAATTTCGGCCCAGACAATGTTATCAACATCCACCTTAGTTCTTAATTTAGAGTTGGTATCCAAAATGATCAAAATGTGTGCGTGTGGTAGACCACGTTTTTGAAATTCTATTACATGCACCATAGCACAAACTTTTCCAAACAATCCTTTTCTAATGTCTTGTAATAGAGCTTCTAACTTGATTTTGAACACACGTGCTACTAAATCAGGTCTGTGTTCCACACGCTGCCATGGCTGCAAATTAGTTGTACTCTCGCTCCATTTAGGATTGCAGATCATAGTGATGAACAAATCAAGGCGACCGTACTTGGTGACAATAGCCATAGCATCCTGATACCGTTGCTGCATGTTCCTCGGACTACCCTCAAAGGAGGAAGGTAAAATTACGGTCTTGCCAATGGGGATGTCTTTTTGGATGGAGTTTTGTAATAAATGCTCTTGCAATAGACAGTAGTCCTCTATTTTCAAATCCTTTTGATGTTTGCGGATAAAATGTAGGCGATTGGCCTCAATTTTCACATACGCGTCAACAATGTACTGTTGGGTGAGTTTGCCACCATTCAGTACCAGATTAAAGTAATCTCTTACAGATAGCATGTAGCAATAATATTGCAGTTGTGTTATTCTGCGCGTACTTGGAGCTTGTTGTTTCATGTCATCATGCCAACCTTGTTCTCCGTACGGAAAAAACAATGGATACAGGAGGGCATCTAAGTTACTGTGTAGAATGCTGATAGGTTTGGTTGTTGGTGCCAAAGGGGTGTTTGGGTCAGGTTTTAGGTGAATTAAGATATCATGATTGAATGGTGGCTCGCCACTGTCATTTTCAAAAACAACGGCAACCTCATTGACAGTAGGGTTATTGTAGCGTCGAGGGTCTTGTGTGCGATCCTGTTTTAGGGCCATGATTATATTAGGCATGACAGTACCATTTGCAAGAGCTTTAAGATGTTCCTCCTGTTCTACATCCCTTAACATTTTGTACGCCGCAACAAATGGATTGATGTTATCTAATTAAAGAGCAATCATACTCATCAAAGTAGGATGACAATTTTGATTGTGTTGACATTGCAAACGTTGTTGATTAGCAGTCTGGGTATCTAAGATGTAAAGCTGGGCATACACTGGAACTTCTTCATGAGATGGATGTAAGGTTCCAGTACGATGATATATTTGCCCATGTATCCGGAAGCAATATGGGCCATATCCAGGAGGTGGAGAAATATTGGCACCCATGGAGGCAAACGCAAAGGAACTGTTGATGCTATGGATGTTTTCCATCAGATTTTTACTAAACTCACTTTGTCCTGTGAGCAAACGTGTGAAGAGGTAGGGATATTGGGGTATAGGTACATGGACCTTACCCTTGTGACAACATAGAGTGAACTTTTTATCTGATGGTATCTCAGCATTAAAATGCAATGCTTGACAATCTTCACAAACATAGTTCATAGGACCACAGGAGTGTTGTACAACGGAACTGTCATCATGAATGAAACCTTTAGGAAGTATAGCTAAAGATTGTGGTAATGGACGATTAGACTGGCGCTGGAAGCCAAGATATATAAAGCGTGGACCTGGTAGAGGATCTTCCACAGATGCAATGACGGAAGAGGTGGAAGTTGTAATCGTCAACAGAGTGTATGAGTGCAGAGGTCAAAGGAGTATTGTTGCGCTGTTCACGGCATGCACCAGCAGCATTTATTACTGGATTAATTATTGGCATAGAAGAGTCATGTGTGAAGGATTTCGTGACAGCAGACTCCACGGTGTTGAGGCGACGACGTTTGTGTTCAAAATTGTGGGTAGCAGACTGTTTCTGCTTACGTTCAGAATTAGACACAAATACAGTAGGCTCAGGGTCAGGACATTGTATGACAGTAGACATAGAAGGTATATTGTGCGTAGAATCAAAGACTGGAGAGATGGCATTAATATTTTTGGAACGTTGACGGCGAGCAGCAGCAGACTGATTACTTAACAGAAGTGCTTTTTGCTCAGCAGACTCATTAGTAATGCGTTTTTTCCTATTTTCGCTGTTTTTGTCCAGGCGCTGGCGTCTCTCTTCTTGAGTCTCGTTAGCACGCTGTTGACGCATATATACGGCTTTGGCAGCTTTTTGTTCAGTGTCATTAGTATACTTGGTATCTCTCCTAATCTTACGTGCGGCATTGGCAGCTGTTCGCCCAGTGTCATAAGTACACGTGTTTTCAGAGGTCATGTTGTCTATCATAAACAGCTATAGCTGTGTTGGTGGCAAATGAGGGGTTAATAACAGGCAGAGTATCTGAGTGCAATTGCCAGTGAGTAATCAGCTGGCAATTGAGGGGTTATTAACAGGCAGAGTCTCTCAGTGCAATCCTCAGTGAAAAAAGAGCTGGCAAATGAGTATACAGCTAAATAACCACAAAGGACGTTAATATAAATGTCAAAATGTAACAGATGCACTTCAAAACTAAATAAATTTAGTTTTGATAAAGGGTCTTATCTCTTTTGAGGAGAAATTCAGGGGGAGCTTGGAGTGCGACGTCACTGTCACCGCCTCTACGCAGTAGAAATTCGCTCTGAGGTGAAAAATTCAAAAAAGGCGCCTTAAAATGGTGGCGGGATGTGTCGCAGTGCACCGCGATGCTGATTGGTCGCTCGGGGCAGGCGGCGACCAATCAGCATCGCGGCGCGTGGCAAGGCGCGAAAAATGTGAACCTGAAGTCCAAATTTAGAATTTAAAGATGGCGCCATTCCGCGCGGCGCTATGTTGATTGGTCGCCGCGAGCCACGAGCGACCAATCAAAATAGCGGGGCGTGTCACGGCGCCATTTGTTTTTCATACTTGGCGGCGTGGCATGAGGCATGAACCTGATTGGTCGCTGGCAGCCGCGTACAGCCGCGAGCGACCAATCAGGAGAGCACCTACCACGACGGCAAAATCCAGCGTAGACTTAAATTAGTAAATATGGCGCCATGTTTTTCTCGGCGGTCCTCTGATTGGTCGCCGCCCGGTGCGAGCAACCAATCAGAAGAGCGGGGCGTGTTACGGCGCCATTTCATTTTCATATTTGGCGCTATAAAGAGCGGCGCTATTCTGATTGGTCGGCGCCACACGAAGGCCGACCAATCAGAATAGCGCCGCTCAGCACGTATTGTGATTGGTCGGCGCTCGCGGCAGGCGCCGACCAATCAGAATAGCGCTGCTCGCTATGGCGGCAAATCTGAAAATAAAATGGCGCCGTGACACGCCTCGCTCTTCTGATTGGTCGCCGCCATCCGCGAGCGACCAATCAGGAGAGCGGGGCGTGTCATGCCGCCATTTGTTTTTCATACTTGGCGGCGCTATGTTGATTGGTCGCCGCGAGCCACGAGCGACCAATCAAAATAGCGGGGCGTGTCACGGCGCCATTTGTTTTTCATACTTGGCGGCGTGGCATGAGGCATGAACCTGATTGGTCGCTGGCAGCCGCGTACAGCCGCGAGCGACCAATCAGGAGAGCACCTACCACGACGGCAAAATCCAGCGTAGACTTAAATTAGTAAATATGGCGCCATGTTTTTCTCGGCGGTCCTCTGATTGGTCGCCGCCCGGTGCGAGCAACCAATCAGAAGAGCGGGGCGTGTTACGGCGCCATTTCATTTTCATATTTGGCGCTATAAAGAGCGGCGCTATTCTGATTGGTCGGCGCCACACGAAGGCCGACCAATCAGAATAGCGCCGCTCAGCACGTATTGTGATTGGTCGGCGCTCGCGGCAGGCGCCGACCAATCAGAATAGCGCTGCTCGCTATGGCGGCAAATCTGAAAATAAAATGGCGCCGTGACACGCCTCGCTCTTCTGATTGGTCGCCGCCATCCGCGAGCGACCAATCAGGAGAGCGGGGCGTGTCATGCCGCCATTTCATTTTCATATTTAGCGCCATAGCGAGCGGCGCTATCCTGATTGGTCGGCGGCTGCCGCGAGCGCCGACCAATCATAATACGTGCTGAGCGGCGCTATTCTGATTGGTCGGCGTTCGTGTGGTGCCGACCAATCAGAATAGCGCCGCTCGCTATGGCACCAAATATGAAAATGAGATGGCGCCGTGACAAGCCCCACTCTTGTTATTGGTCGCTCTCGCCTGGCAGCGACCAATCCGAATCCCGGCGCGAAACACAGCGCCATATGTAAAATCCAGCGGGAAGGCTTCATATTTTAAGTGTCGGGGCGTGTCTCACGGCGCTCATCTGATTGGTCGGCGCCAGCGGCGAGCGACCAATCAGAGGGGTGGCTCGCGCATGCCGCCAAATGGAAGTGAGGCGTTATTTTCATTGGTCGCTGTGTGCTGGCTGTGTGCTTGAGATATAATGGAGGACTTTGAGTTTCAAATTTACCGCTGTAAGGGAGGCGCTATGCTCATTGGTCGGCGCCAGCACACAGCGACCAATGAGAATAGCGCCTCACTTCCCATTGAGATAGATGGAGGACTTTGAGTTTCAAATTTACCTCTGTAAGTGAGGCACTATTCTCATTGGTCGGCGCCAGCAGACAGCGACCAATGAGCATAGCGCCTCACTTCCCATTGAGATATAATGGAGGACTTTGAGTTTCAAATTTACCGCTGTAAGTGAGGCGCTATGCTCATTGGTCGCTGTGTGCTGGCGCCGACCAATGAGCATAGCGCCTCACTTCCTATTAAGATACACAGCGGTCTTTAGAGCTGTGCATGGCCGGGCCCTTGGTTCTATTTTCGGCCACGGCGCTCGGCTCTCGTCGGTCGTCGCCGGGGCGGGAGACTCGCAATGGACCTACATGCCGGAGTTACCGCGGCTGCAACGACTCGCCACCCGGGAGACGACCGGCTAACGCCGGTCGTGTCCTGGCTGGCTCGCCGCGATCCTCCCGCATAGGGCGGCCATCTTGGTCCACCCTGTGCGGGTGGAGCTGGCCGAATATCCGACCACAGCACTACGGAAGTGGCTTCGGGTCTGGCCGGAAGTGGCTTCGGGCTTTATATAATAGACAATACAGTATATAAATAATGTGAATTTAAAGTGAAAAATACATATTGCAAAAAAAAAAAAAAAATACACGTGCTATACCTAATCATAATTAAAAAACTAACCATAAACACATATTATAATGATCCAATAAATCATAAAGGTAATATAATATCAATACATCCTTATATTTATAACATAAACATAATATAATTGGCATATATTTGCTATATATATTTTTTTTTTTTTTCTTACTTTTTCTTTTTTTTTCTATCTCTAGGGGGATGTTCTTTTACTCTCATGATTAAAATAAAAACAATCATAAAAAACTTTTTATCTAAAATCCTTGTTGCTAAAATCACAAAAAAAATGTAACAAAATAAAAAAATAAACTATATAAAATATATATAAAAATATGTAAAATATGTAAAAAAAAATATATATATACATGTATATATAGTAAAACATAAATCCAACTATGGAAATTTACTGTGACCAAACATTATCTGCCCTCTGCTCTTTTCATTAGTCAGGGGACCCTACCTTACAGATCACTCATCCTTTTATCACATTGTCAATAGTCAAATTTAAACCCTCCGGACTCAAAGTACCCAATTTGAAAATCCAATAACTTTCTTTATTGACCAGCCTCGCAAATCTATTCTCCATACCCTCTGTTATCTGGTCAATAATTTTAAGTGTCATGAATTCTGGATCTTTTTGGTGTGTTTTAAGAAAATGTTTTGATAAACTATGTAGCAGGAAGCCCTTACGAATGTTTGACTGATGCTTATTTAAACGTGCATGCATTTCTTGCACTGTACGACCCACATATTGTAGGCCGCACGTACATTGTCAGAGATATACCACATAACTCGAATGACAATCCACATTGCAACTTACAGTTAGGGCCAGAAATATTTGGACAGTGACACAAGTTTTGTTATTTTAGCTGTTTACAAAAACATGTTCAGAAATACAATTATATATATAATATGGGCTGAAAGTGCACACTCCCAGCTGCAATATGAGAGTTTCCACATCCAAATCGGAGAAAGGGTTTAGGAATCATAGCTCTGTAGTGCATAGCCTCCTCTTTTTCAAGGGACCAAAAGTAATTGGACAATGGACTCTAAGGGCTGCAATTAACTCTGAAGGCGTCTCCCTCGTTAACCTGTAATCAATGAAGTAGTTAAAAGGTCAGGGGTGGATTCCAGGTGTGTGGTTTTGCATTTGGAAGCTGTTGCTGTGACCAGACAACATGCGGTCAAAGGAACTCTCAATTGAGGTGAAGCAGAACATCCTGAGGCTGAAAAAAAAGAAAAAATCCATCAGAGAGATAGCAGACATGCTTGGAGTAGCAAAATCAACAGTTGGGTACATTCTGAGAAAAAAGGAATTGACTGGTGAGCTTGGGAACTCTAAAAGGCCTGGGCGTCCACGGATGACAACAGTGGTGGATGATCGCCGCATACTTTATTTGGTGAAGAAGAACCCGTTCACAACATCAACTGAAGTCCAGAACACTCTCAGTGAAGTAGGTGTATCTGTCTCTAAGTCAACAGTAAAGAGAAGACTCCATGACAGTAAATACAAAGGGTTCACATCTGGATGCAAACCATTCATCAATTCCAAAAATAGACAGGCCAGAGTTAAATTTGCTGAAAAACACCTCAAGAAGCCAGCTCAGTTCTGGAAACGTATTCTATGGACAGATGAGACAAAGATCAACCTGTACCAGAATGATGGGAAGAAAAAAGTTTGGAGAAGAAAGGGAACGGCACATGATCCAAGGCACACCACATCCTCTGTAAAACATGGTGGAGGCAACGTGATGGCATGGGCATGCATGGCTTTCAATGGCACTGGGTCACTTGTGTTTATTGATGACATAACAGCAGACAAGAGTAGCCGGATGAATTCTGAAGTGTACCGGGATATACTTTCAGCCCAGATTCAGCCAAATGCTGCAAAGTTGATTGGACGGCGCTTCATAGTACAGATGGACAATGACCCCAAGCATACAGCCAAAGCTACCCAGGAGTTCATGAGTGCAAAAAAGTGGAACATTCTGCAATGGCCAAGTCAATCACCAGATCTTAACCCAATTGAGCATGCATTTCACTTGCTCAAATCCAGACTTAAGACGGAAAGACCCACAAACAAGCAAGACCTGAAGGCTGCGGCTGTAAAGGCCTGGCAAAGCATTAAGAAGTAGGAAACCCAGCGTTTGGTGATGTCCATGGGTTCCAGACTTAAGGCAGTGATTGCCTCCAAAGGATTCGCAACAAAATATTGAAAATAAAAATATTTTGTTTGGGTTATGTTTATTTGTCCAATTACTTTTGACCTCCTGAAATGTGGAGTGTTTGTAAAGAAATGTGTACAATTCCTACATTTTCTATCAGATATTTTTGTTCAACCCTTCAAATTAAACGTTACAATCTGCACTTGAATTCTGTTGTAGAGGTTTCATTTCAAATCCAATGTGGTGGCATGCAGAGCCCAACTCGCGAAAATTGTGTCACTGTCCAAATATTTCTGGCCCTAACTGTATGTCAAATTTTTCACCTGTGGTGTGGGAATAAAAGAACGTGTCTCCCTCTCCCATAGTAGGGCAGCACATACATTTAGCTGCTTTACATGGAAACATTGTTTGTAGATTCTATTACTCTTCCTTCTACTTTAAGTGCTGTGTTACTGAGTGCCACCATGCTTCGTAAATTGCGATTTTTCTGATACACCACACTGGATTTATTAGGTATATGAGTAGAAAGCACTGGATCTCCCTTCAACACGCACCAGTAGGGTTCAAACAACCTTCCATTGCTCTTCCTAGATTGGTTAAAGGTGGTAATTAAACTCCAATCCTTCCTACCCAAATCAGAGGCCCTGTTTTTTGTGGATTGATTCTTAGATATACAAGATTCTTGTGAATACCCCTTGACTTTATTAAATGCATCGGTCAACAATTTTTTGGGGTATCCTTTTTGGCGAAATCTTCTCCTCAAAACATCTGCTTTCATAAAGAAATTGCATTCTTGAGTACAATTCTTACAAATTCGCCAATATTGTCCATACGGAATGTTCTTGATCCATCTGGGGAGGTGTCCACTGTTAAACCTCAAGTAACTATTGATATCTACTGGTTTAAAATGAGTAGAGGTGGACACCCTCCCCAGATCATCAAATTTCAACATCAGGTCCAAGAACTGTATGTTATTGGTAGAACTCGCCATTGTAAATGTAAGGCCCCAGGGATTTTTATTCAACTCGTCATAGAATTCCATAGCACTAGAACTCGACCCATCCCAAATAAAGATCAAATCATCAATGTAACGACGGTACAATACAACATGCCCCTGCGTTTGAGGGGACTGAGCGATGAAGACAGAGTCAAAATACCCCATGTATAAATTTGCATAACTCGGGGCAAATCTCGTCCCCATTGCACAGCCCCTGCTTTGATTATATATGGAACCCTCAATGGAAAAAATATTGTTATTTAAAATGAAATCAATTGCCGTTAAAATGAATCTCTTTTGTTCCTTTGGCATAGTACCATCTAAATTTAAAAAATGTTCCACTGCGAACAGACCCAAATTATGGGAAATATTATTGTATAGGGCTGTCACATCTAAAGTTATAAAGATACAATTTTGACAAGGTGGGAGCTCTCTTACCAATTGAATCAGGGTTGAGGAGTCCTTAAGATAAGAATCTAGACCCACTACATATTTTTGAAGAAACAAATCTACGTAATGTGAAAGGTTTGAGGTTATTGAATCGATCCCTGAAATAATTGGCCGACCGGGAGGGTTGGTGTTACACTTATGTAATTTGGGAAGGAAGTAAAAGAAAGGGACCTTAAAACTTGGTATATCCAAAAACCTTTTTTCCAATTTGTTCAAGATACCCCTCCTAAAAGCATCCTTCACCATATTTTTGTAACATAAGAATATTGATATGGAAGGGTCTGAATCTACTTTTTGATAATAATCATCATCACCCAGGATTCTTTCACCCTCCTTTACATACCATTCTCTATCCATTACCACCACACCACCTCATTTATCTGCATTTTGGATGATAATATCTTTATTGCTCTTTAATGATATTATTGCCTCCCTTTCTTTCCTATTTATATTATCAAACTTTTTATCACATTGAATAGATCGTAAATCTTTCAATACTAACTGTTTGAAAGCTTCCAAGTGTGCTCCCTTATTATGCAGTGGGTAAAAACTTTTTGAATTACATTTTACCGGGACATGTAAAAAAGGGTCTAATCCATCATCCTGATCTCCGCTCAATTTCATCGAATCATTTTTAATAGGACACGTTGCATTTTTATTTCTTTCTTCAAGAATAAAATGACGTTTAATTGTTAATTTTCTAAAGAAATTATTCAGATCCAAATATACTCTAAAACTATTCAATGAGGCATTGGGACAAAAGGACAACCCCTTTGTCAACAGGGAAGTTTCCCCTCCACTCAATATATATTTAGAGATACTAAATATGCCACTAGTTTTTGGATCCAAATTAATGGTCCCCAAGGTATCTAAATCTTTGCTTTTGTCTTCTTCGTAACCGACCTCTGTTCTATTGGGCAATTTTTTCTTTCTAATCCTTCGCCCTCCTCTATTCCCTCGCTTTGTCTTTTTGCTTGGCGCCCTGGAACCGACCGAAAAAACTGTGTGGTCTTGGAATCCTTCAAGTTCACAACTGGTTTATCTTTCGGTAGTGCCATAATAGATTGTGAGGTTAAAATCACTGCGTTTCTCACCTCTTCCAGAATTGGTATATTGAGGGTAGGTAGCAGAGAATTATTGGTCAACAAAGATGCAGATATGGAGTGGACAAATTCCTGATTGCACTCTACTACTAATTCATCTACTTTTGGACTGATTGGAAGCATTAAATTGTCTGAAGTCTCCTGTATAGTTTGTGTGACCAATGTTGTCTGTGCACTATTCAAAATAGCTGCAGAGGGTTCAGAATTACTTGAATTCTGTATTAGTGAAGCCAAGTTCAAAGATTGAGAAGAAGTCTCTATATCTTCTGGCAAGGCATCCACATTTGTGGGTCTTTGGTCTAATGACACAGGAGTCTCCCTCATAGTGTTGTTAGCTTGATTAATCAATATATTTGGTGCCATATTAAATTCAATAAGACTAGGAAAGATTTCTTGTGAACTTTGTGAAACATTACGGGTTACTGGATGTAAAGTGAAAAGTGAATAATTATCCTGACTTCCAGCAATTAACCCTTTATCTTTCAAGCCAAAATCTAATGCCACATTAGAGTCCACATTCTTACCTATTAAAGGTGGTATATTAACTATATTCAAAGAGGATTCTAATTTCTCACGCCTAACCAGTGATTTACTCTGATCAAAAAATTTTTTATTATTATTCTTCATATTTATATTGTTCGGTTTTGCTTGTGTATTCTTTGAAAGACATTTTAATGTTTTTCTATGTCTTTCATAATTATCCCTTTGTTCTCTCGTTTTTAATAGACTCACTTCACCAACTAGTGATCCTTTAGGGGACTCTTTATTATTAAAATGACTCATATCCTATATAAGATCTTCTTGGTTTTTCTCAGGAATCGTATCCATTGGTTCTATTGTATTCAATGGTTCCTTTCTATCTCGCATACATTTTCCTGCCTTTTTTCTAATAATATCATCTTCAAACTTTTGAAGTCTCACTTTTAGTATAGGGTCATGTTCTTGAAACCCCTTTAACCCCTTCATGACCCAGCCTATTTTGACCCTAAAGACCTTGCCATTTTTTGCAATTCTGACCAGTGTCCCTTTATGAGGTTATAACTTGGGAACGCTTCAACGGATCCTAGCGATTCTGAGATTGTTTTTTCGTGACATATTGGGCTTCATGTTAGTATTAAATTTAGGTCGATAATTTTTGCGTTTATTTGTGAAAAAATCAAAAATATGGCAAAAAGTTTGAAAATTTTGCAATTTTCAAATTTTCAATTTTTCTTCTGGTAAACCAGAGACTTATGTGACACAAAATAGTTATGAAATAATATTTCCCACATGTCTACTTTACATCAGCACAATTTTGGAAAAAAAACATTTTTTGTTAGGAAGTTATAAGGGTTCAAAGTTCATGAGCAATTTTTCATTTTTCCACCAAAATTTACAAAACCATTTTTTTTAGTGACCACATCCCATTTGAAGTCCCTTTGAGGGGTGTACATGACAGAAACCCCCAAAAGTGACACCATTCCAAAAACTGCACCCCTCAAGCTACTCAAAACTACATTCAAGAAGATTATTAACCCTTCAGGTGCTTCACAGGAACTAAGCAAATTGGAAACAAAAAAATGAATATTTTACTTTTTCTAACAAAAATGTTTTTAGCCTCAATTTTTTCATTTTCACATGGGCATCAAGATAAAATGGATCCTAAAATTTGTTGGGCAATTTCTCCTGACTATATCTATACCTCATATGTGATCATAAACCACGGTTTGGGCACACGGCAGGGCTCTGAAGGAAAAGAGTGCAATTTGACTTTTGGAGCTAATTTACCATTCAAAAAGTGAAATGGCGCTCCTTCACTTCTGAGCCCTGCCACGCGTCAAAACAGTAGTTTATGACCACATATGAGGTATCGGTGTACTCAGGAGAAATTGCCCATCAAATTTTAGGATGAATTTTATCCTGTTACCCATGTGAAAATGAAAGAATTGAGGCTAAAAGAACATTTTTGTGAAAAAAAAGTACTTTTTCCATATTCACAGATCAATTTGTAAAGCATGTGGGGGTTCAATATGCTCACCACCCATCTAGATAAGGTCCTTGGGGTGTCTAGTTTCCGAAATGGGGTCACTTGTGGGGGAGCTCCAAAGTTTAGGCACACAGGGGCCCTCCAAACGCGACATGGTGTCCCCTAACAATTTGAATGGAAAATCACCTCAAATTATTAGCGGACACCATGTCGCATTTGGAGAGCCCCTGTGTGCCTAAACATTGGGGCTCCCCCACAAGTGACCCCATTTTGGAAACTAGACCCCCCAGGGAACATATCTAGATGCATCGTGAGCACTTTGAACCCCCAGGTGCTTCACAAATTGATCCGTAAAAACTAAAAAAGAAAATTTGTGTGAAAAAAAGTATTTTTTTCCTTATTACGTATCAATTTTTGAAACACCAGTGGGTTCACAGTGCTCACTATGCATCTAGATAGGTTCCTTGGGGGTCTAGTTTCCAAAATGGGGTCAATTGTGGGGGAGCTCCAATGTTTAGGCACACAGGGGCTCTCCATACGCAACCTGGTGTTTGCCAACAATTGAAATTGTTACCGGACACCAGGTCGCGTATGGAGAGCCCCTGTGTGCCTAAACATTGGAGCTCCCCCACAAGTGACACCATTTTGGAAACTAGACCCCCCAGGGATCATATCTAGATGCACAGTGAGCACTTTGAACCCCCATGTGCTTCACAAATTGAGCCGTATAAATGAATAAAGAAACTTTTTGTGAAAAAACATACTAGTCTAGTAGTTGCAATTCGCAGCATAGGGGACCCAAAACATTTGGGTCTCTCCATGCTGAGGATTCCAGCCCCCTAGCTGCCAAGTTGTACTTGGCTGGCAACCAAAAATACGGCAAAGCTCCATGTCATTTTATTTGTAGAATTAAAAAAAAAAATGAAGTGGGGCTCTGCCATATTTTTGGTCCAGCCAGGTACAACTTGGCAGCTACGGACTGCCACCAGCCCCCAGCTGCCTCATTGTACCTGGCTGGCAACCAAAAATACAGCGAAGCCTTTTTTTTTTTTATTTCTAGAAAAAAAAATGACATAGGGCTCCGCCATATTTTTGGTCCAGCCAGGTACAACTTGGCAGCTACGGACTGCCACCCACTCCCAGCTGCCTCGTCATACCTGGCTGGAACCAAAAATACAGCGAAGCCCATTTTTTTTTTTAAATTTCTAGAACTAATTCTAGAAAAAAAATTACGTGGGGCTCCGCCATACTTTTGGTCCAGCCAGGTACAACTAGGCAGCTGGGGGCTGGAATCCTCAGCATAGAGAGGCCCAAGCGTTCTGGGCCCCCCACGCTGCGAATTGCAGCCTGCAGCCGCCCCAGAAAATGGCGCATTCATTAAAGCGCCATTTTCTGGCGCTGTACCCACGGTCTTCCAGTTGCCCTGGTGCCGGTGGCTAACTGGGTAATAAAGGGGTTAATGCCAGCTTTTTATTGGCAACTGGCACTAAGCCCGAGATTCATAATATAGGGCCAATGTTAGACTCGCCATTAGGAATCTCTAGTACGGTAAATAATCAATAAATACACACAGAGAAAAATCTTTTTATTTGAAAAAAAAGCACAGACACAATTCGGACTCCATCTTTACTATAAAAAGATCCGACGTAGTCCACAACGAAGGTCCCACGACGCTCGATCGCTCCGACGTAGTCCATAACGAAGGTCCCACGACGTTCGATTGTCTCCGACGTAGTCCACAACGAAGGTCCCACGACGCTCGATCGCCTTTGCTTTCAGATCGCTACTCTGGAGCCCGATCCGCCAGCATGGTGATTGAGCTGCAGAAAGTGATCTGACACCCCGGGCGCAGTGACCCACTATGTGCATCACTGCGCCTGGGCTGCCAGATCGCTTTCCGCAGCTCGATCCCCACACATGGGGATCGAGCTGCGGAAAGCGATCTGGCAGCCCAGGCGCATTGACCCGCTATGTGCATCACTGCGTCCGGGCTGTCAGATCACTTTCTGCAGCTCAATGCCCATGCAGGGAGATCGGGCTGTAGAGCATCGACCTAAGAGCCCGGGCGCAGAGACCCACGGTGCGCCCGGGCTGTCAGATTGCTTTCTGCAGCTCGTTCCCCAGGATCCAGCTGCATAAAGTGATCTGACAGCTCCAGCACAGTGATCCACAGTGACCATTATGTGATCACTGTGGATCACTGTGCTGGAGCTGTCAGATCACTTCCTGCAGCCAAATCCTCAGGATCCAGCTGTAGAAAGTGATCTGACAGATCCAGCACAGTGATCCACAGTGATCACATAATGGTCACTGTGGATCACTGTGCTGGATCTGTCAGATCACTTTCTACAGCTGGATCCTCAGGATCTAGCTGTAGAAAGTGATCTGGCAGCTCCAGCACAGAGCTGTCAGATCCCGGAGGCGGCGCAGAAGAGGAGGAGGAGGAGCGGGACGGAGATGACAGAACGGGCCGCCGGAGGGGTGAGTGGGAGAGGCGATCGCTGCTCCGGTGATCGGTAGGGCAGGAAGGGGGAAGAGGGGGGGCTGACAGGAGATGGGGGGCTGACAGGAGATGGGGGCACTTAGGAGGAAGCTGGGGCAGTGAGGAGGAGGCGGGCGGCAGGAAGAGGAGGAGGAGGAGCGGGACGGAGATGACAGAGCGGGCCGCCGGAGGGGTGAGTGGGAGAGGCGATCGCCGCTCCGGTGATCGGTAGGGCAGGAAGGGGGAAGAGGGGGGGCTGACAGGAGATGGGGAGCTGACAGGAGATGGGGGCACTTAGGAGGAAGCGGGGGCAGTGAGGAGGAGGCGGGCGGCAGGAAGAGGAAGCGGGCGGCAGGGACAGGAAGCGGGCGGCAGGGACAGGAAGCGGGTGGGGGTAAGAAAGATGAAGAGGGGGCAGGAAAGAGAGGTGAGGGACAGGGGGGCAGTTAGAGGATGACAGGGGAGAAGATCGAAGGGTAGGGATAGCAGGGGCAGGCAGGGAAGCATGACAGGCGCGGTGATTTTCACTTTCACTTTTGAGTGCCAATCACCGCGCCTGTAGCTGGGGGGTGGGGGTGGGGGCAAATCGACCCCCCTGGGGTGTTGTACAACTCCCCATGTACCTGCAGGCCGAGTGACAGGTCAGTGACACCCTCACTCGACCTGCAGGAGCCCGATCATTCCATGGCCCACCCCCTGGGCCATGGGTCGGGAATGAACTTGTTTTCATGGCCCAAACGGTGGGCCAAGGGTCGGGAAGGGGTTAATAGAGAGTAAAGATCCAGACTCTCTTTCAAGGATCTCATCTCACCCTGGGCCTTATCAGCCAATGATTGTCTCTTAGTGATCAGGAGCTCCATCATACCCAATGAACACTTTAAGATATAATCATCCCACATTTGGGAAAATTCAGGGTCCTGTGGGAATGATGATTTTATTCATAGACATAATCCCTTGGGCACCATTCTGTTCTGAAGGCAACGCTTCATGAACATGGTGTCCAAATGATTCATGATCTCTATTTTACATTTGTTTTCAAATTCTAAGAACAAGTCAAACATATGCTTTTTATCTGCCTCATCCAAGGAACCATACTCTGATTTATCACCCAGGCTGCTCATATTCATAGAAATTTCCCCTATTGCCTCAGAAATTAATTCCTCCCTATTAAAATCTCTGTTTACCATAAGAAAATCCATATTGCCAGATCCAGGTGGCTATTTATATATATATATAAAAAAAAAGGTATTATGTGGACCGACTTTTTACCTGAGTGTGGCACACAAACAGTTGAATATGAGAGTATACTGAGACAAACGATATTCTTATAATGTTACCTATGCAACCTATACTAATAGGATATGATGTAACAAATATATTTAGTGTTTGGTGGTTCCAGTCAAATTTATCACACCTAACTTCAGGGAACCAGGCTGTATTAAACCTACTATACCATAGAAGACAGTCTCTTCATAAACAATTTGAAGTTCAATTACAGACCCCTTATATTGAATGCAAAAGGGTTATCTTTGAGTAAATGTCATTATCTCACGGAGTTTAATCATGCAGGGTGAAAGACCTTCAGGATGTCAAGTGCAGCTACTCCAAGGAATGATCCCACGCAGGCAGCGTTTTACATAGAAAAGAGAAAAGGGGAGAGAGCGTACATGAGAGGAACCTGGTGGTCTAGTGGGGGCTTTAAACCGGTGTAACAAGGTGCCGCTCACCTGATCAGGTTGTGCAATCCCTGCACAACCTCAGTAATGCGTTTGGAATTAATGTAATGGCGAGGACCGCGCCAAAGGCTTCTTCCTGGTCCTGGTCACGAGGGTATTGCGATCATGTGACTCCGGGTCACCGCTGACGTCACGACAAGTCCTTAACTCACAGGGATGGTATCCACCAACTCCAGCAGCTCCAGCCACAAACCCAAGAGGGATTTATAACAGAGGTCAGTTTGCAGGAGCGCTCAGAGTGGGAAGAAAGGATTGTATAGATTAATAGAGCACAAACCTCCTTTATTCATAACACCAATACGCGTTTCTACAGCGACCTGCTGTCTTCCTCAGTTGGATTTACAGGGGAGTGGTCTAAACACAGATTAAATAGTAGCCTTGACTAATCAATGCAAAAACATTTTTAACCCTTTACTAAGCACAGGTGTAATGCATATATAGGATGCAATAGCTATTCTAACTAAACTAACAAAATATATTTACAAAATTATTACAAATTGGTGGGGGACGCTAGGAGATATTCGTTTAGCTTCCATGCAGCTATCAGGGTGAAGTGAAATGAGTCAGTCACCTGAAGAGACACGGGGGCATGATCAGACCAGGTGATATGACCAATGGATGTTGCCTGACATCGTGAGAGGAGGGAGTCGTTTACCAATATAAATCAAGCCTACTATACGTGTGGAATCTCTGGGATAGATAAGTGAAGTCTCTCTCTTCCCCATGGGAGTAGCGCCAGATTACATGTAGATTGGGAGCTGATAATAAGGCGCCCATCTCAGCTTGACAGTGGGAGGGGGAGGAGCAGTCCAACCGTTTATTTACAGGGAGATTAAAATCTCTGGCCAGGATTGTAGGTCCTTTAGTTATCGTGTCTAATTTTGTGAATAGTGATCGGAAAAATTTTATCTGTCCTGAGTTTGGCCCGTAGATAGAGACAAGGGAATATACATCGTGTCATTAAGGTAGCACTTAACAACCAAGTATCTGCCTTGCTGGTCTTGGACAGTCTCAATTAATCTGAAAGAGATATTTTTGTGGATGAAAATTGCCACTCCCGTCCTCTTGCTGGCTGCGTTAGCAAAATATTTTACAGGATAAAGGCCAGAAGCCATCCTATGGTTGTCTTGTTGTAGGAGATGAGATTCCTGGATAAAAATCACCTCACTACGTAGTTTTTTTGTTGTTGCCATACAAGTGATCTCTTACCGGCCGAATTCAGCCCATTTACATTAATAGTAGTGAACCTAATGCTCATGATGGCTCAGCAGTGGTCAGGTTATAAATCTGCTAGAGAAGCTCAGTGATGTCAATCTACCTCAGAATTTAGTTCAAATGTGCTTATGAATTGAAACCAGCTTGACTACTGGGAGGGGGTAAGGGTAAACAGGAGGGGGATAGACAGCTAAAAGGAAAAGAGGGGAAGCCAATAAAATATATACACACAGTAATATCACATACGGGTAAATCCTGTTTTTTAAGGTCCAACAAGTGACCCAATTACTCAGAACTCTGAGAAAAATAAAAAATCAGAGAGCAGAGTAAGGAACAAAGTATACTGTCCAGTTGGAGTGCCAAGAATGCACTCTAGGGGGCAATCTAATCCTATATTAGGATAACAAAGGTGTAATAGGGTAGAGAAGAAGACTCTTAATCGAGGCTCCACGGATCCATTTGCATATTCAAATTTCCAGGGGGCAATGCATCATGTATTTCACTGTGTTTGAGCGCTTTAGCCGGCTGCCCGCAGTGTTTTGCTTGACTGGTCTCCCTGAGATCAGTGAGTGCTTTGTGATGTTGGTCTACCAGGCATTGCTCCCACCTAGCCAGAATCCTACTCCACACTGATGAGAGGCAATACCCTGAAACTGCTGTCTGTGGATGGATACCTGGCTCTGTTAATTCCCTTGTCATATCCTTAACTCGTAACTGAGTGGGATATTGAGTAAAAGGGCCACTTAATATGGTGGTTATGGTGGTCTCCGCAAGGATTCCACCCTAGGGCTAGGTCCTTCCCTGGAAAGATATCTGGCTAGTCCCGTGTTTTGAGACTCTTAATCGAGGCTCCACTGACTCCATATGCATATACACACAGTAATATCACATACGGGTAAATCCCGTTTTTTCAGGTCTAGCAAGTGACCCAATTACTCAGAACTCTGAGAAAAATCAAAAATCAGAGAGCGGAGTAAGGAACAAAGTATACTGTCCAGTTGGAGTGCCAAGAATGCAGCCTAGGGGGCAATCTAATCCTATATTAGGATAACAAAGGTGTAATAGGGTAGAGAAGAAGAGAAGCAGTGGGAAGAGAGAAAAAGTACCGTATATACTCATGTATAAGCCGAGTTTTTCAGCACAAAAAATGTGCTGAAAAGTCACCCCCTCGGCTTATACAAGAGTCATAGGCCGCCCGCCCCCCCATCGGTATACAGGCGCCCCCCCATCAGTGGTATAGAGGGCCCCCCCTTGCTGCCGCACACCTGTAAAGTAATACATCATTATACTTATCGCTGTCGCTGCTCTGACACCACGCTCCTCTGGGTCTTCATGCTTCTTCCTCCGGCGCACAGGCAATGACGTCATTGCCTGCGCCCGCCGGTCACAAGCAGGAAGAAGCATGAAGACCCGGAGGAGCGCGGTGTCAGAGCGGCAACGGCGACAGGGATAAGTATAATGATGTATTACTTTACAGGTGTGCAGCAGCAGGGGGGGGGCCCTGTATACCACTGATGGGGGGGCCTGTATACCACTTCTGAGGGGGCCTGTATACCGCTGGGGCCTGTATACCGCTGGGGCCTGTATACCACTGGGGAGACTGCTGTAATACTGCTGGGGCCTGTATATACCACTGCGGAGGCTGCTGTATACCACTGGTGCTGCTGTATATACTGCTGGGGCCTGTATATACCCCTGGGGAGGCTGCTGTAATACTGCTGGGGCCTGTATATACCACTGGAGAGGCTGCTGTATACCACTGGGGCTGCTGTATATACTGCTGGGGCCTATATATACCACTGGGGAGGCTGCTGTAATACTGCTGGGGCCTGTATATACCACTGGGGAGGCTGCTGTATATACTGCTGGGGCCTGTATATACCACTGGGGAGGCTTCTGTAATACTGCTGGGGCCTTTTTATACCACTGCGGAGGCTTCTGTATACCACTGGGGCTGCTGTATATACTGCTTGGGCCTGTATATACCACTGGGGAGGCTGCTGTCATACTGCTGGGGCCTGTATATACCAATGGGGAGGCTGCTGTATACCACTGGGGAGGCTGCTGTATACCACTGGGGCTGCTGTATATACTGCTGGGGCCTGTATATACCACTGGGGAGGCTGCTGTAATACTGCTGGGGCCTGTATATGCCACTGGGGAGGCTGCTGTATACCACTGGGGCTGCTGTAGATACTGCTGGAGCCTGTATATACCACTGGGGAGGCTGCTGTATACTACCACTGGGGAGGCTGCTGTATACTACCACTGGGGAGGCTGCTGTATACTACCACTGGGGAGGCCTGTATACCACTGTGGGGGCCTGTATACCACACTGCTGGGGGCTGTATACCTGTGCTGGGGTCCACCCTCGGCTTATACACAAGTCAATAGGTTTTCCCAGGTTTTGGGGGCAAAAGTAGGGGGGTCGGCTTATACACGAGTATATACGGTAGATGAGACTGAAAGGACTGTCGAAGGGAGGAGGAATAAGATAGAAGGATAAGTATAGCAGAGGGAAAATTAGAAAAGTAATAGAGGTAGTAAGTTACAAGAAAGGTTGTGTAGCAGGGCGACTCACTTGCAGCGACAAGAAGTACCAGGAGGCAGCGTCTTCACACGTGATCACCAGAATGGTTTATTTTCCTTCATAAGCCATTCCACAGCAAACTGACAATGAAACACACAGACCCGCCCAGTGCTAACACCAGGCTCCAGTATATGGGCCTGTCACCATGCCCCTTGGGGAGGTATGTGGGTCCTGGACCCGCCCATCTCTCACATGACCCATAAGCCGGCCCCTTTTGGACTAAGAAACTCCCAGTGCTCACATGCACTAAGGAAAATACTCCGACTTATGTCACAGACAACAGGTATCTCTGTGACATATACCTTCCATCAATTATGCGACCCCTCGCCCCCTCTGCCAAAATCCGTGGAGCTCGGCACTTCGGACAACCAGACAGGGGACACGAGAAAGAGCATCAGCATTTCCATGGAACTTCCCCGCTCGGTGCTCCACCCAGAAACTAAAGTCCTGCAGAGCCAGAAACCAGCAAGTGACCCTGGCATTTTTCCCCTTTGAGTCCCTCAACCACCTGAGCGGGGCATGGTCAGATACCCAGCTGAATTGTCGCCCCAATAGATAGTTGCGTAACATGTCCACCGCCCACTTTATGGCCAAGCATTCCTTTTCGATTACTGAATAGTTTTTCCTCACACGGGGACAGCTTCCGGCTCAGGAAGAGGACTGGGTGTTCCTCTCCCCGTATCTCCTGGGACAGGACTGCCCCCAAACCGGTATCTGAGGCATCCGTTTGGAGGACGAATTCCCTTCTGAAGTCGGGGGCAATCAAGACCGGTTGCCTACAGAGAGACCCTTTCAATTCCGTAAAGGCTGCTTCCGCCTCTGTAGTCCACTTGGCCATAGTCGATTTGGTCCCCTTTAAGACGTCAGTCAGGGGTGCAGCCACCACAGCGAAGTCGGGAATGAACCGCCTGTAGTATCCAACGATTCCCAGGAAGGCTCGAACTTGTCTCTTGGCCAGTGTTGGATCGCTTCGACCTTCGTAATTTGTGGTTTAATCACGCTTCTGCAGACGACATAACCCAGGTATTTAGCCTCGGCCTTCCCCAGGGCACATTTCTTTGCATTGATTGTAAACCCTGCCGACCTCAGGGCATCCAACACCGCCTGTACCTTTACCTGATGACTCTGCCAGTCGAGGCTGAAAGCCACGATGTCGTCCAGGTATACTGCGGCGTATTCTTTGACGAGTAAGGATGCGATCCATGGCTCTCTGAAAAGTGGCAGGAGCCCTCTGCAGTCCAAATGGCATTCAGACATATTGAAAACACCCATTAGGTGTGGAGAATGCGGTCTTCTCTTTGGCTCCTGGTGCCAGGGGGAGCTGCCAATACCCTTTTGTCAGGTCCAAGGTAGTGATGTACTTGGCTGGTCCCAGGCTCTCAATCAGCTCAACGACACGCGGCATGGGATACTCGTCGAAGTTGGAGACCTCATTCAGTCTCCAATAATCGTTGCAGAATCTCCATTCTCCATCGGGTTTTGGGACCAACACAATCGGGCTTGACCAACCACTCTTAGATTCCTCTATCACACCAAGTTTCAGCATCCGGGCCACCTCCTTGGAGATCACCTTCCGTCGGGCCTCGGGTATCTGATAGGGCTTCAGGTTCACCTGCACTTGTGACTCCATCAGAATGTCGTGTTCTACCACGCTGGTGCACCCTGGCAGCTCCGAGAACAAACTCTGTTCCTCTGTAGCAGCTCCCGACATTGCTGCTTCTGGCTTTCGGTGAGGGTTTCCGCTATGGTGACCGCTCCAATGTCATTTGCCGGTAGGCCCACCAAGCACGGTGCGTCCCGGGTCTCTCCGTCTTGCCATGGCTTGAGGTGGTTAACATGGTATATTTGGTATGGCTTACTTCGTCACGGTTGGTGAACCTTGTAGTTTACTTCGCCAAGTTTCTTGACCACCTCATACGGCCCTTACCATTTGGCGATAAACTCGCTTTCGACCGTGGGCATCAGGACCAGGACTCTGTCTCCCGGGATGGAACTGTCGGACTCTGGTGGAGCGGTTGTAGATTCGGGTCTGGGCCTCCTGGACCTGGAGGAGATGTTCCTTCAGGATTGGCATCACTTTCTCAATCCACTCCTGCATCATTGCGACATGCTCGATGACACTCCGGTGAGGTGTAACTTCGGCTTCCCAAGTTTCCTTTGCCACGTCTAGGAAGCCGCGCGGATGTTGTCCATATAGGAGCTTGAATGGTGAGAAGTCCGTAGAAGCCTGTGGAACCTTCCAAATAGAAAACAACAGATACGGTAGGAGACCGTCCCAGTCCCTTCCATCCTCCTCTATAACTTTCCTCAACATGCCTTTGAGGGTTTTATTAAACCTCTTGACGAGGCCATCTGTCTGAGGATGGTATACGGATGTATCAGCTGGGTGATCTGTAGAACCCTGCACAACTCCTTCTTCACCCTACTCATAAAGGGGGTACCCTGATCAGTCAGGATTTCTTTTGGTAAACCCCTTCGGGAAAACAAGTGAACCAACTCTCGAGCTATACTCTTCGCCGAGGAGTTTCGTAAGGGAATTGCTTCAGGGTAACGGGTGGCATAGTTCAGGATAATCAATACATACTGATGGCCCCTGTCTTGCTAAATTTACCTGGATCGGGGCAGGGCCCGTAATTACGTAGCGCTCACTGACTTACAAATCAGGCATGAATAATAATATTCTTTATAGCAAGATTAAATTTGTTTGTTACAAAGTAGCACATGAATTGTCATCAATTGAATACAGGCTTAACACAAAGTATACTAATTATACCTAGACTTAATTATAGCGAATAAGCATCAATATATATATTACCTGATATTGTAGCTCCTTCACCTTCTCCATTCAGGGGAACACGTATCAGTGAGAAGGGAGTACTATTGAGGCTTGCATCGCAGGAGGTGTACGTCCATCTTGCTCTGGAAGAGCTCTCCCCATCACTGACCGTGATTTCCCATATTTTATACTCTTTAGAATATCTATGAGCACGCGCAGACTGTACCATTCAATTTCCCTCGTGACCATCAGCCATAGGATATTGAATGAATGCTGAATAGGTCCGTCTATAACTTGCTCGTCATGGGTTGTATGTCACCAGACATGTAGCCCGTATATAACAATACAATAGTCATTGAAAAGACTCTTGCCGGTCATAAGATATTATCAATACAATCAGTCATTGAAAGACCCCTGCCTATCATAAGATATAACAATGCACCATTCATTGAAAGACTCTTGCCCATTATAAGATACATATCATGAGGCAGCCAGCTCATATTCTCATCATAGTAGCATAATGTCAGAGAGTTAACCCTTTTTATATATTTCAACCTTGTACTAATATATTATATGGAATGATATAAGACCTGTGGTCACTATTCTAATTATGAATACCTGTTCTATATCTATTCTATTCACATCCACACACCATTCTTATCACATTGGTATCACAGCCCCGAGCTGATTTTACCAGGGGGCCAACTAAGTCCATGGCTATTCTTTCAAAGGGTGTTTCAATAATGGGCAAGGGTACCAGGGGACTACAAAAGTGACTGGTAGGAGCGGTTACCTGACATGTAGGGCAGGATCTGCAGTATCTCGCTATCTCCTGATGACACCCAGGCCAGTAGAATCGCTGCAGTATCCGGTCCTGCGTTTTTTCTACCCCTAGATGCCATCCTAAGATATGGGAATGGGCCATGTCTAGTACCTGCTGTCTATATGGTTCCGGCACCAACAACTGCTCCACCCAGTCCTCCTTTACTTTTGTCACTCGGTACAACAAATCCTCACTCAGCAGCTTAAAATGGGGGATTCTGGTGTCACCCCCAAGTTCCTGCGCGATACCATTTATGACAGTTACGTTGTTGAAGGCTTCCCTCAGAGTCAGGTGCCTATGTTGGGCTGTCCCAAAGTTCCCCCTGATCACCGCCAAGTCGGGTACGTCTGTCTCGGGCGACATATCCTCCTCGTCCCCTACGAGGACACAAAATGGGAACTCAGCTATGTCTGAGTGGGGGGAGGTCATTTCCGACCCTGCCCCCACAGCTCCCAAAACAAGCAAAAGTCCCGGCCTATGATGATAGGGTGTAGCAAATCCTGAACAACCCTGACCTCGTGGGTCCTAGTACCGTGGGCCGTCTCAAGGTCCACTCGGGCTACGGGGTAGTCCTTGGCATCCCCATGGATGCACCGTACTCCAACCTTTTTTCCTGGGATCCGGTGAAAGGACGAGGAAGCCCTCACCAGGGTCATGAGGCTCCCAGAGTCCAGCAGCCCGACTACCTTTCTCCCATTCAACTTAAAGGGACATGCTGGCGGCCCCTCGCTGAGTAAACTGTTCACACTGCAGACTGAGTATGCATAATAGGAACAGCGGCGACCCATGCTGCAGTCCATCTGTTCAGGGGTCAGGGGGCACCGTGCCGCAATGTGGCCTGGTCCATGGCACCTCCAACAAATAATCTCGCACGTAGGGACCTTGGGCACCACCTACCCTGCCCATAGGGACTGTGGACGCCCCACCCCCTTCTGGGCCTCCGCCCCCTGCTAGGACCCCCAGTAAGGAGTGGGTAACCTGGTCCCGGGACCTTCCATCCCCTGGTATCTTTCCACTAGCCCAATGAGGTTGTCAGCGTTCTGGGGATCACCCTGGGCAACCCAGGTCTGGACAGATCATGGCAGGGAGTGTACTAAACGGACCATCACAACACGCTCCACCATCTGCGCTGGCGTAGAGCTCTCCGGCTGCAACCATTTTTGGACCAAGTGTAGCAGGTCAAACATTTGGGAGCGAGGTGGTCTGTCCCGATGATACGCCCATCGGTGAACCCGCTGTGCCTTCACAGTCATTGTCACCCCCAAGCGTGCCAATATTTCCGTTTTCAATTTGCCGTATTCTTTGGCGTCTTGCAGCGCTAAATCATAGTAGGCCTTTTGAGGTTCCCCTGTCAGATATGGCGCCAGCACCTCCGCCCACTGTGCTGGTCGGTGACCCTCTCTCTCTGCCACACGTTCAAAGACAGTCAGAAAGGCCTCTATGTCATCCCCTGGAGTCATTTTCTGCATGGCTCCGCTTACAGCCTTTTGGATGGAAAACTAGCCCACTGACCTTGTTGCGCTGTCGCTGTGCTTCGGACCGCTTCAGCCAGTATGTCGATCTGCTGCTGCTGGTCTTGTTGCTGCTGTCGCTGGAGATGGATCTGCTGCATCAGCAGTTTGGTGGTCTCTTGTTGCACCATCTGCTGCTGCTGTAGCAGTTGCTGGTGCTGTGCTTGTTGTGTTTGTTGGGCCTGTAACAGGTGTTTCAGCAGGTCCTCCATGATCCCCGGAGTCTGTGGCTGGGTGATTACAGACTTCACCCAGGACATAGGATCTTATTACCACCTGTCTCACGTGTCTGCTGGAATTTCTGCCCGCATCTCCACCAATTGTAGCAGGGTGACTCACTTGCGGCGACAAGAAGTACGAGGAGGCAGCGTCTTCACACGTAATCACCAGAATGGTTTATTTTCCTTCATAAGCCATTCCACAGCAAACTGACAATGAAACACACATACCCGCCCAGTGCTAACACCAAGGCTCCACTATATGGGCCTGTCACCACGCCCCTTGGGGAGGTATGTGGGTCCTGGACCCGCCTGTCTCTCACAGGACCCATAAGCCGGCCCCTTTTGGACTAAGAAACTCCCAGTGCTCACATGCACTAAGGAAAATAATCCGACTTGTGTCACAGACAACAGGTATCTCTGTGACACATACCTCCCATCAATTATGCGACCGCTCGCCCCCTTACAGTGGAAAGCCACAATGGGCTAGTGTTCAGAGAGAGGTGAAAGATATGGGGAAGTTAGTTAGGGATTCTAGATATCGGAACTAGAATTAAAGTAAAGAAAGAAACCGGAAAGAGAAAAGACATCCAGGAATAGAGGCACCGCAGGCATTTAAATAGCATGAGAAAAAGAAAAAATACAATTAAGCTCACAACGCCGTTCATTCTGGGTCGAACCACTGCACAGCCGAGCCACGGGGCGGCACAATGTCCTTTTGAGCCGATGAAGAGGGCTCCCTGATGGGAAGGAGCTCCCATTGAAGTAGATGGGCTTCAGCTTGTTTCGGTGTAAGGCACACATAAGTTGCATTATTATTCTTGATTATCAGCTTCATTGGATATCCCCACCTGTATTCCACTTGCTTTGCTCTAAGGGTGGTAGTGATGAACTGAAAAGCCCTTCTCCTTGCCAAGGTGCCTGCTGAGAGGTCAGGGTAGACTGTGATATGTTGAAATTTATCCGGGACCTCCGGGTTAGCTCTGAGGGCCCTCAAAATGTCTTCCTTGACTTCATAGAAATGGACTATAGCCAGGACATCCCATGGTAGAGTAGGGTCCAGAGATGAAGGCAGGCCCGGACTGACAGCATGGAGCACCGGGAGTTCTCCCGGTGGGCCGGTCGGTGTGGAGTGGGCGGGGCCTAGTTCCAGACTGGGCCATGGTGGAGCAGGGGTGAGTTTGTCCTTTATGGACCATTGACAGTCGTTCTGTGAGGTCCGGGCAGGGGATATGATAGAGGGGCACAGGGTGAGGCTGAACATGCTCCCCACCCCATTCCCGCACATCACAGGTGCCTCTGCCTTCCGGGCCCCCAGCTGCACAGGCACGCAACACTGCTGCTTAAAATCACCAGCGGCCGCATTATAATCTGTACAAGCCTGCAGGCTGTGATGCGGCCGCTGGTGATTGAAGTGCTGCACCTGGGTGATAAAGCGGTGCTGTACCTTTAAATTGCCGGCCGCACCATGATCCCCCGGGCGTTGTCACGTGATAGCAGGCATCACGTGACTCGCCTTGCTTTTCCCGCCGCAGAGGAGCTTCTGTCCTGTTCAGCTCCTGCAGGACGCCGCAGGAGCCTCTTCTTCCATGGGCCAGCCGACAGATGAAGGAGCCGGGTGAGAACTCCTGTCATGGTGGTCATGGCTGCTGAGCGCTGCTGTCAGTGGGCATCTTGTTGAGTTAAACTGACAGCAGTGCTCTGGATACTTTTGGGATGGTGGGTGCTTAACCATGAGGGGACTGATTTATATGGAGGATTTTAAAGCAGCTGCACTAGGGACTGCTGCATTATAGTGTATGGTGGAGCGGGGGCTGCTGCATTACAGTGTATGGTGGAGCGGGGGCTGCTGCATTATAGTGTATGGTGGAGCAGGGGCTGCTGCATTACAGTGTATGGTGGAGCGGGGGCTGCTGCATTATAGTGTATGGTGGAGCAGGGGCTGCTGCATTATAGTGTATGGTGGAGCAGGGGCTGCTGCATTACAGTGTATGGTGGAGCGGGGGCTGCTGCATTACAGTGTATGGTGGAGCGGGGGCTGCTGCATTACAGTGTATGGTGGAGCGGGGGCTGCTGCATTACAGTGTACGGTGGAGCGGGGGCTGCTGCATTACAGTGTATGGTGGAGCGGGGGCTGCTGCATTATAGTGTATGGTGGAGTGGGGGCTGCTGCATTACAGTGTATGGTGGAGCAGGGGCTGCTGCATTACAGTGTATGGTGGAGCAGGGGCTGCTGCATTATAGTGTATGGTGGAGCAGGGGCTGCTGCATTACAGTGTATGGTGGAGCAGGGGCTGCTGCATTACAGTGTATGGTGGAGCAGGGGCTGCTGCATTATAGTGTATGGTGGAGCAGGGGCTGCTGCATTACAGTGTATGGTGGAGCGGGGGCTGCTGCATTACAGTGTATGGTGGAGCGGGGGCTGCTGCATTACAGTGTATGGTGGAGCGGGGGCTGCTGCATTATAGTGTATGGTGGAGCGGGGACTGCTGCATTACAGTGTATGGTGGAGCGGGGGCTGCTGCATTACAGTGTATGGTGGAGCGGGGGCTGCTGCATTACAGTGTATGGTGGAGCGGGGGCTGCTGCATTACAGTGTATGGTGGAGCGGGGGCTGCTGCATTATAGTGTATGGTGGAGCGGGGGCTGCTGCATTACAGTGTATGGTGGAGCGGGGGCTGCTGCATTATAGTGTATGGTGGAGCGGGGGCTGCTGCATTACAGTGTATGGAGGAATATGAGTAGTGCATACTATCTGGAGGTGCCTTATAATATATAGAAGGCTATGGAGGCTTCATTATAATCTATGGAGTATTATGGGTGCGTATGACTTGTGCAAGGATCAAACCGCACTGCCCGGACCAGCTGGCGGCTCTCCTGACCTGAAAATGTTAGCTGCATAGCAATGCATGGAGATGTCACACACAGGTCAAGAGAGCCGCCAGGAGGTGCAATCCTTGCATGATTCATATGCTACAAACTGCACAGCACCACTTCTCCTGTCCTGTATACTGGGTGTAATCCTCAGTATCTGTATTATTCTGTATATATACAATGCACAGTACCACTTCTCCTGTCCTGTATACTGGGTGTAATCCTCAGTATCTGTATTATTCTGTATATATACACTGCACAGTACCACTTCTCCTGTCCTGTATACTGGGTGTAATCCTCAGTATCTGTATTATTCTGTATATATACACTGCACAGTACCACTTCTCCTGTTCTGTATACTGGGTGTAATCCTCAGTATCTGTATTATTCTGTATATATACACTGCACAGTACCACTTCTCCTGTCCTGTATACTGGGTGTAATCCTCAGTATCTGTATTGTTCTGTATATATACACTGCACAGTACCACTTCTCCTGTCCTGTATACTGGGTGTAATCCTCAGTATCTGTATTATTCTGTATATATACACTGCACAGTACCACTTCTCCTGTCCTGTATACTGTGTGTAATCCTCAGTATCTGTATTATTCTGTATATATACACTGCACAGTACCACTTCTCCTGTCCTGTATACTGGGTGTAATCCTCAGTATCTGTATTATTCTGTATATATACACTGCACAGTACCACTTCTCCTGTCCTGTATACTGGGTGTAATCCTCAGTATCTGTATTATTCTGTATATATACACTGTACAGTCCCACTTCTCCTGTCCTGTATATTGGGTGTAATCCTCAGTGTCTGTATTATTATGTATGTATACACTGCACAGTACCACTTCTCCTGTCCTGTTGTCAGAGAGGCGGTATTGGACTTTGTGATTTTCATTAATCCCGAGAAACGTGGCTTTGAAGATCACCATGTGAATGAAGCTGTGGTTGATTATTCCCTTTGCTGCTCCATTCACATGTGGGTCTTCAGATAACTCCTTTAAGAAAGTGATGAGGCCACGGCAACGTACAAGCAAATTTCATTGATCGGGGTCGATGGGTGATATAGTGTGTGGGCTGGTGGGGCTTGTTTTCCAGGGCTGCTTTTTGGTCCCAGTCCGGCCCTGGATGAAGGTCTAGGGATCCTATGTATTCTATCGATGGTCACATCTCTGAGTTGTAGATCAGGCAGGATAGAGGACATGAAACTCTGCAGGAGGGCCCGGAGATCCTCTGGAGGGACATTCTCCGGGATCCCCCTGAATTTAACGTTATTTCTGCGGGATCTGTCCTCTAGGTCTAAGGTTTTAAGTGCTTGTCTTTCCATCTTCTCCTGCAGGGCAGCATGGGAATCTAAAAGTTCATTGTGCGATTTAACTAGCTCTCACATCTTTTTCCAAGTGCTCAGTGCGGGAGCGTAATTCTGTTACCTCCCCCCGCAATCCTGCCATCATACCTATTATGTCTTCTTGTAAAGAGGATCGCAGGCCGGCCAGGAGTTCTCTCATCATGTCCTGTGTGATCAGAGTATCAGAGGGAGCCGCATATCCCGAGGAGACCGAGGCCAGGGAAGCAGAGGAGCCCCGGAGGGAGGCACATGTAGAAAGCTTAAGAAGTTGCAGGGCGCACTGGTGTAAAGAAATCAGCAACATGGCGGGGGGAGATGCGCTTTGGTGCCCGGACTCTGCCCATTCGATGCCCGATCTGTGCGGCGGCAGGAGTAGGTTATTGTAGGCAGCAGTGGTGCTGGGGTGAGCTACGTTGTGCCGCTTTAGAGCCCGCGGGTCTCAGAGTTCCTGATCTATGCAGCCATCTTCTTCAAGCGTTAGGCCACGCCCTGGTCATGGGTTTTGAAGGATAGAGGCCCAGTGAGATGGACAAAGGACATTGGGGAGTTGGAGATGCAGGACATCTTAGATGCCACTATGTTATGTGTGTTAGTTATGGTGTGATATACACTCTTAATTACAACACACTTATGGGATTGAATTTCCCCTTACCCCACAGTGGGCTATTTTTAATATTTTAGAGGAGCCACAGAGATCATTACCCAAGCATTTGAAGTCCTTATTGGTGATCTGGGATTCTGTGGTTAGGAAAAGTATATTGCACCAGTGGATGAATCCGAGTGTACCATCAAGATTTTTAATATTGACAAAGGTTCTTTTTCTGTTTAAGATGGACTTATTGGAGTCTTTGACCAACAAGGAAAAGCTGACAAAGAAATTTTTTACTACATAGTCATTTCTTCTTCCCACTTTGGACTCCGAGACTAAAAATAGACTTAAACTACAATTCAGAAACACGAACTGGTACCTATTACAATGTATTGGTGGACACGCACCAATCTAACTAGAATTATATTTGGTTATGATGCGCGCAGGGAGGAAGGGGGTACAAAAGATGTTAGAGGAGAGTCTGATAAAAAGTTGAGTTATAACGATTCAGTGTATTGCTCTGATACCTAACAAAAAGAATGTAACCATCTTTGTAACTCTGTTCAATATTTTTCATGTGAAATTTAATAAAAATAGTTTAAAAAAAGTTATGGTTCTTGGAATTAAGAGAGGGAAAAATGAAAACAGAAAAATGGAAAATCCCCTGGAGGTGAAGGGGTTAAAGGGAATCTGTCAGGTCCTCTGTGTACCCAGAATGTATCATCCCTGTACCATAAATAAACAGATCTTTAGAAAACGTTTGTAAAGACCATTTATGAGATGCTAGCAATGACAATGTCACATGATCCCTGGGGGAGGCCACGCCAACACTGCTGTAATGGCACTGGCATCAGAGGTGAGTATAAGTGTTATTATTTTAAAAGAGAAAAACAGCATTTTAGAATGGGTTGTCCTAGTAGTGGACAAGAGTAGCTTAAGCAAAAATAAATTCCACTTCAACTCAGAAAAAGAAACGTAGAATTCAAAATAACAGACTAGAAAAAGAATATAGATAAATGTATTGTTTCAATAAATAGGTGATGCATTTCCTTTAAAGAGGACCTGTCACCTTCCCTGGTGCATGGCAATCTAAATGCACCACGGAATGCATCGTGTCAGATGCATTCAGGGAAGGGGTCCCCCATGGCTCCAGCCCCCCCTGTACTCTGAGAAATAGACTTTATAAAATGTACATATAGTGAGTCCGGAGGGACTTACCGAGTGATGAGTCATCGCTGCTGCTGGTGTCCTTCTTGCCTCCAGCCTTCTGTGTGCCACCTCCAGCCTCCTCAGTGCCGCCTCCTTTATTTGTCTCCCCTCGTCGCCTGCTCCATGCTGCTCTACAGAGAAAGCAATGGGCGGGACCGGGACTCAGTAGCTGACACACCTCTTGCCAGTGACGTCAGTGCCGTAGCCCGCCCTGCTCCAGCTATTGTATGTACAGCAGCGCGGGCTCTGGTGCTGACGTCACTGGCAGGAGGCGTTTCAGCCAGCGCTGGAGCCCGCCCTGCTCCAGCTTATGTATGTTCAGCAGGTGGTGATTTGGCCACCCCCCTAGTGCCACAGAGCCTGCCCCATCGTGGCATCACCGCCCTCCCGATGCAATAGCAATAAATAAGCTCAAAGAAGGAGAGTGCACAGTGGCAAGACAGCTCAATGGAGAGAGCACATGAGGGGATAAGACCGCACAGGAGGGAGAGAGACAGCACACGGTGGGGAGAGCGCACATAGGGAGACAACTCAAAGGAGTGAGCACACGATGGAAGAGTGCACAGGGGGAAGACAGCTCATGAGGGGAGAGAGAGCGGGCAGATGGAGAGTGCATGGGGAGTGAGAGTGCACAGGGGGCGAGTTGGCCACCACCCCTAGTGCCACAGAGCTTGCCCCCTTTGTGACATGACCGATGTGATAGCAGTGGGCCTTCATCTAGTCATAAAAAAGTTCCAGTGCCTTAAAAAATTCCTCAATGGACTTAAAGAACAGGGAATCAGCAGCTCAAGTAAAGGCCCACGTTTGAGGATCCCACCTGAGTAAAGAAATGGGTCTGAGCGGAAAAAAACTATTTGTGGAAAAAACTATTTGCAACTCTCGTAAAAATTGAAAAAATTACTTCAGTCTCAAGAAACATTTTGGCTCAGGAGAAATCTGACATGAGGGGTATAGGAGCTGCTTATTTCATGTCAAGTGATCCAAATCTGATTTTTTTACCCAATATCTTTGCATTTTTTTCTTTGTTTTTTTTTAAGTGCTACTTTAGTGAATTACAAATTACCTTCATTAGTTATTTTTTTTACAGATTTCAAAAGTTTGGAAAAATTGTGAATTTTTGCCTTGTATGCTGCATTTTTATTATACAGTCATATAAAAAAAGTTTGGGCACCCATCTTAATCTTACTCTTTTTTTCTTTTGTGTTTAAAATTGTTTTTTTTGCAACAGCTATTTCAGTGTGATACTGTATATGTAATAACTGATGGACACAGTAATATTTCAGGATTGAAATGAGGTTTATTGTACTTACCAAAAATGTGAAATATGCATTATTTCTAAAATTGACAGGTGCAAAAGTATGAGCACCTCAACAGAAAAGTGACATTAATATTTAGTATATCCACCTTTTGCAAAAATAACAGCCTCTATTCGCTTCCTGTAGCTGTTAATGAGTTCCTGGATCCTGGATGAAGGTATTTTTGACCATTCCTCTTTACAAAACAATTCCAGTTCAGTTAAGTTTGATGGTCGCCGAGCATGGACAGCCCGCTTCAAAACATCCCACAGATGTTCAATGATATTCAGGTCTGGGGACTGGGATGGCCTTTCCAGAACATAATTGTTCCTCTGCATGAATGCCTGAGTAGATTTGGAGCGGTGTTTTGGATCATTGTTTTGCTGTGAAAGATCCATCCCCGGCGTAACATCAACTTTGGCACTGATTCTTGAACATTATTCTCAAGAATCTGCTGATACTGAGTGGAATCCATGCGACTCTCAACTTTAACAAGATTCCTGGTGCCATCATTGGCCACACAGCCCCAAAGCATGATGGACCCTCCCCCAAATTTGACAGTGGGTAGCAAGTGTTTTTCTTGGAATGCTGTGTTTTTGTGGCGCCATGCATAACGCCTTGTTGTATGACCAAACAACTCAATCTTTGTTTCCTCAGTCCACAGCACCTTCTTCAAAAATGAAACTGGCTTGTCCAAATGTGCTTTTGCATACCTCAGGCGACTCTGTTTGTGGCGTTCATGCAGAAACACATCACTCCCTCATGCAGCTTCTCCTTGTGCAGTGTAAGCTGTATTGTTGACCGATGCACAGTGACACCATCTGCAGCAAGATGATGCTGCAGGTCTTTGGAGGTGGTCTATGGATCGTTCTTGACCGTTCTCACCATTTTTCTTCTCTGCCTTTCTGATATTTTTGTTGGCCTGCCACTTCTGGCCTTTACAAGAATTGTTCCTGTGGTCTTCTATTTCCTTACTATGTTCCTCACAGTGGAAACTGACAGGTTAAATCTCTGAGACAACTTTTTGTATCCTTCCCCTATACAACTATGTTGAACAATCTTTTTTTTCAGATCATTTGAGAGCTGTTTTGAGGAGCCCATGATGCCACTCCTCAGAGAAGATGCAACTAGGAGAGCAACTTGCAAGTGGACACCTGAAATAGCTTTTCTCATGATTGGATACACCGGGCTATGAAGTACAAAGCTCAATGAGGTTACCAAATCAATTTAGTGCTTCAGTAAGTCAGTAAAAAATAGTTAGGAGTATTCAAATCATGAAAATCAGAAGGGTGCCCATACTTTGGCACCTGTCAAATTTTGAAATAATTCATATTTCACATTTGTGGTTAGTGCAATAAACCATTTCAAACCTGAAATATTACTGTGTCCTTCAGTTATTAGATATATCACACTGAAATAGCTGTTGCAAAAAAAACAATTTAAAAAAAAAAAAAAGAGTAAGATTAAGAGCGGTGTCCAAACTTTTTCATATGACTGTATCTTGGATTAGAAATGAGTTAGAGGGGGGCATGCCCTAAGCAGCAAAGAAGATGGACGTGCTGTGATACAGCTCCATTCCTAAGGCCACCTAAAACCAGCGAAAAACTGATCAAACTGCTGGACGATTTGTTGATCTTGCTTCCCCCATACACCCAGGGGAAGAGGGGCTTCATCCCACCCCGGTGAGGACCCGATGATCCCACTCCAGGACCTCTGGAGGCAGGGAAAGTAGCAAGCGCAAGGCGCCATTTTACAGCGCAGACCCACCTCGTGGATCTCCCTGCGCCTAAACTTTTGGAGGCAGAGGAGGAGACAGAGATACCTGCAGGGCAGCGTGCGACAACCAGGAGAAGCGCTCGCCACCGGAAAGAGGCGGCTGGAGGTACCAGGTACAGCCTGTGGAGACGCGAGGTGGTGGGAGCAGTGCTGAGGAAGCTGAGAAGAGGAGGGGAGCCTGGAGGGGACCCAGCATGCGGGAAATACCGGGAAACAGCGTGAGGAGTGGAGCGCAGGACTCAGAGCTGTGTAACAGAGGGAAGCTGTGAGACCGGCCCCTTGGCAGGGACCCACGAGGTGGAAGCAAGTACAGCTCCATTACATTACACAGCCATTAAAAACCCCCATCCACCAAGACCCTGCTGAGAGGCATATCACCTCTAGATAACACAGGGCATACAGCTGCATTTATTAAAGGTGTATCAAAGTGACTTAAGAAGCATTTGTAATCACCACTGAGCGGTTGTTTGATTTATAGACACATTGGGAGATTCTATCCCTCTGATTCTCAGCCCAGTGAAAGACTCCATCTTATATTTCGCTATATACACAATTTGCAGGCTTGGGACGCCTCCTGATGGACACCTAGAGACATTACCTAACCTAATATCTGCAAAGCTTAGCCCTCCCACCTGGTGACCAGTTGGAGCCATTACATTTAACTGATTCTCATCACATCCAAGAAGGATATAACACAGTCTGAATGCGCCATCTAGTGGCTTTTTGGAGGTGTCGCCAATATTCAATTTCAACCCTCTAACAAACCACAGAATGCTCTCTTTCCCTATAAACGGCAACCAAGCCATGAATGTGATGTATTAACAGATTCATAAACCTCAAGTGGTGGTAAATTGACGCCCGATCAATAATCTACAACAGTGGTGTGCACACAAACGGATCGGGCAAAAAGCTTAACGAGACACAACATGATGACACGAGATACCAATTCCCAAGGGGAACATGACGAATACTTAACAAAAAAGGACTCTACAACGTCCCAATCTAAATTAGAGCTGCAAAGCACACAACCTCCCCAGGCTACAGGACACTCTGACTTGAGTATGGAAGATTCTGATTGCGATTCCATGACGAAGGAACCCTTAACTCGTTCATTCATGAGAAAACTACTGGCAGACAAGACAAAGTTATTGTCAAGAGAGATTAACGCCCTACCAACATATGGGCCATAGAGTAGAGGCATTGGAACACAATCAGACAAATATAATAGATGCGTCACATACGTTAAAAGACCACGTCCTCGTTCATCAGAAACATTTAAACACCATCTTTCTCTCTATAGAGGACCAAGAAAACAGGAGCAGACGCAAGAACGTCCGCCTGAGGGGCATCCCAGAGTCCTTTGCCCCAGAAGCTCTTCACAAAGTTTCCATGGAAATCTTTTCGAACATTCTAGGCCCTGACAGAGCCAACATCATAATTATTGAGAGAGTACACAGAGCATTGAGACTGAAGCCAGCCGCTGGAGACTCGCCGAGAGACGTGATATGCGGGCTGCTCAGCCATCTTGATACCGCTGCTATCCTCAAAGGAGCAAGAGAAAATTCCCCAATAAGCTACGATGGGACAACAATCCAGATCTATCAGGATATTTCTTCAGCCATGCTGGCAAAACGTAGAATCCTCAAACCCCTGACTGACGCTCTGGTTGCTAAGGGCCTTAGGTTCGTATGGCTCTTTCCGTTTGGCTTGAGAATATCTAAAGAATGAAGACAAATTACTTTAAGAACTCCGGAAGACTTGTCAGAAGCTTGGGAACCACTTCAGATCAATGTCAACAGGGAGCCACTTCCATCTTGGCTCCCTGTTGACATTGGTATGGACTTCCCAACACTAACCAGGCCGGCAGAATGGTCCGTTAAGAAGAAATAATCTTCTCCGAAATCAAAGAAGAGTTCGAACAAAAGGGATCTCACTTGACTGCGATATCGTTATTAAGTCCAAAAAGGACGTCACACTTTATTAACCTTTTTCTTACTTTTTATTCTTTGGAGACAGAAAGAAAAGATGTGGATTGTCTCTTTTCTTGAAGCTCTAATGCTTCAGAATAAAACACCCTTCAGACTGTTGATGCCTAATATACAAATCTATTGATCTTGATGGGCCTATAGTTTGAGATCCCTTCCCCCTCCCATCCCTAAGCCCCCTAACCTTTCCCCCCCCCCCTGCCCGACCCCTTCCTCTGTTCCTTTTCCTTCTTGCCTAACCCTTTCTATCTACACTCTTCTCTCTTCCACCCTTCTTTTCCCTACCCCATTGACTCTCTTGGTCAGTAACGCACAAAATAAGTAGAGTCAGTTATGGAATGCCAGCGGAGATGTTGAAACCGAACTGGCCTAGTTCCCCTCCCCCTCAACCCTATTAATCATATCCTTAATAACTCAGAGAAAAGAGCTCTACTTGTCAGACGAATCGTTGCTAATGGATTGTAATAATTCCCTCTACCATACATTTTAGTTTTATTGTGTTACCTTTATAATATCGTAACTACCTCCACCACTTGGTTCTATTAAATGTACTCATCTTCCTAAGTTGGGAGTTATACCCCCCTGCAAAAGATGAGTTTGAATTACTTATATGTAAATAGTTTAGTATGTGTTATAATGGTTTTTTCTTGCAGACGTATGATACAGACGGTACCGTTTAACAACTCCCATGGCTGCGACTGATGGAGGAATGGGGGGAACGGTCATCGTGGCTTCCTACAACGTGAAAGGTTTGAACTCACCGGCCAAATGTAGCCAGATTCTACACTCACTACATAAAAAGAACGCACAAATTCTATTCCTCCAGGAAACACACTTTAAAAAAGGACGGACACCTAATACCACCTATTCTCGTTACCCAACTTGGATTTATAGTTGTTCTAATACAGCGTCAACAGGAGTCAGCATTGCTTAAAAAAAAACTGTCCATTTGAAGTAAAAGAGTCAGACCACTTTTCTAACGCAGAGGGCAGGTATATTTTTGTGTAGGGGGTTTTGGCCAATACGACAATTACATTAGCCAATATATATGCACCAAATCAGGGACAAGTACATTAGCTTCTCAAGGCCTTAGACACACTAAGCCTGTTCATGGAAGGTATATTGCTGGTGGGAGGCGATTTTAATTTGACATGGCACCCATTCATGGATGCTTCAAATGGGAAATCCTCAATTTCTATAAAACAAAGAGGTAGTTTTCTAAATAGGTTGAGGGACCTGTACTTGGTGGACCCATGGAGAATAGAACACCGTACAACAAAGGATTATACATACTTTTCGATCCCACATAATACATATCACAGACTTGACTACTTCTTACTATAGGACAATTCAATCAAATTAGTCCGCGGCACCTCGATCGGTAATATCACAATTTCTGACCACGCACCTGTGTTGCTGGAGATTGAGGTAGCCACCCTTCCTCGCCGAACCCTGTCCTGGAGGCTGAACGAATCTTTACTGGGGAATCCAGATCACTTGGCTCAAATGAAATTCTCCCTGAACAGATTTTTTAGAGAAAATTTATCAGATGACACGGTTACTCCAATAATTTGGGAAGCACACAAGGCGGTGCTGAGGGGAGAATTGATAGCCCTGGGCTCTCATATCAAGCGGCAGAGAGAGAAGGAAATCTCCTCCGTGTTGCATCAGATCAGCACGACAGAGAGAATACATAAGAATAGACAAAGCAGTGTGACACACTCAGATCTGATGATGCTTCGCAATAGACTGAATGATTTGCTGAACCTCAACTCGGCCAAATTATTTGCTCACTGTAGACATAAGATTTATATGCACGGCAATAAGGGTAGCAAACTAACCTCGAAAATGCTCAAAAAACAAAAAGAGAGTTGTTTTGTTCGGCAAATCCGGAAGGAAGGCGAAGGAGATCTAGTTGAATCGGAGGACATTGCAGAAGCATTTAGACAATACTATCATTCCCTATACAACTTAAACCCTTCAGATTCAATATCAGATCCTGCCAACGCTAACGATAAAATTCAGACTTTCCTCAACACGCTTAAATTACCTGAAATATCCCCTGAAGGCCAATTTTTACTCCAGACCAGGATAACGAGAAGGGAGATCGAGGAGACTCTGACATCTATATTAAACGGAAAGGCACTGGGTCCTGACGGGTTCTCTGTAGTCTATTATAAGAAATTTGTGGATACACTTTTACCACACTTGGAAAAATTATTCAACAATTTATTGTCGGGTTCCATTCCACCACCACAGGCTCTTGAAGCCTATATCACTGTAATACCAAAGAAGGGGAGAGATGGCACCCTATGCAATAATTACAGACCAATTTCGTTACTGAATACGGATATGAAATTATGGGCAAAACCTTTAGCCAACAGAATTAACTTGGTCCTGGGAGACCTTATTCATCCTGACCAGGCCGTGTTTGTGAGGGGCAGGGAGGGAAAGGACAACTCAACTAAAGCCCTACAAGCTGTCTCGTGTGCTAGGCGCACGGGGAGACCTCTCCTCATCCTTTCTATGGACGCCGAGAGGGCTTTCGACCGTGTAATCTGGCAATTCATGGATAGCGCACTACGCAAATTTGCCTTCCCCCCCTCCCTTCATAAAGGCGATTTTAGGCTTATATGCTTCCCCCACGGCGAGGGTCAGGGTGAACAGCCTGTTATCTAATAAATTTAAAATTAGTAATGGGACCAAACAGGGCTGTCCTCTCTACCCGACCTTGTTTGTGGTGGTCATGGAGACGCTAATGCATGCTATCCATCAGGACGACAAAATACAAGGAATTAACATAGGATCTATTCAGATTAAGACAGCAGCTTTTGCTGATGACTTGTTACTAATGATATCCAATCCGACGGTGGCGGTGCTGGAGCTCCTTGATCTTCTGGATACTTTTAGGGCACTGTCTAATTTTAAAAATTAATTTAGACAAAACGGAAGCCTTAAATATAACAGCCTCCAGGACGGAAGTGCAGGCCCTACAAGACTCCACACCTTTCAAATGGCCCAAAGACAATCTTAAATATCTAGGTATTCAAATCAGGAATGACCCCCATTAACTATACGCACATAATTTTATCCTGCTCATCAGTAACATTAAAAACATATTGAGGACATATGACCTACCGCTGCTTTCATGGTTGGGAAGAGTTAATATTATAAAATCAAAATATCCTTCCCAAAATATTCTATGTTATGAATATGGTCCCAATTTTCTTACCCAGCCTTTTCTTTTGTTCCTTAAATCGAACAATTTCAAAGTTTATTTGGAAACACAAAAGAGCTAGGATTTCACTTAAAATTCTCATGCTGCCTAAAAGAAGGGGGGGCTTGGGATTACCAGATCTAATCTTCTATTACAGAGCCATACACTTAGCGAGATGGTTGAAACTTGTTCATATGGCCTCTCAAGACAACAAACAACACATTCAACTTCAATTATTACATACGAAGGTGCACAGTCTATTATGGACAAACAGCTTACCTGACAATGACAATTTTGTCGAGATTCTTGCTACTACATTAGCTGTAAGACGTATGTTGGTCCCGATTCGCTTCCCTGAATGTGGATTTTTGGATAATATCCCGATAAGGCTCATACCATACCTAATAGATGTTAACTTCTCAGATCCATATGATCTATGGAAGACTCTCCCGAACAAACCCATCTCCCGGTTACTGCGAGGAGATATTCCATGTAGGAATATGTGGCCGATAGAAGCCAAAAAACAGCCACAGACGTTCCTACAAGAACTACTTGTGGCCCACTATATGAAAAAGATCAGGAGCCCACTGACGGTGTCCACTCGGTGGGGATGGCTAGAAATATTGGTAAAAGTGAAACCACCAATTCCTAAAATTATCTCCAAGATCTACTATATAATCATGAATGGATTTCGCGCACCACACTCGCATGCGACTCAGCGTGGTCATGTGGATACGAACGAAGCATTGGCCGCGCAGCGGCCATTGCGAGCAGCTCTAAGGCGACTCGCTATGCCCGCGCAGCGGGCATGGCGAGTCGCCTTAGCGGCGCGAAGCATTGGCCGCGAAGCGGCCATTGCGAGCAGTTCTAAGGCGACTCGCTATGCCCGCGCAGCGGGCATGGCGAGTCGCCTTAGCAGCGCGAAGCATTGGCCGCGAAGCGGCCATTGCGAGTCAGAGACTCGCTCTGCTAGAATCCCGATGCATTGTGCATCGGGCACCCATCTAGTATATAATAATCTAATTGAAAACACATCAACTATTTTTCCACTCTCTGTACATTCCTGGGAGATTGAACTCGGTGTCACACTCTCTAGAGATGATAAAATAAAACTCTGTCAAAACTCACACTTCTCCAGATGTGTACTACAACAGGAGATGTCCTACAAGCTCTTCTCGAGATACACTCCTAAGAGACTATTTCATTTGGTGCTGACAGAGTCCCCGAAATGCTGGAGATGCGGGGGGTCGAGAGGCAATCTGACCCACATATTCTGGACATGCCAGAAATTAAATGAATTTTGGACAGGAGTAAATACAATATTAAAATCTATGAGCCTCATAGAAACTGATCTAACTGCAGTGGAAGGCCTTCTATTGCTCCCATCAGACAATTATAACCCCAAAAAACATGGGCTAGCCCCAGTGATGGTAGGGGCTGCAAAACTCTTAATTGCTCAGAGATGGAAGCAACAACATGCACCCACAGTGAAGGACTGGCTGGCCAAAATCTCAGAATTGCATAGACTAGAAGAACTTTCTAGTTTGGAAATGTGCTCCCATGACTCATTTCTAAAGACATGGCAGCCTTGGAAGGAGAGGGTGGGAAATGGTGATAATGGCAATTGAACGAGGAGACACGGTGGCCGAAGGCGTTCTCCCCCCCAGCCCCTTATATCTGCTTTATCATTTGCCCGTTGTCTAAGGATTGGTGAGAGGTTCCTCAGAGACGAAGATGATACTTCGTCGGTCGCCAGCCATGGGAGTTCTACATATCTATAACTTTATAATTTTATTAGTATATAACTCTATGATTTTATAACTCTTTAGTAAGTAATAGAGACTTTGTACCGTCAATATTCCTATGAAAGAATCGAAAAAAACACTTGTTTAAGTTTTAGAACAAGTTTATTTTGTTAATGTACTATACAAGGAAGACATAGGTACCAACAGATATAAGTAACAGGTATGGAAATATGTTATTATGTACCATGTTTTGTTACCTTTGAAAAATTAAATAAAGAATGGAAAAAAAAAAAGAAATGAGTTAGAGATGGCAGGGGCACCATTTTGTTTAGCATGGTATAAGCTTTGGTTTGATATGTCACAAGATTGTTAATGTTATGTTTTTAAGGAGTCAAATTTGGATGCACAATTTTGGAAAAACAATAAGTTAAACATTTTTCAAATAATGCACATGTGTTATTTGGTTACATTTGTACATGGATTTAATTTGGGTTTTGCTTTGGATCATGTGTTGAGGTGTAGTTTTCTAAATACTGGCTCATCCTAATCATATCTTTAAAGGGGTTGTCTGGGCTTTTGCTAAAATTCATATGTGTATCTAGGCTACAAAATGTTGTCATATACATCCTGCAGTTTGTAATATACATCCTGTCATCATTTTGCAGGGTTACCCAGATAACACACATTTGAGGCAGCCAGAGAACGTCCAGGTTGCATGTTTGTATTGGACCCTGCATGGAAAAGGGGAACTGGACGTTTCCTCCTAGTCTCTTCCAAACACACCACCTCCCCCAGTCTACACTATGTCCAGCCACCCCAGGATCTTACAGACCCTCCCCAGCCCCTAATGTCACCACCCCACCCCCATTGTACACAGCGGTCCCATGCTCCACTGACACACTGTGCCAAATCCGCAGCTGTGCAGGCGATTTGGCACACTGTATCAGTGCAGGAGGAACTGCGCTCACCCAGTGTGCGCTCACCCTGTGGTCTCTATGCAGGGAAGCCAAGGTCTGCAGCCACAGACTCTGCAGAGGGGCTAAGGTCCGCAGCCCGGGACTCTGTGCAGGGAAGTCTACGGTAGGTCTGCAGCCCGGTGACTCTGTGCAGGGGTAACGAGGTCCGCAGCCTGGTCTTTGCAGCCAGAGACTCTGCAGGGGAGCTGAGGTCTGCAGCCTGAGACTCTGTGCTGTGGAGCCCGATACTTCTCTCCATACCCCCTGTACCATAGAGCCGGTGGCTGTGATATAGAGAGGACCTCGCCAATGGTTCTGTGCCCCACTCTGTGGTACGGGAGGTATGGAGAGAAGCATTGGGCTCCCCTGCACAGAGACCACACGGTGAGCACACACATGCAGCGTTCTCTCCTGCACTGACAGCTTTTCAATGTAAGTTGCCTGCCTTTTTGGACAACAGTTACAGTCAGATTTTTGAAATAATTAAATACTATTGACCTGCCTCAGGGCCATGGGGTATCCGGTTCCTGGTGTTATAGTTCACGGGGGATCTCATGAGGCCTGTGCCCGGTCCCGTGGCCCTGGTGGTCACTGAAAAATGTTTTGTGATGCCACCTACGACTCTGGTAATGTTACCGGCGCTGCGGAATAGACCTCCGGGGTGATGGTGAAGCAGCAAGATGGTTTTGCTCCCCGTAGGTGGAGCGGGATCCCCAGGGCATTAGTGGATGATGGGAGTTATGGAACAGTTATGGAGGGAGTAGGATCGGGGGCCGCAATAACAGTCATACACACAGGGTTGTTGTTTTCGTACCTTTACTGATGTTGATGTTCAAGGTTAAGTCCAGGGTACCGTCCGGGTGGTCTGGAAGCAGTTCGGGATCTCCACATCCAATGAGTTATGAGGCCTCCCTTTTACTCTGTGTGTATGTGTACTTTAGTCCTGGGCTGTCAGAAGCTAGGCCCTGACCCTCTCCTGTACTCACTTGTATGGCAGGCTGTGAGAGCTCTGCTGCGTGCACCGCTGTATCCACTGCGGTCCCAGGCTCTGCTAAGTGGTCGTGCCTCAAGTGCTGCACCAGGAGACTTTAAATCTCCCTGGCCTCTGGTCTTAACTGCTGGGCTGACTGGACCCGTGCAGTCTCGAACTCTGGTGTCTGGGCTGTCGACGTAGCTCTTCTGGGGCGAACCGGTATGGCTCCTTCCTCCTTGCTAACTTGCCTCGCCTCCAACCCTCACTCTTGGGTCCCTCACACTGGCTAGGCTTCCCAGCTGGCACGGGCCTAACGCAGCACCGTCCACCAGGTGTCTTCCTCAGTACTGCTCCCTACTGAACTGCCTAACTATGCCCCCGGGCTTGAATTTATAGGGGACCTTGCCTGAAGTCGGCAAGTAGGTCTTACCTTCAGGTCTGGGGTGAAAGGTGTTGTGCGCGGGCTTACCTGATGTGGAAATCCTTCCCTGCTCCAGGTGTTCCTGTGGCAACCGAACCGTGGAGTGGGGTGCCACACTATCGTAATTGGAAATGGCCATCTAAAGGTGATGAAATTTATTATGATGTCTGTCAAATTTTAAGAAAGGTCGATCCTCCCCTTAAAATGGCTTCAAGGGACATATGGGAATTTTTTGATTAGCCAGGAAGTTAAATGAGCAGTGAGCACAAATTTATATTCTTGTTAAAGTTCTTCATTAGCTGTGTCTAAAGTCATTGGACTGGACCACATATGTAGGCCTAGATTAAAATTTAGTCTACATTATGCAATTGATCAACGGTCCTATTTTGTAATCAAAATTTCCACTCTGCAAAAATGTTGACAACTGAAGTATGAATATTGATTGATTACATTTTTATACTAAGTTTTAGTCTACATATGTAGTTCATACCAATGAGTTCACATGCAGCCTATGTTTTGTCTAAATAAAGTCAGTTTGCCTTCTCAAATATGAACACTGCCAAAGTTCAACACAATCTTTGTTTTGTAACGTAAGTTACTATATTGTGTTGTAACGTAAGTTACCTACATTTCTTGTAATAAACACTGTTGCATTTAACTTGAGAGGTTAAAATAAATTTGTTAAAGTTGCTTGGACTATGATGTTTTAATACAATAAAAATAGTGCTTCTCCCCTGTTTACCAGAACAGAAAATTTGGCAGTCTCATGAGATGGACAATTGCCTTTCCTTTTTGTGTAATGTAAGTTACCAAGTAATAACACTATATTTTGTATTTAATTTGTATTATTGAAAAATGAAACTTTGTTGAAATCTATTGAGAATAGTTTAATGTACAATATACAAAACTCATTTTTGTGCCTGCCTTCATAGAATAGTCTGTAGCAATTATTAACTCAGTTAATGTAAGTTATCATGGAATGACCCCCATTATTCCCTTGCAGCATCCCCCAATAACCCCATCATTCTCTTGTTTCAGCCCCCAATAACACACACACATACACACTCTCGCACTCTTTCCTCACCGGTCCTCCGGCAACTCAGAGCCTGCTTCCTGCTATCCAGTGACGTGGCTACCAGCAGATGAGCCAATCAGAGGCCCGCATGTAACGTCATCGCATGACGTTAGATGCTAGCCTCTGATTCGCTGGAGGCTCATCTGCTGGGAGCCATGTCACTGAGTGCGGGGAAGTGGGCTCTAAGCCGTCGCACGCAGATTACACTTTCAGTTTGTAGTGCTGGTCTGCAGCAGCGCCGCGGACCGTCACAGAGACCCTAACACCCTGGTCCAGGTCAGCGGCCTGGTGGTTGGGAACCCCTGATTTAGAGGACAAAAAGATATACAGCCTGTAATTAGACATGCTGGATCCTTATCTTCCCCGACAATCATCAGTTATAGCCCCACACACATTAGACTGTCTAACTAAGTTTAGTCTCATGTGTATGGAGGTCTTCACTACTATCTGAAGGCTATGAGCACTTTCAAATGTCTGTGAACCCCTGATTGCTGGAATTCAGACAAACAATGCTTCAGGACACAGTTAAAAAAAAAACCTCAAAAGACCAAACATATGAACAGCAAGTCATTTTTACATTGCCGTACATGAGTTAATTCCTTTTAGTACATGTTTGTTGCTTTTTCAGGCAGAATACCGAGGGGATCTGCCTGAAAAATAAAATGCTGTGTCCACATACACTTAGTCTGACTTATCAGTAGGGGGCGACCGCTGAAAGTGGCCCTGAATACCGTACTAAATTAAAAGAAGCAATATTTTAACTCAACATAGAAACAGGGGAAAATGAATTCCTCAGTTTTCACCAGAGTATCACAGGACCATGGGTGCCAGGTTCACTGTGGCTGGAGTCCACTTGTAATTCCAGGCAAAGAGGAAAAACCAGCACCAGGTAATTTCCATAAAAATTCTAATGTTATCTTTTTATTTAATCCATTGCTTGTAAAAGTTAAGTCTATGTGTCATTACGTGTCAAGATACATAAGGAGAAAGATATCAGCGATTATAGGGGTGCTCAGAAAGAGAGGCAGGAGGCAATTAGAAATAGTCCTTTTACTAGATTTTTACAGGTCCTCATAAACGCGTTTCGGCTGCAAGTTCTGCCTTCTTCAGGTAATAACCATTGTTACATCATGTCATGTCTACTTATAGGGTGTTGGCTAGATGACATCACCAAACATAAGTTAACTCTTTTTCAACATGTTAACCCATGGAACAGTGGAGGAATCAAACTATACATTTCATTTAAAGTATGTGAAAGGAAAAAGAGAACATTTCATTCCAGGAACGAAATATTCCAAAAATGTTTTTATGTTTTATTTTAAAAATTGTGTACTAGACTTTTAAGTGTCAAAATTAAAAATTCAGAAATATAAATAATTTTTTTACTTTAAAAATCTTAAATAAAAAATGAAAACAACAGTTAAAAAAAATTAATAAAAATATAAAAAAATTAAAAGATTGTATAAAAAAGTAGAAAAAAAATCTTACCTTTTAATTGTTTTTATATTTTTATTAATATATATATTTTAATTATTATTTTTATTTTTATTTAATATTTTTATTATTCCCAATATAATTTTTATTAGTTTTATATCCATATCATGAAAGATAAATAATACAGCATTTGGGGCATGGTGGGATAGGACGCAGCTTCTCATCGCTCCGCTGACCTGAGCCCCATTGCCACAAGAATACCGCCACAGATATCACCCAAATTAGATAGGGAAGAACAGGAGGACTCAAGGCTCCCCTGGAAGTGAGGAGACCGGCTCCCAAGGCCCTATTGTCCGTTATCTCTGCTCTGGAGCGGGAGCCCCAGCAGAGACTAACGCTTCCAAAATGGCGCAGGCTCCACCACAACAACAACGCAGCACAGGGAGAGCTGAGCACGGGAGTAACCGCTTCCTAGAGCTGGGGGGACTGCAGGAGGATGACGATTCACCATCAGCCATGCTGGAGGGAGCATCAAGAGATGAGATAAGTGCATATCTTAAAAACTTACCTACCAAACATGACCTAGAGAGGTTTACATGTAAGCTGGAAGCCTCCTACAAATCAGAGGTGCAGGCTTTGAAAACGGAGCTTACCTCCAGGGTGGAGGAAGTAGAGCAAACTCAAGAAACTGTGCTAGATGAACTACAGGCACACAGAGCCCTCTTAGTTGCGCACTCATCCCTTATTAAAGAACTCCTGTATAACCAAGAGGACTCTGAAAACCGCAACAGACGCAATAATGTCAGGATAAGGGGTTATCAGAGTCCATCTCCCCTATTGATCTGCCAAAGACTGTCCAGACATTGTTTAAACAGATTATGGGGGACCCTGACGGCCCACACATTGAACTGGATAGAGTCCACAGGGCCCTGGCTCCCAGACCATCCCCAGAGGCCAGGCCCCGTGACATAATATGCAGGATCCATTTTTATTCAGTCAAAGAGTCCATAATGCAGGCCACCAGACAGCAAGGGGAGATAATATTCTGTGATGTGCCAGTATTTCTCCTGCCAGATCTTGCTCGCCGCACCCTGTTACAGAGACGTGGCCTCAAAATTCTCACTTCTAAAAGAAAAGGACATAACATACAGATGGGGCTTCCCCTTTCAATTGGTGGCGACCAAAGGGGGCAAATCTGCCTCTTTCAGGAAAATAGTGGACTTGGCAGCCTTTTGCAGGGCCCTGGATATCCCGGAGGTTGCTCTCCCTGATTGGCCGAGAATTCCACATCTGCCTCCACCACCCACCAGATGGCAAGGAGTAAGGCGCCATACACCACCAATGGGTTCTCCCACTTGAAGGGGCCAGGACACGTGAAGTGAAAACCCCCACCGGAGGGCCTGGGCCTATTTTGCTTCCCCGTTTCACAAGTTACAAGATAATTGTTGTTGGAGTTTCTCCTTAATCTGAAGAAATGGAGTTTCACTGAAGACTTCATATATAAAGATCCTCCTAACACTTGGTTAATGACCCTTTCCCCTCACGTGTTCTTTCCCATAAAACCTTCCCTCGTATTTTGAATACCCAGTGCACCTATCCCCCCTTCCTCCCCCTCTCCCCCATCCTCACTGGGTCTTTGTTACGGGAGGAATTATTCTTTTTGTTGCCTTTCTCTAAAGGTATGACATAAGGTTGTAGGAGATCTCCAATTACTGAGATGATATCTTATTTTGAGTTATGTTGATTTAGAAATATTGGTATTTTATTTAGTGTTATTGATATCAAAATAGTTGGCGAAGGGGCGAGGGAGCGGAGGATCCTAGCTTTGGACTTGCACGCACTCCCCCCTCGTGCTGGACACCATGGTTTGTCCATTACTGCACAAACTAGGGCACTACAAGTGCCTGGAAATTAACATAATGTGTTTTATCCTTTTTTGGGTTATGACTACATCTGTTCTTCTCATTGTCTTCCTTTTCCTTTTTCCTTTTCCTCCTTTCTTTCTTCCCTCTCCTCTCCCTCTACCGAGCAGAGTGTCTTACCACTATATTCCTGATGATATATGTATAAGTGATGGCTGACTTTACCTGTTGTTCCTTTAACTAAATAAGCCCGAAAAAAGACGTCAGATCCTCTACTCCTTTAACAAACAAAAAATTCAAACTGTAATGATACAGGAGACACACTTTCGCATAGATAAAATACCGAAATGTGAGACAAGAGATTACCCATTGTGGTTTCATAGCCCCAATCCAGAATCCAAATCCCGCGGGGTATCTGTCGCTTTTCATAGAACATGTGTTCCGAAGATTCTGGAGGAGGCACTAGATCCAATGGGACGTTACATATTTTTGAAAGTTTCTTGGCAAACAGATATATTCGTGTTGGCTAACATTTATTATCCCAACAGGAGACAGGGGCGATTTGGGGCACAGACTCGCAGAAAACTCGAGGAGTTCGCTGGATCGACACCCATCATATTGGGGGGCGATTTCAACTTTCCCATTAACCCATCGATGGACGTCTCGTCGGGTAAGTCACATTTATCTGGGCCATCTCTCCACCGCCTTACTAAACATTGGGAGGACATGCGCTTGACAGACGTATGGCGTTTTCCTGAACCCGGACTCCAAAGACTACACCTTTTACTCTCCTGTGTACTCACAATACAGCAGAATTGATAGGTTTCACATTTCCCATTCTCTCTTGAATAGAGGGGTCTGGGCGCAGATTGGGCACATTATTTGGTCAGACCACGCCCCCATATTCTTTTCAATGCAGATTAGCCCCGAAACATCAAAAACAGAATACACTTGGCGGTTAAATGAAAATTTGTTAAAAGATCCCACCTGCCACGCCGATGTGGTCTCTGCCATTCGTAGCTTTGTTTCTGACCTTGAATCTGATGAGACCTCTCCCCCTTTAATGGGAAGCCATGAAATGCGTAATAAGGGGCATAGTTATATCACATGGCTCACGCTTAAAAATACTTCGTAGTCAGGAAATTCAGACTCTCTTGCTTAAAATAAGCTCCTTAGAATTAAAACACAAACATAACCCAGAGCCGGTTTTGTACTCCGATTTATCAACAGCACGACACAAATTATTATCTATTCTGGATCAGAAGGGGAGAGCCTTTCGAGATAGGATACGCTCCAGATACTACATGTTGGGAAATAAGAGCAGAAGCCTACTAGCCAAAATGCTACACCCTAGGCACACACAAACTTTTATTCCTCACATAAAAAATGCCAAGGGGGGACTGGTTCATAGGACTTCAGACATATTATCAAGGTTTCGCCAATTTTACACTTCTCTCTACCAGCTGAATGGTCATTATGATACACTGGCCCCTGATCACTTCAGCAGGAAAGTAGAAGACTATCTCAAAAACTGTGGTATGCCATCCTTTCCGAAAGAATCTGTTGACCAACTCTCAGCGGACTTCACCTTATCGGAACTCGAGGTGGGGATTAAACAGATGAAGGTTGGCAAGAGTCCGGGCCCGGATGGCTTTACAGCCATGTTCTACAAACAATTCTCACGTGTTCTAAGCCCAACCCTTCTCGATGTGTGCAACGCAGTCTCGTGGTCAGGTGGGCTTTGTTCCTGGACGCGAGGCCAGGGACAACACTATCAGGTCATTGGCAGTTGTGGACGCTGCTAGACGGAGGGGGATCCCCATGTGCATCCTGTCACTAGACGCAGAGAAGGTGTTTGACAGGGTGCACTGGGGGTTCATGTTTGCGGTACTCCGACATATGGGCCTAGACGAGGTGATGCTGCAACGTATCGGGGCTCTTTACACATGCCCCTCGGCCAGAGTCCGGATCAATGGCTCCCTATCGGAGGCATTCTCAATTAAAAATGGGACCCGTCAGGGCTGTCCTCTTTCACCCTTACTGTATATATTATGTATGGAGGCACTTGCTTGCGCCCTCCGGGCTAATCCATCCATCCGGGGTCTGGCTGTGGGGACTAAAGATCACAAATTGGCTCTTTTCGCCGATGATTTGTTATTATACATATCTAACCCACTGATCAGCTTTCCAAAAGTCCTGTTTGAGCTATCCATTTTTGGTCACCTCAGCAATTTCAAGATTAATGCGTCAAAATCAGAATTCCTGAACATCTCACTTCCTGAAATATTGATGGAATTGTTGAGACAGGATTTCCTGTTCGAGTGGCGCAAAGATTACATAACTTACCTGGGGATTAAACTACCAAAAAACCTCAACCAATTATATGATCTCAATTACGCCACCCTATTATCGAACATCGAGTTGGATCTAAATAAATGGAACAGGGTTGCCCTGACATGGCTGGGGAGGATCCACTCTATACGCATGGACCTCTTGCCTCGTTTACTGTATATTTATCAGACGGTGCCCATTCGCTTGCCAGCTGCCTTTTTCTCCAGATTGAAAACCTTGATGACACGTTACATATGGTCTTATGGATGCCCCAGACTCTCTCTTTCCCTGTTACATAAGAAAATAAGTCAGGGGGGTTTGGGCCTTCCTGACCCTATCCTTTATCACTACGCTGCTGTGGATAGGTGTGTAATGGATTTTTTCTGTTCCGGGGTGGGGAAGCGCTGGGTGGAGGTGGAAATGGGAGTCCAGGAGGATATCCTCATGGCGATGATATGGTCACCCGGTACCATACGCTCCAGGGGTCCTTCCTTTTTAACAAATCATTTTTATTTATTTTCAAAGAAAAGGCAGGACAAATACAAAATTCAGTGCCATTGTAAACAGTGGTAACACAATCGCATGGATCATCATAACCTCATAATGTATCCTAACATAAAAAAAAATCTGCAAAACAACCCACATCCCTCCCCCCAAGCTGCGTAGCACCTCCCTATCTGACTAGGATGACCTGATTTCAGAGTTTTAAACTTTTAGCCTCCCCAGTGTGCCCTGAAGATCATTCATTAAGTACCACTCTGCCTGCACAAATGGTGTCATTATCCGTTGTATCTCATCCCTAGAGCATTTCTGTTCAATGAACTTCCGCCACTTATTGAAAAACCGTTCCGTTTGTTTGGTTTTTTCCCTTTCAGCTTCCAACTCCTCCAGATGTAACAACTGTTAAATATTATGCAACAACTCATTTAAAGATGGGATCTCGGCCGAGATCCAGTGCCTCAGGATACATTTTTTCGCTAGAATCGCTATGTCATGTAGGAGTGATTTCCTACCTTCCCCTTCTCCCCCTCCCGTTACATAGTGAAAAATCCATGACATTGGTTCCAAGTCCCAATCTTCCCCCCCAACTCTCGCACTATAGCGATGGACCAGTTTCCAAAATCTTTGTATGGCACTACAGGCCCACAAACCATGGTACATATCTGTGCGCTCAGCTCCACATTTTGGACATTTCTGATCGTGACCTGGATTAGTCGATCGATATTGGAGATTGAACCCATATATGGCTCTGTGTATGATTCTGAACTGAGTGTCTCTCCAATTCTCATTAATAACATTCTTTCTAAATACACTCCAACCCTGCAGGATCTTTTCCATTACGTCCGGGTCCCCCATCTGTCTCACCCAAGCTTTCGCACATGACTGCTTGCCTACTGGTGTCAACCATTCTCTCAGGATACCATAAACCCTTGAAACATTGAGGCTAGATACATCACATTCCAGCAACTCATCAAATTCATTTTTACGCACTTCTCTAGATACATCCTGCAAGTCTCGCAATATGAACGCCTTTATTTGCGAGCATTGCAGACTCTGAAATGCATTAAGGCCGAATTTCTCCACCACTTCCACTTCCGTCATCCATCGCCTTCCATCCTCATATATCAGATATTTCATTCGCCTCACCCCCCTCTCCTGCCACAATTTAAACAGTTTGTTCTCCCTACCTAGCCGAAAGTTCGGGTGGGCCCATGGGTTCAAATATTTGGACACCTTCCACGGCAGTCACAGTTTCTTCCGGTTTGCCTTCCATGATACAATTGTGTCCCGACATACCATCGAGTTACGGATAGCTGGGCTCAAACATGCCAAGGGAGAATGCAATAAAGCACCCAAATCCCAAGGCCTGCAGAACTCGCTCTCCAAGCCTATGTCCGAATGTCGGCTAGTCCCGCGCAACCAATCGACTATATGCCTAGCCAAACAGGATAAATTATACCCCTGACATTAGGCAGTTTAATTCCCCCTCCGTCCAGTGAAGACATGAGAGTGGCCAGTTTTATTCTAGGTTTTTTCCCTCCCCACAGAAACCTAGTGAAGGTGCTATTCAGCCTGGAAACATCACCTCTTTTGAGCAGTAGGGGAATCGTCTGCAGGGGGTACAACAGCCTCGGAAAACACATCATTTTTATTAAGTGGCCTCTTGCCAGTAGTGACAGTGGCAGACCGCTCCAGCCCCTCAGTTGTGACTCTATTTTGGAGATCAGGGGCTGATAATTCAGGGTATATACCGACTCTGTGGTCCGACCAAGGTGTATGCCTAAATATTTGATCGACACTTTTGCTATCGGGATTCCTAACAGCTCTTGGCTGTGCCTTATTGCTCGGTCATCTCCCTTCAAGAACAACAACTCACACTTCTTCTTGTTGAGCCGAAAGCCCGAGAACCTCCCAAATCGTTCTATGTGATGCAATGTCTGGGCTAAGTCCTTCTGCGGGTCGTTCATAAAGAGTATAATGTCATCCGCATATAATGCAGATTTTATCTCCTTTTTCCCTATCTTTATCCCTTCATAACTGTCATCGCCATTAAGATATCTCGACAGGGGTTCTATGGCTAAGTTAAAGAGCAGCGGTGATAATGGACACCCCTGCCGCGTACCCTTACTCAGGGGAAAGACGTCTGACAGAAACCCTGGAGTACAAACTCTCGCCCGCGGATTCAAATATAAAACCTGAAGGTAGTTACGCAGTCTTCCCCTCAACCCTATTTGATCCAGGACCAATTCCAGCCACGACCAATCCACGTTATCAAAAGCCTTCTCAGCATCCAGCGTAACCAAGGCTGGGCACCCTGTTCGGTCTTCTCTATTGCCCTTAACTGCGTCCATGGTCAGCATAGCTTTTCTGATGTTGGATACTGCTGATCTGCCCTTTACAAAACCCGACTGGTATGGTAAGATTATTCAGGGCAAAACCACCGCCAGCCTATCCGCCTGAATTTTGGAAATCAGCTTCAAATCTTGGTTGATAAGTGAGATTGGCCTGTAGCTGGAAGGATCTCCCAGATCCTTATCCCCTTTTGGTAACAGCTTTATGTACGCTGTGTTAGCTTGTTCAGACATTCCCTCCCCTCCCATCAATGTACTGAACACTCCCGCCAATGTGGGAGAAATCTGGTCGTTCAAGATCTTATAAAATTCGCCCACAAATCCATCAGGGCCTGGGGCTTTACCATTCCCTAACCCTCTAATAGCCTCCTTCACCTCATCCAACTTGATTTCAGCATTCAGGAACTCTAGTTCCTGGTCCGAGAAACTTGGCATCTTTGTCTTCCTTAGCCACTCCTCTCCCCCCTCTTTAGGGTTCTGCGTTGCCCCATACAGCTCCCTGTAAAATTCCCCTAATATACTATTTATTTCCCTGGGGTCGGATGTTTGGCCTCCTCCTTTTTTATTCAGCTTCGGGATAAGTGTAGGTTGACGTCCCCCCCTAGCTAAATTGGCCAACATCTTTCCTGCCTTCTTCCCATACCTATGGAGATCCACTTCCTGCTGTGATCGAAACAATTGTTCCTTTTTGTCAGCCCATGCATCAAAATTGGTTTTCGCCTCCAGCCATCCCTTTTTTGCAAGGGCGGAGCGGTCCGTCACAAATGTCGTATATGCCGTTCTAAGAAGTTCACTGGCCTTAGCGTACTGCTCATTTGTTCTCTTTTTAAGTGTGACTGTGTATCCCAACAGACGTCCCCGAAGAACCGCCTTGGCCGTCTCCCAAAATAGCAGGTGTCTCTGCTCATGTTCTCCATTTGTCATCCTAAAATCCTCCCACCACTCTCTTAAAATTCTATGGAAGTTTTCATCCTTAGCCAAAAATGTTGGAAACCTCCACACAATGTCCGTCCCCCTCGGGATGCAATCTTGGATCCACACACTCACCGGACTATGATCAGAGATCACCATGTTTTCTATCATACTTTCTCGCGTTCTAGGAATTAAGTTATCAGTCAACCATATCTGATCAATGCGGGACCAACTTTCATGCGGGTGAGAATAGTGAGTGTACTCTCTATCACTAGGGTGTTGTAAGCACCAAATATCTCTGAGGCCTAAACTTCCCTTTGACATGTTCCCACTGTCTCCCACTCCCCTTGACATCTTAGTGTCTCTTCCCTCTTGTGTTCTATCCTCTGCGTGGCAAGGAACTCCATTAAAATCTCCCCCAACCACTTTATATAGCTCTGTGTCCCTCAGTATATTTGTTTTCAGTTCTCTAAAAAAAGGGCCCTGATTTGCATTAGGTGCGTATACATTATGGATACTTAATTTACCTGACGGACCTGTAATCACCAGGTGCTGCCATCTCCCATCAGAATCATGCTCCTCCAGCAGCACCGAGTGGTTAAATCCCCTGTGTATCAGGATCAGTGTACCCGCTTTCCTTCCATGTGCTGGTGAACCAAATACTCTGCCCACCCAGTACTTATTCATTCTAAAAAAATTTTCCTTCAAGAGATGAGTTTCCTGCAGAAGAGCTATATCCGCCCCAACCTCCTTAAATGCCGCAAGACCATGGATCTTTTTCCTGGAGACCTCAGCCCCTTGATGTTCCAGGACACAATTTTAACCATTGTCAAATAGAGAAAAACGCTCTCCAGGCCATCCTGTCAGAATTTCCAAGGCTTTTGCAAGTGCTACCCAGTACCCCATATCACCCATTCCCCCCTCCCCCACCTCTCCCCCAATATTTTGAACACAAGTCTTTGAATGCATAAACCAGTCCTGTAGAAACACAATCATCTTCTTGACTTCCATATTTCTGGCTGCCATATACTCCCTCAACCGCCCCGCATGCATGGTAGTTATATCCTCGAGTGCTATTGGGACCCCCTACAAACTCCAACAACCCCCAGCCCCCCATTCATCTGTCCAGGTTCTATTGTTCTTCGTAATATGTCCTGGACCTCCAAAGGAGGAAAGAAAAAAAAAAAAAAAAAAAGGGGGAAGGAGGAGCGAGAGAGAGAACAATATTTTTCTTAATGATATTAGAGTAGTGAGTCAGTCAGTCACCAAGACCTTGGCCGCTCCTCCCATCTCTCCAATTCCTCCCGTCTCATCACTTGTTGACGCCGCTGCCTGGGGATTTCCAAGGCTGTGCCTCTCTCCCCATCGGTTGTTCTCCGCCACCTGCTTCGCCGCCGAGAGTGATACATCCCATCTCACGGCGCTATCTTTATTTGTGCCTTTCCTTGACTCCTCGTGTCCTGCCACCGTCAGTAGCTGTGCCTCTGCCTCCTCATGGCTTTTGAAGAACACAAAGGATCCGCCAGGTCGCCGTACCTTGAGAGTAGCAGGGTATAGAAGCTGAAAGCGCGTCTTACGATGGTAAAGAGCCGTGCACACTTTGCTGAAAGCTTTTCTTCTCCTCGTCACGTCAGCTGAATAGTCGCTAAATAATAAAAGTTTGTATCCCTTGATCTGCAGTGGATGGCGTTTTTCCCGAAAAGCCCTTAGTATCTCCTCCTTGTTCTTATAGTGAAGGTACTTGACGATGACCGGTCTGGCAAGGGTAGATGACGACCGCTCCTTGTCTCTAGCTTTGTCCCTGGAGCCCCCTTGGCTTCTTGGTGGGCCTACCCTGTGTGCCCTTTCCACTCTGCATTTATGATCCAAGCCTAAGGCTCTTGGCAGCTCCTGTTCACATAAGCTGTCTAACTGCCCGGGCAACACAGATTCTGGTAAACCCACTATTTTCAAATTATTCCGCCTGGAGCGGTTCTCCAGGTCGTCAATCTTCTCCCACATGTTGTCGTACAGGTCAGACAAGTCACGAAATTGGTTATTCAAGGAGGCTAGCATGTCTTCAGTGTTTGATATCCGCTGCTCAGCCTCACTGATTCATTGATCATGACCCACAAGCTTAGTTTCCAGCTTGGTTAAGGCTTTCTGTATAGCTGAATCTATAGTGTGCTTTATTTCATCTGCCAAATGAGCTGCTACTTCACTAGCCAGCCTCCCATAGTCAATGGAGCAGTGGTGTGTTTGTTTGCATACAGTTGGCTTGTAGTTCGTGCCTTGCCTCTGCTCCTTCCCCTGCTCTCAAGGCTAGTGCTTCTAGACCCCCTCTTGGTTCCCATATTGACCTCTCCAGCCACTGCATCAGACTGTCTGCAAGATAGAGCATTTGTGTGGAATAGTGCTGCAGTTTTATTATTCCCTTTGCTTGCCTCTCTGACAGTCTGAGAGCGCACTGTGTCTTCTCCAGCCTCCCTTCCCTTTGCTCCGTGCAGCTTGCCATTATCAGGGGGAGGGACGGCTTTCCCTGACCTCAGCTCTTCACACAAGGTTTCCTCCATGCTGTAATCTTCCTCATCCATCCATCTCGGTGTCACAGTATTCCTCCCTCCTCCCTCCAGCAGCGCTGCTGCTGCTTCTCCCTCAATGCCTTTCACATGGGGGTGGTGATCTTTTACTGCCGACGCCATGCTGGGGCCTCTCATCTGCGGATCTCCAGAGTGGGCTCCAGGGCTGTCCCCGGTCCCTGCACTCCTCAGAAGGTAACGATACATGCTGCCCAGATGCCAATGGCAGTTTAGTGTGATCTGTGGTCCCGGGATCACTCGGGTCGGTCTAAATGTACTGATTTTGGCGGGGGGCAGCAGGAGTTTACCTTCTATACACCTGCTGCAGCCAGAGCCGGAACCGGAAGTCCTTCCTTTTTAATTAGCCAAATTCATGACTCATTCCTGACCCAGACCAAGATGCTGCATCTGACATCACATCCAGGTCCCCTCACACCATTATACGGGAATTCCTCCTTTCCGATTGATCCCAGTGAACCTTCATTTTTGAATATTACAAGACTATCACACCCTACACTCAGGGATTTCGTTTCCCAAGGGGGGATTAAGCCCCTTTGTGAGATTTATCCGTCGGGCCCTGTCCCTGGGGGAGCTTGGCTTACACATGCCAGACTTAAAAACTACGTCAAGACATTATCCTTGGAAGACATCACACGCCCTCTTCTGGGGTTTGAACAACTATGTATTAGTAGAACCCATGTCCCACACGCCATCTCTACATTATATCGTATCCTGACAGACCATCTTAATAAATCTGCGCCCAGGCCCCCTAGATGTTGGGGAACCTGGGAAAGAGACCTGGGACTAAAATTAAACACTTCAGATTGGGAAAAAATACACCTTTTCACATACAAATCATCATCAACAGCATTGTCACAGGAGAGGAACTACAAGGTGGTGGCGAGGTGGTACAGATGCCCGGCAGACGTTCATGCAATATTCCCCACGGCATCTGACAGGTGCTGGCGCTGTGAACAAGATATTGGCACCTTCACACATATATGGTGGGGGTGTCCCCTATTCGCCCCCTTCTGGAGGGAGGTCAACGCACTCTATAACAGAGTTATGTCCTGTGACCTGAAATTTTCAGTGGATCTTGCTTTATTAAACAGAACACCCATGTCTATATCGAAATTCAAAAAAGATTTACTTAGATATTTTTTAACTTCTGCAAGACGCTTAATACCTAGATGGTGGAAGCGTACTCGACGTCCATTTTGAGCGGAACTGGTATCGGAACTCAATGATGTTTGTAGAATGGAGGAGTTGGCGTCTCAGTCCTTTCCGGGTATGGTCGCAGCTGATAGGCATTGCACCTTATGGGCTCCCTGGATCATGTACAGGGAATCACAGTATTTGAGGGATTGGTTGAACTAATGGGAGGATTGTTGACCAATTCATAGGTGGGCTCTAATATCAAGATATGAGGTGCTGTCGATAACACTTTTGGTTTGAAAGGACGTTTCGCTCGGTTCCCCACCCTACCCTTATTCTCCCCCCTTTCTATCTTTTCTATCTTTCTAACTTTCTTTATAACTGTTTTTTACAAGCACATTCAGATGAATGTATATATTAATATAATTTTGTGTATTCTTGGTTTTGTTGGATGACTGGAATTAGTGACAGTGTAAGTTACATTCCTCGTGAGGATGTACTTAGCGTCTCCTTGTGGAAACCTATGAGTGATATTTCCCATACGAAAAGATAGTAGGAACTGTATTATTTTGAGGAAGATACCAAAAATGTGTTTGACGCCAATCCTACTCCCGTAAATTTTATTTGTATTTTCTGCAATTGTAAAATATTTTGCATTTCATCTTTGAACAATTACAATTGTAACTTGTTTTTTCTTTATTTGGATTGCAAATAAACATTGATTTAACCAAATAATACAGCATTTCAAGGCCAAGGCCAACAGAATAAACATCAGATTGCTTAGCAAGTACAGGATAAAAGCATATATAAAACAAAATAACAATTCCCCCGTTAACCCACCCTCCTTCCCCCTCCCTCTGCCATCAATTCCAATGGGAGGCAATAGTCTCGATAAAGCTCAGTAAACGCCTAAAAACTATTCATTACATACTGAGGAAAGTATTTCTGTACCTCACTTGAGGCATCTGAGTTGATGTGAAGTCGATGAGAAGTGGAGTCCCCAGGTCCTATAATTTTAAACTACCCAAAGTACCCTCCAATTCCTCTCGATTGTACCAGGCGGAGCACGAAAAGGGAAGGACCGTATGTCTAATCTCGTCCTTGGATAGCTGAGAGGATATGAATCTCCTCCATTGTTTGAAAAACTTATCTGTCAGCTTGTCTACTTCCTTTTCAGCTTCCATTCTCTCCCAAGACATCACCTTTTTCAATTCAGCGACAATGTCATTAGACTGTGGTAGTGACTCAGTTAACCACCTCCCCAGGATCAGTCTTTTGGTTGCCATCGCCGTTAAGTGAAAAATACGTGCTTCAACCTTCCCCAGTTTGGCGCCCCTTGCGACATGGAAGATCCACCTCACGGGATCTAGTGGAATATCTATAGCCGTCATTTCCCTCATCAATCGTCTGTTCCCGACCCAGATATGTCTGACATGAGGACAGAACCATAGTCCATGAAACAAATCAGTCTTTTGCAGTTTGCATTTGGGACAGAAATTTAATCTGTCAGGTTTGTCATTGGTGGTGTGGAGGTTAAAGCCCAAAATGGCCCTGTGGATGAGTCGGAAGAAGGAATCTCTCCATCTCTCATCCACTACGTTCTCCCGCAGTTGTTCCCAGCCTGCCAATATTTTGGTGTCTATTTCTGGGTCTTGTAATTGCTTCACCCACCCCTTAAACATCTTGTCAATCCCACTGGGGAGTAAATAGTCCCTCACAATATGGAATAAGGTGGATATGCTAATGATCAAGGGATCTAGTGCCAGAATGGAGTCCCATCCATTATTAGTATATTCAGCGTCTAACAACATCAACGAGGCCATTATGTGGCTACGGGCTTGATGATATTGAAGTGTATGTGATTCCTGCAGTCCAAATCTGTTCCTTAGTTCATTCCAAGTCGCCCATCTCGGTTCTGATGTGTGGAATAAATCTTGGACCTTCATTATTCCCCTTTCTCTCCAGTATGCAAAAAGTTTGTTTTCCCTTCCCATTGGAGATGCCGGGTGTCTCCATAATTCTAGATGTTTGGAAATTCTCCATGATAGATGGAGTTTTTTACGCACCGCCTTCCAAGAGGCTATAGTGTCTCTGAAAACAGCTGCTGATTTAACAAAGGGTGGTAGAGTCGAGCCAAGAGCATGCAGCATTGAGAACAGACTCCACGGGAAACACAACTCGCTCTCCAGAGAGAAGTCAGAAAATGTACTTGTCCCTTTCATCCAATCGACGATATGTTGCATCAAACTAGTTAGATTATACCCACGAATATTTGGGAAATTTAGTCCCCCCCTCCCGTTGACGCCATCAAAAAACCCAGTCTGATTCTAGGTTTCCTACCTCTCCAGATAAACTTTGTAAAGAGTTTGTTTAGTTTTATGACATCTACATGTTTTAATAGTAGGGGAAGGGTTTGGAGTGGGTACAACAGCCTCACAAATGAGATCATGTTGACCAGGTGGCACCGCCCAAGCAAAGTCAGAGGCAGGGATTCCCACCTCTTCAACTCAGATTCAATTTTAAGTATCAGAGGGCCATAGTTTGATATATATGTGAGCCCCCCTGATCTGGCTATGTATATGCCTAGGTATTTCATTTGGGCCTTGGCTATGGGGATTCCATGTAGCAATCGAACCGAAGCTGGGGTAATCTCACCTGTTCTCGGGGGAGTGCCCCCCTCCCTCAGGAATAGAATCTCAGACTTGGCTTTATTAAGTTTGAAGCCCGAGAATTTCTCAAACTCCTCTAGGCAACTCAGAACCCCGGGGAGGTCCCTCTGGATATTTTTAAAGTATAACACTATGTCATCTGCGAACAAGCTTGCTCACAGCATCTTTTTTCCGATCTGGATACCCTCAAATAATTTGCCCGAGGTTAGCGTCCTCGACAATGGTTCCAGCGCTAGATTGAATAGGAGTGGGGATAATGGACATCCCTGACGGGTGCCTCGACCAATGGGGAAAACATCAGACAGGAAGCCCGGTATGCTAATCCTTGCCCTTGGGTTGGTATATAGGCAACTCAAAAACGTACGTGCTGGGCCCGTCAATCCCACATGGTCTAGGACCAGGTTCAGCCACGGCCACCGGACATTGTCAAAGGCCTTCTCGGCGTCTAAGGTGACCATCGCCGGACCCGGCCCCCCTCTCATCTCCAGTGTCTCGGCCACGTCAACTGCCAGCAATTTAATATTTTTATTTTTATTTAATAACTGCTGATCTGTGATAATTACTTGTAGCATTCATTATGAGAACTATATGGTTATAATATATGACCATGTGCGAACACTATGTGATCCAGATAGTTATAACATATGGCCCTAGTAATATGGAGAAAGAGGGGATTATATTCCTTAGTTACTGAGGGTTAATATACACTGTGTGCAGAATTATTAGGCAAATTAGTATTTTGATCACATGATACTTTTTATACATGTTGTCCTACTCCAAGCTGTATAGGTTTGAGAGCCAACTATCAATTAAGTAAATCAGGTGATGTGCATCTCTGTAATGAGGAGGGGTGTGGTGTAATGACATCAACACCCTATATAAGGTGTGCCTAATTATTAGGCAAATGCCTTTCCTTAGGCAAAATGGGTCAGAAGAGAGATTTGACTTGCTCTGAAAATGAGAACAAGAGAGAAAAAACGATCGTACTGCCCAATTAATATAAAAAAGTGCAAAAACTTTATTTTAGATGTGCAGAACAATAATTACAGTTTATAAAATCAGTACATGATGAGAAGTTGTTTTTTTCAGTCCATAGCCCCAGCATTAAATATTATAAGAATTATCATATCACATAATTGTGTACAACTGCATACCAGACTGCGTACTGACCTCAGCAAAACAGGAGTCTACTGTACACAATCTACTATATATGATATATGTACTGGTGTATTAACACACTATGATACTTAATAAAGAGTTAAATTCTGCTTTGTTAAATCAGTTGGCGTATACTCTATATATACAGAGTTCTCTTTGATTGTATTGGTGGCAGTGTAAATATACCCCATGTAGATGCTAATGTGAGGGGATTCATTAGGTGCCAATACAGTTAAATCTATTAATCAGTATCATTCATTGATTTATATAAAAATTGATCAAAATGCTATTTAGCTGTGTGGTATTTATACTTTATAACCCGCACACTTGTAGGAGCAACGGGTTATTAATGAGAAGGCAACAATTGTTGCACAGACTGATTAGATTGGATCAAGAGACCTTACTTAATGGCTACTGGTGTCAGCAAGATTTGGCACCTATGAAGTTATAAGTATCCGGTATTGAGTATGTAAAGTATCAGCACTAGCATTATTATCGATACACGGTGTGGCAGTGCATGAGGGTTACAAGAGGTAATCATTTACCTGTAAATTGTCAGCAGTCAAGCGGCAGTGTGGAGAATCTTACAGGGAGCTTGCTGGGAGCTAATTACGCGCGCGGATGCGCATTTCGACCATCGTCTTAATCAGGGGCTTATATTCCTTAGTTACTGAGGGTTAATATACACTGTGTGCAGAATTATTAGGCAAATTAGTATTTTGATCACATGATACTTTTTATACATGTTGTCCTACTCCAAGCTGTATAGGTTTGAGAGCCAACTATCAATTAAGTAAATCAGGTGATGTGCATCTCTGTAATGAGGAGGGATGTGGTGTAATGACATCAACACCCTATATAAGGTGTGCCTAATTATTAGGCAAATGCTATTCCTTAGACAAAATGGGTCAGAAGAGAGATTTGACTTGCTCTGAAAAGTCCAAAATTGTGAGATGTCTTGTAGAGGGATGCAGCAGTCTTGAAATTGCCAAACGTTTGAAGCGTGATCACCGAACAATCAAGTGTTTCATGGCAAATAGCCTACAGGGTCACAAGAAGCATGTTGGGCAAAAAAGGCGCAAAATAACTGCACAAGAATTGAGGAAAATCAAGCGTGAATCTGCCAAGATGCCATTTGCCACCAGTTTTGCCATATTTCAGAACTGCAACGTTACTGGAGTATCAAAAAGCACAAGGTGTGCTATACTCAGGGACATGGCCAAGGTAAGGTAGGCTGAAAAACAACCATCTTTGAACAAGAAACATAAGATGAAACGTCAAGACTGGGCCAAGAAATATCTTAAGGCTGATTTTTCAAAGGTTTTATGGACTGATGAAATGAGAGTGACTCCTGATGGGCCAGAGGCTAGATCAGTAATGGGCAGAGAGCTCCACTCCGACTCAGATGCTAGCAAGGTGGAGGTGGGGTACTGGTATGGGCTGGTATCATCGAAGATGAACTTGTGGGACCTTTTCAGGTTGAGGATGGAGTGAAGCTCAATTCCCAGACCTACTGCCAGTTTCTGGAAGACAACGTCTTCAAGCAGTGGTACAGGAAGAGGTCAGTATCGTTCAAGAAAAACATGATTTTCATGCAGGACAATGCTTCATCACATGCATCCAACTACTCCACAGCGTGGCTGGCCAGTAAAGGTCTAAAAGAAGAAAAAATGACATGGCCCCCTTGTTCACCTGATCTGAACCCATACCAGAACCTGTGGTCCCTCCTACAATGTGAGATCTAGAGGGAGAGTACACCTCTCGGAACAGTGTCTGGGAGGCTGTGGTGGCTGCTGCATGCAATGTTGATCGTAAACAGATCAAGCAAGTGACAGATTCTATGGATGGAAGGCTGTTGAGTGTCATCATAAAGATAGGTGGCTATATTGGTCACTTAATTTTGGGGTTTTGTTTTTGCATGTCGGAAATGTATTTTTCTAAATTTTGTGCAGTTACAGTGTTGGCCAAAAGTATTGACACCCCTGCAATTCTGTCAGACAATACTCAGTTTCTTTCTGAAAATGGTTGCAATCACAAATTCTTTGGTATTATTATCTTCATTTAATTTGTCTTCAATGAAAAAAACGCAAAAGAAAATGAAGCAAAAAGCAAAACATTGATCATTTCGCACAAAACTCCAAAAATGGGCCAGATAAAAGTATTGGCCCCCTCAGCCTAATACTTGGTTGCACAACCTTTAGCCAAAATAACTGCGATCAACCACTTCCGGTAACCATCAATGAGTTTCTTACAATGCTCTGCTGGAATTGTAGACCATTCTTCTTTGGCAAACTGCTCCAGGTCCCTGATATTTGAAGGGTGCGTTCTCCAAACTGCCATTTTTAGATCTCTCCACAGGTGTTCTATGGGATTCAGGTCTGGACACATTGCTGGCCACCTTAGAAGTCTCCAGTGCTTTCTCTCAAACCATTTTCTAGTGCTTTTTGAAGTGTGTTTTGGGTCATTGTTCTGCTGGAAGACCCATGACCTCTGAGGGAGAATCAGCTTTCTCACACTGGGCCCTACATTATGCTGCAAAATTTGTTAGTAGTCTTCAGACTTCATAATGCCATGCACACGGTCAAGCAGTCCAGTGACAGAGGCAGCAAAGCAACCCCAAAACATCAGGGAACCTCCGCCATGTTTGACTGTAGGGACCGTGTTCTTTTCTTTGAATGTCTCTTTTTTTTCTCCTGTAAACTCTATGTCGATGCCTTTGCCCAAAAAGAGATAGAACATTCTTCCAAAACGTTTTAGGCTTTCTCAGGTAAGTTTTGGCAAACTCCAGCCTGGCTTTTTTGTGTCTCGGGGTAAGAAGTGGGGTCTTCCTGGGTCTCCTACCATACAGTCCCTTTACATTCAGACGCCGACGGATAGTACAGGCTGACACTGATGTACCCTCGGACTGCAGGGCAGCTTGAACTTGTTTGGATGTTAGTCAAGGTTCTTTATCCACCATCCGCACAATCTTGCGTTGAAATCTCTCATCAATTTTTCTTTTCCGTCCACATATAGGGAGATTAGCCACAGTGCCATGGGTTTTAAACTTCTTGATGACACTGCGCACTGTAGACATAGGAACATTCAGGTCTTTGGAGATGGACTTTTAGCCTTGAGATTGCATGCTTCCTCACAATTTGGTTTCTCAAATCCTCAGACAGTTCTTTGGTCTTCTTTCTTTTCTCCATGCTCAATGTGGTACACACAAGGACACAGGACAGAGGTTGAGTCAACTTTAATCCATGTCAACTGGCTGAAAGTGTGATTTAGTTATTGCCAACACCTGTTAGGTGCCACAGGTAAATTACAGGTGCTGTTAATTACACAAATTAGAGAAGCATCACATGAATTTTCTAACAGTGCCATTACTTTTGTCCACCCCCTATTTTATGTTTGGTGTGGAATTATATCCAATTTGGCTTTAGGACAATTATTTTTGTGTTTTTTTCATTTAAGACAAATTAAATGAAGATAATAATACCAAAGAATTTGTGATTGCAATCATTTTCAGGAAGAAACTGAGTATTATCTGACAGAATCTCAGGGGTGTCAATACTTTTGGCCAACACTGTACCTGGTAAAAATAAACAAGTGAGATGGGAATATATTTGTCTTTTATAAAGTTGCCTAATAATTCTGCACAGTAATAGTACCTGCACAAGCAGATATCCTCCTAAGGGCCACGTCACACACACAGATATCTTTGCAGATATTGTTCACAGATCTCTGGTTGCAGTGAAATCATGGACACATTAATCCATTTTGTGGCTGTGTACAACATGGAGCAATTTGTCCATGATTTCACTGCAACCAGAGATCTGTGAACAATATCTGCACAGATATCTGTGTGTGTGACGTGGCCAGAAGATAGCCATATCTAAAAAAAAACTCCACTTCAGCTTCCAAAAATATTAAGCTTTGATATTTGAGTCTTTTTGGTTGATTGAGAACATAGTGGTTGATCAATAATAAAAATAATCCTCTAAAATACAACTTGCCTAATAATTCTGCACACATTGTAGATGTGACTTTTAAAATGGTTCCATTTTCTGTTAGGAGGTGATTAGTTATGCTATTGTGCCTATTTTAGTGTCTATAAACAAACTTTTTTTCAACTTGCTAATTATAGCTATGATGTAATGATCCGACATAGCTACGCCAATTGCATAAATAATGGCATGACAGTTGGCTGTATATAATAGGGTGGATGGACAGCCTATGCCATTAACGTTAGTGTGCTTGCATAACCAATCGGAGCACACAATGGAGTGGATTGATGTGCGCAATAACCTATGATGTGAGGACGCCGGGGCATGTGTACAATGGATTGGGAGTGCTCTCCGCTGAACGGGACTCTTGGCTGAAAGTCATCACGTGTCCCGCTGATGTTGGAGGTTACTATGGAGACGACTGAAGCTGTATAATGATTGGACAATGGTTCTGTTTACTCTCCTGACTCCGTGGACAGGCAATTTGAGCTGTGGGACAGTGCATAGTACCGATGGGCGATCTAGCAACAGCTATAGTGTGGTATGATGATATTGTTCCAGGGGTGATACTGTATGGGTTATTTTAAACTGTGTATATAATGTTTTTTGCATTGTTTACAATGACACTTGATGTGATTGGTGTATATAAAGAAGAGGGAGGTGGCTATTCTATAAAAAGGTTTTTTTTTTGTATGGGAGTTATACACTTGATAAAGATCCCTGATTGAAACGTCGTGTTTACTTGGGAAATGGAATAAAGAGTTTTTGGAAAAGACAAACTGGTGAGGCGCTGTCTTCTGTATTTATGTGGATGCAGTCCCCACTATGTCTAATTTATATGCTAAAATAAAGGATGCATGTCTTAAAGAGCAGCTGACCACTATATTGTATAATAATATAGAAGTATTTACCAAAATCTTGAATGCCTGGGTGCTGTTCACTGAAAACTTCCAATTGTTTGATCACTTGCAGTTACTCACTCTGCCTAGAGACTCCTGTTTTTCTCCTATGTGAATCTCGATTGTTGTTCTCCTATGTGAATCTCGACCTGCTGGGCCCTGTTGATTCTGACACTGGAAAATATTGATAAAGCTAGGGTTTTGACTGAATCTGTCTATTTAACTTAAAAATTACTGCATTTGGAAACCCTCTCTTTTGCCTATTAGGGTACCGTTACATGTCGCAATATCGCATGCAACATCGACCAAATGTCACGTGGTGCGTTCAGTTTTAGTTGATATCATGAGTGCGTCATGTCGTGTTACAGGGCGATGAGACTGCAAAAAATCGCAAGAACGATATCGACAGGTTTTTTTCGCACGCACTTAAACCTGCCAATATTGCATAGGCGATGTGGCATCATCGAGCAGTGTGACAACGCAACAACGATGTTGTTAGCAATTTCTCAGGTTGCACAACCAAGGCCGTAGGCGTGCCTGTGGGTTGTGTTTTCCACGCCCCATCTACGACGATTGGTGCCTAGTATTGTATGCCGATTGGATGGCCGTGGTAAAGGAGCTGTCTTTGATTATATGTGCGTACAGCACAACATTCATTGACTTCTGCATCTCCAGAATTATCCGTAAATGCATGACAAGGCGAATCAGTTCAAAAACATCCTTCACTATTGTGGATTACGTAGGCGCGTAGTCACAACGCTAAAAACACTGAGTTTAGTAAACAAGAGTGTATGTAGATACCAAAAGTGGTATATCAGCATGTCAAGTCGTCAGTAATGCTACCTTCAATCTTCCATCCTACATGTCGCAGATATCTGAAAATGTAGACACATGTCAAAGCCCTTAGTATAATAATTGGCAGATATGTGTGCCATGTTCGACGCCTGAGCGTTGCGGTCTTGCATGTTATGTGACTCCTTGGTGTTTAGTCTGTACCCACTACATGTGGGCGACTTCTTTGCGGACATAGAAGTCTCAGCGTACATACCATGCGGCGTGACGTCATTACGTCATTGAACATCCGGGGATGAAGTGACCCAGGCAGACGCAGGGTCACGAAATGCATTGGGGCTCCTTGCCTGGCGTCACCCCCTCTCCGTGTGCTCTCAGACTGATGGCTGAAGATGGTATGTTAATTATGTTCAGGCTTGGACCATATTTGTAATTTAGGCATTGCATATGGGGAACTCTTGATATTCAGGGCACTTGTTTCCTCTTGAAGGTTTTGGAAATAGCTGAGTAGCTGTATGGGGCATAGTGGCAATGCACTAAGTCACCTTAGATGGTTATTTATAACCCCATATGAATTCTTTATATTTGAATTAACTTTGTAAACAGTATTGATCTATTTTGAGGGTTAATTTACTTAAAGGTTGATATGCACTGTGTCATTTTATGTAATTTAGGGTTATCAGCTAAGCTACCTTTTGCACTCTAGTGGATGGTATCCTGTATTTATGGGTATAGGGAGATTGATCCATGGATTATATGATAATGGGACAGACATTCCTATTAGTTGTGCAATGTGAGATATTGTGAGTCCTTATGCAACAGTAACGTGTATATTGGCTAAGCCCTATAAATATAATGATAATCTGCATGCCAGGTCAGTCTTTGTAGCACTTTACACCACCTTCCTGTTCAGTGTTCTTGTAAAAATTTAATAAAAATCTATTTAATTATGCAATTTGAAGCATTTACTTGATCTTTATGTATAGTCCTTCATGGGGCGAGGACACAAGAATTCTTGGTGTTTTGTGCCTCCTTGGAAGGAATCTCTTGTATTAACATTCAGAACATTGGCCAAACCATACATACATATGGCTACATGGTACTCCAGCATGATAACGTATATTGAGCCTTCTTATTGTAAGGCCTCACATGCAATGGCCATTGTTATATGTATGATGTATCTATTACCATTAAAGGGAACCTGTCACTCAAAATAACCTTCCTAACCTGTTAATACCTGTCCCTGCAGCCTTAGAATACTTTCTAAACCATCCCTATCTGACCTATGTTAGTAATCTATGAGTACAATAAAGTAGTTAGCAAACTTACAAAATTCATGACAGAGGGGTGTTCCTCGCTGCGTTTGTGACAGGCAGGCGGGTCCCCTGTGCCGCGCTACCCCCGCCTCGCCAATCTATTACGCCCTAATGGGCGTCATTACACACTGCAGAGCTTGGGCACAATTTAAATATTGCGCCCGCAACGTCACCGCTGCGACGTGGTCATGTGACGCCGGGATTGTGTCACTTCCAGTCGCCGCAAGTCTCACACAGGCAAACTTCGCGCATGCACAGATTACATGCTGAAGTCTGCCTTTGTGCGACCGGAAGTGACGCGATCCCAGCGTCACATGCCGCGTCGCAGCGATATTTAAATCATGCCCGAGCTCTGCAATGTGTAATGACGCCCATTAGGGCTTAATAGATCGGCGAGGTGGGGGTAGCGTGGCACAGGAGACCCGCCTACCCGTCGCAAACGCAGCGAGGAACGCCCCGCTGTCATGAATTTTGTACGTTTGCTAACTACTTTATTGTACTCATAGATTACTAACATAGGTCAGATAGGGATGGCTTAGAAAGTATTGTAAGGCTGCAGGGACAGGTATTATCAGGTTAGGAAGGTTATTTTGAGTGACAGGTTCCCTTTAATATATAACATATTGATGTCTGTACATATTACAATAACATTATGTTTTAAAGTACATTCAGCTAGAGTCATTAGGCACACCACAACATATATGATGTTAAGTGTGGGGGAGTACATTTGGAGGAATAGGCCATTCATGGCCTGGCCATGCCAACTCAGAATACAATATGACCCATTATTACAGATAACAACCATAAGCTAACAACAACATTACCACATGGTAGTGGAGTGCCTGCTAATATCAGCCCATACAGATTGAAGAGATGAAGAGGATGACTATTGAACAATACATACTGTCAGTCCTGCAGTGACAGCAGAGGAGACGCTACCACGTTGTTGCGTTGTAATAAGTGCAACAGGCTTAATCTGCAATATCCATCTTTTAAAGGGTGCACAACCAATGAGATCGCTAAAGTGTCGCCCAATCCGCGACGTCGGGCGTGGCAACGCAATAACAACAAATCTAATGGGATGACGGTAGTGCCCTGTAATTGGCTGCTTCTAATATAAAAATGACCCACGCACCAACAATGTTGTGTTTGCTGAACAGAGACATTGAGTAAGTATTGATGTGCACACATGTTTCTGTACATGCGGGCGTCTTAAGTGCATTGTGTAATTTTGAAACTACCTTTGACATGGTAATAATGAGTTGCAGGAGCTCCTGGGGCATTCGGCCCCTGTTAACAGTTCATGTTATGGTCCATATTAGGAAGTGTGTGTATGGTTTGACTATGCACTATTGGGTGTCTTCACTGATCATCCATTTTGTGTAGGTAACCCTGGCTTCACCACAACAGTGTGGCCATGTGCAAATCTCCAACTAATACCTATGCCATGCAATGTAGTACCACTGGTTGACCACACACATTAGATGCTCAATGATTCCAGCCCATGCTGCTTTGTTGAGTCAGCATATGTCATTTATATGTATACACAAATGCATCTGTAATCATCACCCTTTTGTGATGTGTAATGTAGTGTGGCCAATGATGTGTTTTTCAGGACGTGACCTTAGTTGGGTCAAGTACACAATGAGTGTTGCCATCTCTTGGAGCCATATTCTTATTATACTGGCTTTCTGTATGTACATTATTAGAAGGGTGTACATGAGGAGTAGGATGGGTTAACATGTGATGTAGGTGTTCTGTTGACAGTCACACTGTAGTGGGTTAAATAAGCAAGGATGGTGAAATTTTTATGGATGTGTAAGGTTAGAGGGCAACCATGTAAGTGAGTATTGGAGGGGTATGAAAGGACTATGTACATGGGATATTTTAGGTTATTTTGTCTTACAATGGCTCCATGTCCTCATACTATTTTGTTTTTGGTTCACATTAACAGAGCCTTGGTAACACACTTTTGACCTCATGCATCGTGCAGCGATGGCAGTAGTGGCTTTGGCTTTGGTGGAGGAAGCCTTGTTGATGGATGAGAGGAATGAGAGACTGCGGAGGCATAGACGATGGCATATGTGGTCTCGGGATTGGCTCCTTCAAAGGCGACACCTGAGTCATATAGGCCTGGTCCATCAGCTGGAGGACAGGAATCCGCAGGACTTCAGGAACTATCTCCGGATATTCGAGGGCTCTTTGAAATTCCTATTGGACTTGGTTACACCACATATTGCCCGTGAGGACACTGTCATGTATAGAGCTGTGCTAGCAGAGGAGTGGTTGTCAGTGACTCTGCGTTTCCTGGCAAGAGGGCACTCGATGACTGACCTGCAGTATTCTGCTGCTGTCTTGGGCCCACTGCTGAGCCGCCTAATCCCTGAGACATGTGAGGCCATTGTGAGGTGTGTGCTGCCATCCTATATGCGGTTTCCAACAACCCCCACAGAATGGTTGGAAGTTGCCACTGACTTCCAGGAGAGGTGGCAATTCCCAAACTGCGGGGGAGCATTGGATGGCAAGCATGTGAGGATACCACAACCCCCCCAACAGCGGCTCGTATTATTATAACTATAAAGGTACCTTCACACACGGCAATATTGCTAGGCAATTTCACAGGCAATTTGCTGGATGCAGTGAAATCATGGACACATTGTTCCATTTTGTACACAGCAACAAAATGGAACAATGTGGCCATGATTTCACTGCAACCAGCAAATTGACTGTGAAATTGCCTAGCAATATTGCCACGTGTGAAGGTACCTTAAGGAGTATTTCAGTGTGGTCCTCATGGCCCTGGTCAATGCAAACTATGAGTTCTTTATGGTGGATGTGTGGATGAACGGGCGTGTGTCTGATGGGGGGGTTTTGCCACACACCTCCTTTGGTGAAGACCTTCGGAGTGGCAGCCTGAACTTACCCACAAATGATGACACCACTGGACATCTTAACTTTGCCTTTGTGGTGGATGAGGTCTTTGCACTTGACGCCATATTCCCAGAGGACTGTCACCCATGAGCAATTTATTTTCAATTACCAGCTATCCCGGGCACGTCGTGTGGTTTCATAATGCTTTATATATGAAACTGAAATCTATCCAAATGGTAGTGATGGTGTGTTGTGTGCTACATAACTTTCTGCGTTGTAGGGATGCTCAATCATACACGCCAGCAAGTTTTGTGGATTCTGTGGACCCCGCTACTGGGGAATTCATGCATGGTGAGTGGCGTGCAAACGACCCTGGTATAGCGCCACTCCAGCCGTTGGGCCTGGGCTGACATCAGCAGGATGCCAGGAGCAGCAGAGACAGCTACTGCTTCTACTTCAATGGCCCTGGAGTGGTGGCCTGGCAGGACCACCAGATGTAGGGTGTGGGTAGGGGGTCAGCACACTGGAATGTGTGATTTCTGATCAGACGAACGTGTGTATTTAATTTCAACATGAGAACAGTAGCACATAGCATTAGGCTGTGCTCAGAGGTGTGACAGTGTAATGTTACTTAAAGGTCAGGGCACTATTGCGTGCACATGTACAGTACACAGGTGTAGAGGTTGGCTGAACACTGTATGCTATGTGTGGCTTTACCTGTGCAGATAGCTGCATGTAGACATGGGTATGTGTACACAAACATGGATACTTGCATTGTGTGTGATTTTCAGTTATGTACATTTCTGTACACACATAGATGTATGCACACATATAGTTGATACATGCCACGTAATGTGCATACACATGTACATACTTGTGTGTAGCTTACCTACTTCAACAGAAGACGTACACAATGTCCATACATGTTTGCGGGAAACAATGCACTACACTAGCGTTCCTGTCTAGCATTTTGGCGATGCCGTAGTGTGTTGCTGGAGCTACTACACTTGACAAATGCCATGAATAGCGAGATGGTAGAATGGACACTTGCATCCATATCAGCACCATGTTGTTTGAGACGGGTGACCAATGGTAGTGCTCTATCGCCGTCCAATCGGAGTGGTGTGGGCTCGGTTGAGCAGACTCAGGTACGCCTATGTCCTAGGCTGGGTCAAACAGTACGCCCACATTGCTGATGTTGTTGTACTGTGTGACGACGCCACTGTGATCGTCTACATCAACTCTACAACTTGGCAGGCGATTTCCGGCACGCCTGATCATCGAAGGTTGCAAGTGCGATTGCTATGTGTAACATCTCCTATGCGATCTTGGACAAGTGCCAAAACATGTGCTTTCCCGTGACGTTGCAGGCGATATCTAAACGATATTATGTCGTGTAACGGTACCCTTACACTACCACATGTTATGATATCCTGTAGTTTCACTGTAAATATTATGTGTTTTTGTTTATTTTTGTTATAACTGCAAAAATGTAATAAAAATAAAGTTGGAAAAAAAAAACTGACAGGTAGTGTCAGAGCTGAGAGCAGCTGCACGCAGCTCTGACACTCACGTATAATCGATTAAAGTGCTAATGCACTGTAATGGATTGTATGTGATCAAATCATCGTCAGAGGATTGTGCATGGTTATTATAGAGGATAATAAAGATGGCAGAAAAGGGCTGTGTCTGTGTTCTTTTTCTAAATAAATTATTTTTTTCTGTGTGTGTATTATTTATTATTACTTAGAGGTTCATACTGGCTGAGTCTAATATTGGCTTCAGAGTATGAACCTTGAACTTAATGCCAGCTAGCAATAAATAGCTGGCATTAACCCCATATTACCAAGTCTGCCACTGCTACACGGCAGCTTGAAGAGTCGGGTGCAGTGCCAATGAATGCATCATTTTCCAATGTAGCTGCGGCCTGCAATTCGAAGTGTGGGGGACCCAGAATGCTTGGGCCTCTGCACGCTGAGGACTCAAGACCCCAGCTGCCTAGTTGTACCTGGCTGGAATACAAAAATACAGCAAAGCCCCAAGTAATATTTTTTAAATTATCTCATGAAATAATTAAAAATAAAGGGCTCAGCTGTATTTTGATTGCCAGCCAGGTAAAACTAGGCAGCTGGGTGTTGGTGCGTGGTGGCAGCCCGTAACTGGCTGGAAGCCAAAAATACAGCGAGGCCTCACAGCAGAAACCTTTTTTTAATTATTTCTTGAAATAATTTTTTAAAACATTTACGTATTTTTGATTACCAGCCAGGTAAAACTAGGCAGATGGGGGTGGGTTGCAGCCTGTACCTGCCTACTGTACCTCTGCTGGTGACCAAAACTACAGTGGAGCCACACATCATATTATGTAATCTTATAACCCTTTTTTTTTTCATCATACCGCCAAATAACTGGAATAAAATGCACTCAAAAAGGTGCATGTAAATAAAAATGATATCACTGGAAACGTCATCTTGCCCTGCAAAAAACAAGGTGACACATAGTTTCGGCAGCAAAAAAGTTAAAAAGTTACACAGGTCTGGGAATACAGAGATGGAAAAACAATTCTTTTTTCTATAAAATTGTTTTATTGGTGTAAAACCCCCAAAACAATAAAGACCTTCTAAATGATTTATCGATGTGTTTGTTTTACTTGGACAATAAAGCTGTCTTATCACTATTACGATACGGTGAACGACGTAAGGAAAACAAAAACAATACCTGAATATCTATTTCTTCTTGATTCTGCCTCACAAAAAGTAGAAATAGAAAGTGATCAAGTAACATTATGTGGCCCGAAATGGTACCAGTAAAATATACAATGCGTTCCGCAAACCACAAGCCCTCACTCTGTCAGCAGACAAATAAACTGCAGCCTTCAAAATTCACTGATCAAAAAAACATAATTTTGTAAAAAAGCATTTTTAGTGCGATAGTAGCCAAATCTAAAAGAAAATACTATATAAATCTGGAATCCCTGTGGTCATACCATTATGACAAATAAAGCCGCCTAATCACTTACACTACAACGGCTTAAAAATATTAGTAAAGCCAATTCTTCAACTGATGTTGATTTGTATATTCTGCTTCCCAAATATCGAAGTACAGTGCAGCTCACGTTTATCCTGTGCACTACGCTGAGTGTTTAAACCAGTGATTATGTGTAAATCTCTGAAATACGTGATTCAGACAAAATTCAAAAAGGAAAATTCACTGTGATGAGGCAGATGGAGTAACTTTGAGCTCCCATCTGACCTGTGATCTGGCAGTGTCCATCTTTTTATGCATCTTTTTTAGGCATGCGCAAAAGTGCAGTCAACCACAATTTTGTGCGTCTTTGGAAAGACGAACTGCACTGAACAGAGGCCAAACGGAGTCCAGAGTAACTCTGCTGCCTCATTAGTAAATGGATCCGTTGGGGCGTCATCTGAATCATGTATTTTGGAGATGTAGCTGGAAACTCAAATGTAAGTGCTGAGCATAGAGAGCAGGATGAACTGATCCAAAATGTTCTGAACCCATATCGCCACCAATGGCATTCAACTCAACCCACAAAAACACTTGTCTCCACCAATGTATGTCATCTGTTAGCGGGCATGGCACCCCCAAACCATTTGAGCTACATCTTCCTTTCTGAGCTTTGAACTGTACCTCAAAAGTTGTTTTCAATTAGGTATCAATGTACTCAAAAGACATTGCACAACAAGTTCTATGGTGCACTTTCTCCTGTTGCCCTTGTGAAAATGCAAAATTTAGGGCTAAAACATTTCTGTGAGAAAAATGTGGGGTTTTTTTTGTTGTTTTTTTTTTTCTTTTCACAGTTCAACATTCTAAAATTCTTTAAAGCATATGGTTCAAGGTACTCATCCCGTATCTAAGTAAGTTCCTTGAGGGGTCTAAGTTCCAAAATGGGGTCAGTTGTAGGGGGTTTCCTCTGTTTAAGCACATCATTCTAACCAGAGTAGACTGATTAATAATTAATAAAAGAAAATAAAAGGATTGACACTGGTATACCGTGTCCTGACGATACTCAAGAAATACGCAGCATCTGGAGTCTTTCAGAGAGATCATAATCATTTATTCAAGGGTACAGTTTTTATATAATTTTCAAGGTCCTTAATACGTAACAAAAGGTAAAACGTGACAATATGGTAAAGAAATAAAATATGTGAAATATGCTCCATAATCAGTGTAAAATCATCTAATGCCATTACTAATCTAATCTATATGATAAACAATACTAAATTAATTAGTGCGACTAACAGTCAGGATGTCTGCCAGGCGTCCACCTGTCTGTGGTCCTACTGACATTAGGACCATTTGTATAATAAAGAAGACGTTGTTATCATTCTTCTAACCTTCAACTATGTTCACATAAGATTCAGCTCTAGGGCTTCAGTCTATTCAAAGTTCTTAGCGAATAGATATGATAAACTAGGAATGGTTCACAGTAAGAAAGAGAGAACAAGATGGCTGACAAATGAATAGTACATGATAACTTTTGTAACACAGCGTACTCAGGAGAAATTTCACAATACATTTTGGGATTAATTTCCTCCCGTTACTCTAGTGAAAATTACAAAAAAAAAAAAAAATAAGCTCAAATAACATTTTTGTGGAGAAAATTGATTTTTTTTTATTTTCACGGCTTAACATTTTTAAATTTTGTGAAGCACCTGGGGGTTCAAGGTGCCAACCATCTAGAGAAGTTCATTGAGGGGTCTAATTTCCAAAATGGGTTCACTTGTGGGGAGTTTCCACTGTTTAGGCACATCAGGAGTTCTCCAAATGCAACAAGGTGTCCACCAATGATTTCAGCCAATTTTGAGTTTGAATGGCACTCCTTCCTTTCCGAACCCTGCTGTTCATCCAAACAGTGGTTTTCTGCCACATATAGGGTATCGGTGTATTTTAGAGTGCGCTACAAATTATGTGGTCCAATTTTTTCTGTTACCCTTGTGAAAATAAAAAAACTTTCAGCTGAAAAAAAATCTTTCTGGAAAAAATATGATTTTTTTTTTCTATTTTCATTGCCAAACTGTGAAGCACCCGGGGTGCTCACCACACAACAAGACAAGTTCCTTGAGGGGTCTAGTTTCCAAAATGGGGTCAATTTTGGGGGGTTTCCACTATTTAGGCATATCAAGGGTTCTCCAAACATAACTTGGGATCAGATAACTATTCCAGCCAATTTTCCTCTTAAAAAGTCAAATGGCGCTCCCTCTATTCCGAGCCTTGCCATGCACCCAAACAGTAGTTTTCCACCACATATAGGGTAAAGCCATACTGAGGATAAATTGCACGACAAACCTTGGAGTCTGTTTTGTTCATTTAGCCTTGTGACATGAAAACAAATTAAACATAAAGAACATTTTTGTGGAGAAAATGTGATTTTTTTCTTTATTTTCACAACTCAAGGTTCTAATATTTTATGAAGCACCTGAGGGTTAAGGTGTTCACCACACATCTAGGAAAGTTGCTTGAGGGATCTAGTTTCCAAAATGGGGTCACTTGTGGGGGTATTCCACTATTTAGGCACATCAGGGGCTCTCCAAAGGTGACATGGCATCCAGCCAATTTTCTGCTTAAAAAGTCAAATGACACTCCCTTTTTTCCAAGCTCTGCCGTGCGCCCAAACAGTGTTTTTTCACACATGTGAGGTATTTGCATACTTAGGAGAAATTGCAAAACAAATTTTAGGGTCCATTTTCTACTGTTATCCTTGTGAAACAGCAAAATTTGGTGTTAAAGGAACAATTTTGAATAAAAAAATTAAATGCTTATTTTTGCCTTCCATATTGTTTTCGTTCCAGTGAAGCATCTGAAGGGTTAATAAACTTGTTTGATGTGGTTTCGACCAGTCTGAGGGGTTCAGTTTTTAGAATGGTGTCACTTCTGAGTATTTTTTGTCACATAGACCCCTAAAAGACACTTCAAATGTGACGTGGTGACTAAAAAAGTGGATTTGTACATTTTGATGGAAATATGAGAAATCTAATATATAAAGCTGAATGTGTGTATGTATGTGTGTATGTATGTATATCCGGGATTGGCATCTACACCGTCGCAACTACAGCCACAACATTTTGCATAGTCACATGTCTGGACCCCAAGAGCGTCATAGGCTATGTTGTGAGGCGAAATTTTAACCCCACGCATTCCAATTCACCAAACAATTTTGCCCCTATCTACATAATGAGGAAAAAGTGACAGTTACCAGTTGACAGTTGTGAATGAGAGGGACTTAATGACAGCGCCAAAGACTAACAGCATACACCAGCATATATAATCACTAAGGTGGGGCTTCAACATGGGATATTCACCACGCATGGGGACATGTGTACACACCACATGCACACAAAGAGTAACAGCAAGTTTATAGTCGCTAAGATGCAGCACTAACATTGGATACTCACCACGCACCCGAACACACACACACACCACAAAGAGACACACACAACACAGAGACACACACACACCCCATGGACACACACACCCTATAGCGACACATGCACTCACCCCACAGGGACTCACACACACCACAAAGAGACACACACACACACCACACAGACCCCCCCACAGGGACACACACATACACACCCTATAGGGACACATGCACTCACCCCACAGGGACACACACACACACACACACCATAAAGAGACACACACAACACAGAGACATACACACCACACAGACCCCCCCACAGGGACACACACATATACACCCTATAGGGACACATGCACTCACCCCACAGGGACACACACACACCACAAAGAGAGACACACAACACAGAGACACACACCACACAGACCCCACCCACAGGGACACACACACATACACACCCTATAGGGACACATGCACTCACCCCACAGGGACACACACACACCCCAGGGACACCCACACCACACAGACAGACACAGATGTGCACAAATTGCCTCACACAACTTGCCTCATACGTGTGCTATCTTTAATTTCCAAAAATAAACATCTGATTAAAAACAGCCAATGTGCAACTGTGATAATTAAGGCAGATGTCAGTCACATGAGCTGTCTATTATGTGTATGTGTGAGGTAACATATACTGCCCGGCCGGGGGGAGGGTTTACTGTTGGCTGGAGATTTATCAGGCTGCCTATAGCAACCAATCACAGCTCAGCTTCTATTTTCCTACAGGTCATTAATATGACATATTCAAATTCTATTTTGTTATAGCTATCATCAGTTATTTATTAACCCGGGCGTAGCCAGGTAGTACAGCTAGTTGCTAATAAACTTTGACCCCTTCTAACTTCCTAACACAAAAAAATGTTCTACATTTTTGCCAAATTTTCATTTTTTTTCCATAAATAAGCACCAAAAATATTGTCTTAAATTTACCACTAACATGAAGTCCAATATGTCACGAAAAAACAGTCACTGAATCACTTGGGTCTGTTGATGCATCCCAGAGTTATTACCTCATAAAGTGACAGTGTCAGTATTGCAAAAAATCATCTGGTCATTATGGTGCAAACAGTGCTCTGGGGTAAAGGGGTTAATCACTTCATAGAGTTCACTTTCGTCACTGAATGAAAAAAATTCTTGTTTTTATTTCTTATTCACTCCATGAAATGATGGTGTGGTATTGCTCAGTTTTATTATTTATTGTTTGACTAATAAAAATTAGTTCATTCGGGTGCACTACCTTTCAACGCCCCTTTGCTATATTGTTCTATATTTAGTATACAAAAGATGTTGTAAAAATATATACTTGAAATGACCTTTTTTGTATACCAATATATAGTACAATATAGCGAAGGGCAGTTGAAGATAGCGCACCCGAATGAACTAATTTTTATTAGTCAAACAGTAAATAATAAACCTCTTTTTCTCTGGCTGGAGAGGGGTGTTAAGCCAGGGCGAGGTGCAGCAACCTAAAAGGATTAAAACGCTAATTGTTTTTGGTATAGCTGAGTCCCTGTGATGAGTTCTGCTTCCTGTAATGTTTTAACAAACTCTCTTCTTCTCCGTAGTTCTGGTTTGTAGAGTACATAAACTGGATGTTAGGAAAATTTTTCTCACTCCAGTTAAAAAGTTGCATGAGTGTTAAGGTTTGGTGTGAATATGGCCTCTTGAGGCTCAAGCTGCTAGACGTTTCTTGGTGCCTCCTAAATGATCATGTACAGTACATCTTTGCCATGAGCAGTGGCAAAAAAGCTCCATTCAGCTTCCACTCCAAAATCTTTCTTGTGATGGCAGATGTTTATTAAGTTTTTCCTGTATTTATACTGTGCCAAAGATGTATCCGATAAGTAGTAGACCTTGCTCAAACTTGGAAAAATATTTTTTTTTTTGTCAGTAAAATATTTTTTGGGGAACAATAAACAGCTGTTGAATCATGAAGTAAGCACTTAGACATCATAACTACAGTTTTGTATTTTCTCGATTCTCATAATAGACCAGAGAGAGCTCCTTAGAGGGAGTGCATAATTACATGACAGTTCAACACAGCCAGGACTAATCGTCTCTGCTTATAATGGACAGGACTAATGCAGCATCTCTCTGCAGGGTCTGACAGTGCTGATAACATGAGAATTACAACTGGTAGAATAATGATTTACATGTTTTTAAAGGTCTGCTCAGGCACTATTCAAGGGTAATATTAGTATCATACTGAAAAATGACCTATTAAATGACATATTATAAGACAATAGAAACTTTAACACCTGACAGAAAACCTGTCAGAATAGTGCGAGTGGATCTTGAATGGTGTGGGTAAAAATTAAAAAAAAAATGAGGGTCAAGTATATGAGAAAATAAACCTAAGAAAAGAAAGAAAAAAGAATATTCTAGAAAGACACAAAAAACAGCAGAGAGGCAAACAGAAAAAGGGAAAATCCATAGGACGTCTTCAGACCTCTAATACCCTGCCACGCAAGGCGAGTCTAAAGAAAGAAAGAGAGGCTTAGGAAAATAACTCCTGAAAGGTGCATCTCTGAAGAGGACCCATTCTATCCAAGTGGTGTTGAAGGTTTCCTGTGACCCTGAGAATTCAGCCGATAGTTCCTCTATACAGAAACACGTCTCCATCTCGGAATACCAATCTGATATAAGGGGTTGTTCCAGAACTTTACAGTAACAAGTAATCACTGTCCTGGCTGCAGAAAGGCAAAATCGTAAAATGTCCTTCTTAGGCTGCTTTCACATTGTGATTTTCTGGGATCCATGGCTGTCCGTTGTAAAACGGACAGCCACGGATCCAATTTGGCTCCCATGTGTCCCTATGGGTAATGGATCTAATCGGATTTGGCCTTATTGCCATCTGATTTGTGTCAAATCCCATACTGTCCGATTTTTTGCTGTACCCAAAATTGGAGACTGCCCCAATTTTGGGCACAGCGGACTAAATTGAACACAATCTGATCCGACATGATCCGCACCAATTAATATGCCCCATGGAGCTCGGGTCTGAGAATACAGCTGAATGTTTCTCTGACCCGATTTTAGTGTACTGAGCATGTTCAGTACACTAAAACTGCTCTTTACTGTCTAATTTCACTTAAGTGAAAATAAGTAAAAGCAAGTGTTAAAAATAAAAAATATATATGCTCACCTCTCCAGCATGTCCCCTGATGTCGGCATCTATCTTCCATGGTTTGAGGACCTAGGTGGGCAGGCCTAACCGATCAGCTGATCGGTCACATGACCGGTTACTGCGGTAACATGACCCATCAGCTGATCGGGTAGCCCCACCTTTCCAGGTCCTTCAACCCTTGGGAGCTAGATAGAGTGCATCGGAAGACTCGCTGGAGAGACGATCATATATATTTTTTATTTTTAACACTTGCTTTTACTTAATTTCACAGAAAGGCAGACCTGGACACAGAAAGAGCTGGGAGGAGGCAAGCGGGGCACTTTCACTTCCACAATGTATGTATATACATTGTGGAAGTGAAAGTGCCCCGATTGCCTCCTCCTAGCTCTTTCTGTGTCCAGGTCCGTGAAAATCACAGACCCGGACACAGAAATAGCACCAGGAGGCACACATGCGATCCTGTCCTTTTCTGTCCTTGGGGTCCTGCAAAAAGTAGGATCTCCATGGACTGGAAAAAATCACAATGTGAAAGCAGCCTTACAAGTCCGAACTGAGCCTGGGAAGATAGAGAGTAGTGCGAGTTCCAGACCACCAACCACAAGTCTTCCAGTGACTAGACCATAATTTTTGAAAACCTTCTCCCAAAATCCTTTGATCAGAGGACAGTCCCACCAGACGTGAAATAACGTACCCTACCCAGACCCACATCTTCAACACAGCCCCAAGGTGGAGGGGAAAATCTTGTGGAGCCAAGATGGTGTAAGGTGCCATCTGGGCAATAATTTATAGCTCTTCTCCTCGTCAGCACAAGATCCAGCACGTTTATGTGAAAAAAGAAAACACCGCTCCCAATCCTCCTCGGAGATCTCTTTACTGAGCTCTTGTTCCCAAGAAATCTGAAACTCGAGCTTATCTCTCAACACTTTTGTAATTAATGTCTGATAAAGGACAGAAATCCCACATGAGGGCGGAGAGTCTAGCAAGAATAAGATTTCCACAGAAGAGAGCTCAGTCCTGATCTCCGGAAGCTGGTTTGTAGTGTGTAGACAGGACCGCAATTGTAGATATTCCCACCACTTTAAGTTTATCGTCGGTGAGAGTCTCTGAATTTCCCCAAAAGAGGGAACTCGTCTCTCATGTAAGATTTGACGTACACGAATGTCATCACTACAATTCCATACCATTAGGGACCCACTATTTTCTCCGGGTGGAAAAACAGGATTATCAAATAGGGGTGTCAGCGAGCCTAATAATGACTTGATATAAGTATTAACCAGATGTGAGTGCCACATCCTCAAAGTCTCAGTAGTCAGGGATGGAAGTTGATCTAATCGACAAATAGAGAACAGGGAAATAGAGTGCTCCAAAAGTCTCAAAGTCCTTTAAGGGCCCTTTCACACTTGTGTTTTTTTCCTGATTTGGAAAATCAGGAAAACACCTGTTTCTTACAGGATTCATTTTTTTTTGCCCATTCTCTTTAATGATTTCAGGAGAAAACATGAAGCAACAAGATTCTACCTGACAAAATTAAAGTGAATGTGCAAAATACTGTACGAATCGAGTTTTGCCTGATCTTCCAAATCAGGAAAAAACTGCAAGTGTGAAAGGCCCCTTAGATGGAGGGCAGAGTAATGTAAGGTTGTGAGTTATATAACAAGACATCGTCAGCAAACATTGCCGTTTTATGGTGGTTGGGCCCCACCCAAAAACTGTGGATGCGTCCATTGTTTCTAATGGCATTAGCCAGATGTTCAATTACAATAACATAAAGTAGCGAGGATAGGGGGCACTCCTGCCGTGTTCCATTTTGAATTGTAAATGAGTCCGACACTTACCATGCTAGGGCCGATGGGGCCGAATAAAGGGACATAATTTTGCCTATAAATTTTATTTTCTGCATCTACCGACAAAAGGCAAAGAGGGGGACTTACACATCTTGGCTTAGTCAACAATAAGTAAAGACCTAATGATGTTGTCCCGTGCCTTTCAGCCTCTGACAAAGCCCACCTGGTCTAGATCTATAATCAATGGGAGGAACGTGGCTAGACGAACAGCTAGGATTTTTGCAAACAACTTAACGTCCACGTTCAGGACTGAGATCAGCCTGTAGTTTGCCGTTGATGTTGGGTCTCTGCCTGGTTTGGGAATGACACTGATGTTGGCTTCTATTGACTGAGGTGCAAAATCAGAACCCTCAGCAATGGAATAAAACATGAGAAGCATCTGGGGTACCAAGGGAGATTGTAGAGACTTGTAAAACATTGGCGTGAATCCGTCAGGTCCGGACTCTTAGAGACTAAAGTGGATTTAATAGCCTCAATAATTTCCTGTTCCGTAATCTCTGCCTCCAGAATTTCTACGGCAGAGGTCTCCAAGGGCTGCACAGCTGTGGTTTTAACTTTATTAATAATTTTTGTTTTTAGATCGGAGGGAGCCATGTCATTAAATTTCCCTTTAATGTGATATAGATCCTCATAGTAGCTTTTGAATACATCTAAAGGTACCTTTACACACCACCACTGAAAGGTAGCAACTGCCTGGCTTTTCGGGATATTTATGCCTGTTGCCATGAAATTGCTACGAAATGGCGGCGTGTAAATAGGGAAATTCCTTCCTGTGTCCTGACACAGGAAGGAATTTCCCTATTTACATGCCGCCATTTCGTAGCAATTTCATGGCAACAGGCATAAATATCCCCAATGCCAGGCAGTTGCTACCTTTCAGTGGTGGCGTGTAAAGGTACCTTAAGATGTCTGTGGTGTTATACACCTCCTTCTTATTATCTGTTTTGATAGAGGATACAGTATGGCTTGTCTGAGGATGTAGTAGGCGAGCTAAAGGGTGACTGCATTTGTTTGCTGTTTTATAAAAGAATCCTGCAGTCTTTTCACTTTCTCTCAAATAGGTTTGGTCTAAGAGCTTTTTAAGCCTTGCCTGTTTATGCCTGACCTCTAAGGAGTGTATCTGTGTGAATAGAATATTGATGGATTCCGTAGTAAGTTTATTTAGTCGGTAACCATGTTTGATTAGATTGCCACGTAAGCTATATTTTAAAGTTTCCCATTTAAGGGGCTGTGGTGTGGGATCAGAGACATGAGTCTGGGTGAATGAAGTGATGTTATCCTTCTATTAAGCCATACAAGTAACATCCTTAAGAAGCTTGCTATTTAGTCTCCACTTCCAGCATCTTTGAGACATATCTGGTAAACTCAGTGACAAAAAAATCAGGCCATTATCTGAGAGTAGTACGTCCCTGATGGTTGCCTCCGGTTTCCACGATAGGACACCATGGCTGACCTGAAAAAAGTCTATACAGCTGTAATAGTTGTGGGTTCGAGAAAAATAGGTATAATCCCTACCCTGTGGGTTGAGGATACGCCATACGTCTACCAATGGCAGAGTATGCAAGAATCTCTTTAGCGCCTTCAGCCATCTAAGCGGCACTGTCCTCTTGCCAGAAGAGGAATCGGCTGTGGGGTCAAGGGTAAAGTTAAAATGACCGCCAACCACAACCATACCTTCTACAAAATCCAAGAGTGACTTGCAGACTCTGGTTTGCTCTCTATTCAGGAGGTACCAGTTCACTAAAGTGAGGACCGTGGTGGCAATCTGCAACTTAAGGAAAATAAAACACCCTTTTTCATCGGTCACAGAGTCTAAAATGATGTGTGTCAGGCCCTTGTGAATTGCAATGGACACACTTTTCGACCTGGAGTCAGGGTTAGTATGGTGAATCCAGGTCGAGTAATGCCTTTTGTTTATAACCAGAGTGAAGAAACCGGATCTGAGTTCCACGTCTGTGCATATCACAAGGGTCTGAGACCTCTTTTGAGGAGTATTGAAGCCTCTTACATTGAGGGATCCAATCTTCAGAGATGACATGTCTAGAGACGATCTTGAATGAGCTATGTAAAACAGAAAACCTAAGGCAAAAAGAAAAGGAAGTAGGATAGAATAAAGAGTGGCATATAGCTAATAGGAAAAGGAGTCAGAGATTACCCACATGACATACACACCGATTTGGGGTAATGTCAAAAGTTTGTAACCACACCCTTGAATGGCCTGTGGAACCCCTAGGGGGTGTACCCTTTCCAGGTAAGAAAGTTCTTTGTTCCGAAAAAATAAGCAGAAAGTTAATTACAAAATAGACACTAAACGGCACAGAGAGAAAACCCTCCCCAGCCCAGAACCCTTGAACTAATAACAAAAAATAATACTCAGCTGCATTTGAAATATTATTAAATCTTCTTGAGCCTGAAAATAATAGAGATTAAAGGGAAAGAAGGGGAAACAAGAGTGGAACTGAAAAGGAGGGCAGAAAAGGGCGAAAAGGAAAAGAGGTAGGAAAAGGAAAGGAAGGTCGGAGGGGGGAAGAGGGAGGGGGGAGGAGAAGGGGAGGTGAAGGGGAGGGGGATGGGTGGAGGATATGGAAAGCAGAGCAAATCTAAATTACCAACAGTTAAAGAGCCAACAGTCCCGTATTGTAGTATATAGCAAACATGGACCAAATTCCCACCTAGCAATGGGAAAAAAGTCTACTACCTGAAAGGTACACGAAAGACCAATAAGGACCGAGAAAAAAAAAAAGCATTCAACCATTTCCAGACTGTCCCATATGTTGCCTCTCATGGTTTCTAGAACCACCACCTCCTCTTCCACACCGCCTTTGACTGCATTGCTCCAGTGGTGTCGGGATCATGGGTGCTCCTCCCGATATCCCAGGCCAGTCTTCCAGTGGGAATCTAACAGCAGGAAATCTCAGTGGCGATGTAAATGATGAAAGCTCCCTCGGATGAGACAGGGAGATGACTTGCCCTTCTCGGCAAACTTGAGGACGGAAGGGATAACCCCAGGAGTAGGTGATTTGATGTTGTAGCAGTGCTCAATGCTCTCCTTTTTTGCAGAGTCCTCCTAGATAAATCTGCCATGAGTTGTATTGTATTTGAACCTGAACCTTTGCACCCAACAGATGACATCTCTGGATCTTGTGTCTTCAGTTGGAGGTGGGCCTAATGATCTATGAACACGATCAAACTTAATGGGGGTCCCCGACAGCATATTACATAATGAATTAAAGAAGTCTTGGAGTGAATCATCTAAGTCTCTTGAGGGGCCATACACAGTGTAAGCTTGTGAAAGAGGGGATGAGGGGGATGGATCACCCTGTTCTCTCCCTATCTACCCCTGCCTAACAGCAGAGTTTTCACCTAAAAACCCCCCAATGGTGTCCCATACACAAATATCAATGCTCCTTATAGATAACCCATATGACCATACGTGTGATCATCCAGGCAGTCACTACTACTTAGCATATATACATATACACCTTTCTCAAAATACCGGTCTAGTTGGACCATTGGTTAAACAGGAGGTAAAGTTACCCTTTCTGATCAACAGGCATATAAGTTATACTCATCATGATCTAGTAGACCGATCCGACGCGGCGTTTCTCCCACCAGGAGGTATACTGGTGGGTTCATCAGGGATGTCAGTCTATCCAGTTAGGCTCCTAGATGGGCCTCAGGTCGCCCAGGGTGAGTGTCTGATGCATCTCCTCATTCCCAGCTCTCAGTGGATGGTGGCCACTGGAGGGGTTCTGGGAGTCTTGCTGTTACCCTCTGCACTAGACATAAAAGATGTATGGGGGGATCCCTTAGCCATATAGCAGCAGAGGTTACTGATATTATGCCTTAGTCCACTCAAGAATTACAAGATATATTATTAGGTTATCATTACCATATTTTAGAAAAAACAGTGACTCCGTTCGTGGCAATTTTTAGCCACGTGTGTCTAAGGGATAGATCCGGACATCCAGGAGACCTTCTTTTACTACTGGTACCCTTAGATAGATTGTGGATAGGGGGAGCCCAGTAACTACTACACCTTCCTTTGGTGAGGACGAGTAGGGTTAGCCGCCGTTGAGCAAGGACACCATTGGGGGGTTTTTAGGTGAAAACTCCGCTGTTAGGCAGGGGTAGCTAGGGAGAGAACAGGGTGATCCATCCCCCTCATCCCCTCTTTCACAAGCTTACACTGTGTATGGGATCTTGAGTAGATCCGTGTTTTAATTAAAACAATAAAGGTTACATTTTAGAAGGTAGCACCCGTACTTAAGAATATTTCAATAGGTGTACCATATATCAAATTGAATATAGTGTTTCTTGTACTAAGTCTCTTGAGGGGACCAACTCAGAGAGGCCTCAAATTCTTATGTTGTTGTTCCTTTCTCTATTCTCGAGGTCCTCTATTAAATCCAAGAAATATTAATAATTGTCGTTCTGGATAGAGAGTTGGTTTTCTAAAGCTACTACCTGTCTGACGAGACCTTCTATGTTGAAATCAGTATTAGAGACTTTTTCAGAGAGCTGGTTTACTTCCCCTTTTAAGGCTTCTGCCTCAGCCCTGTAGGATGTTTCCAACCTGGTAATGAAACACTCCATCTCCTCTTTGGTGGGAATAGTAAGAATACGAGCCCTCACATCCTCCCATATAGTTTCATCAGGAAAATGAATGGCTTCGGCATGGTCAGGAGCCACTGGTGTGCTGCAGTCTCCTGTGTTACTAATCAATGTCTTTTAGTAAAATTGTGCCTCTGGGGCCCCAAAGGAGTGATGTTGTGAGGATAAAGATGGAGACCCTGAGGTTGTAAAGGGGTCTCTAGCATTCCAGAGAGGCACCTCTCCTTGATCAGATTGATAATAAGATTGCATCTCTGATCCTGGGGACAAAGGGGCCTGTGTATGTGGAGCTGTTACCATAGGGTGATCCTGCTTTGTTTCTGGGCTTTGTGCCCTAGCTGCTCTCCCGGACTCTGAAGTGCACACTGTTTCCCGGTAATATCACTTGGTCCCCCTTAAGTGGTTTATCCAGGGCCTCAGCCCAGGAGTTAGGTAAAGTCTCCTCCATTACCAATGACAGAGCTGTCTGATTATTGGTGGTTTGGGGGACCCCCGGTACCTGTAGCAATCTAGGCTTTGATAACAGCTGTAGTGGTGGTTGGGGGCTCTCCACTGCTGCTTTAAGCCTTTGGACTAATGCTCTTTCCTGCCCCTCGTGGTGTGGGTCCCGGGCATCGAGATCCGCCATCTTGGATGCTTGCTGCAGTCTTCTGGCACTTCGGAGAAACCGCAAAATCCCTGCGGCAGGGTTCACCAGAGGGCCCTGGTTGGCTGTTGGTCGCGTGCTGCGGCGTTTGGCCGACAAGGTGCCATGCCAAGGAATTAGCAGCTAGGCTGAGCTGGGTTATGGAGGCTGGGATCGGGAGCGATTCACTCAGTGTCCGATCTCCTCCATGGCCAGGCCACACCCCCAAAAAACTTGTTTTACATCACAGAAAGAATCAGCTATAATCCCTAGCTGTAATGTCTGTATACTCTTTTACTTCCTCCCCCACCCAGGAGCTGTGGTATAACCAACCTGTTCCTGAATGGTCGGATACATAATTTAATTACACTGGGTATATTTAGAAGAAAATCTCAGGATAGAAACTTTTTTTTTTTTTTAATTCTTTATTTATTCCTTTTAATAAACATAAAAAAACCCAGATTAAATCAGCATAAAATCTCATATCTACAAGACAGTCCGCTACTAGTGGTCTCTATAGTGGGACAAGCAGATACCGGCACAATGTTTTTAAGGTACTCAACCGTCAGACAGAAGTGTAATGAACCTGATACACTTCACGTAACAGCAATACAAGTATCCATAAAGAAGAAGAAGAAAAAACTAAAAAGAAGAGAAGAGGGGGAAAGAAGGGGGAGGGGACAAGCTAGATGTAGGTAACACCTCCTCCAAGTCCACGCCTGACATCATGTTTGTTATTATGTAGATGTTTTCCATACCTAAACATGCTTTGTAGTTCTCTGTCTGCTGAAACTGGAGCCAGCTAAGCCACGTGTCTCGTAACCTCGTGTAAGAGTCATGTAGTGTGGAAGTCAGGTCCTCCATGTGCGTGAGGTCGTTCACCTTTAGGATCCATGTCGCAATTGAGGGGCACTTCACTGTCTTCCATAAGAGTGGAATACACGCTTGGGCAGCTATTATCAAAAATCTCATTAGACAACGTTTGTAACAGTTAATAGGAATCTCAAAATGATGAAGCAGTAACAACAGGTCCCAGCTCCCCTTCATAGCTCATCACCTCTCAAACTATCTAGCTTACTTTGGACCAGAAGGGTCTAAGGCCTTTGCATTCACAAAAAATGTGCATGAGAGAGCCCTCCTCCTCGCCACACCTCCAACACACTGGGTCAATAGAGGGGAACATTTTATGCAGGTGCAAGGGAACCCTGTACCATCGAGTGAGTAATGTATAGTATGCCTCCTGGAGCCACGTACTGATTTTTTTTTTTTTTAAATCAATTTGTTTTTATTGAAATTAAGGGTAGATATAACATACACCAAAAAATGGGTATGGAATAAACAATTCCAGCAATAAAATACCACATCAGGAAAGAAAAGAGGGGGGGAGGAGGGGAAAAATAAAGGTCCAGTACAATAATGTAACATCCTACTAGGTCATTTAGATAATATGAGTAAATTTAAACAATAAGAGTGAAAAGAACACCATAATACCATGTTACCAATGATGACCCAAGTATTGGGCGACGTAAAAAGTGTGGTGGATCATACATCCCAAGAACAAACCTAGTATTAGTTGAGTCAAAGGGGGGCATAACCGTATGGAGAGGTCAGCCATGGCTCCCACCATCCCAGTCTTTTAGATTTCATAGAAAGGTCATGGACCAGGATTGTTTCATGCTGTAAGTGCAATCTGATCTGTGATACTAGTTCTGCTATGGAGGGTATGGTGCGGAGATTCCAGTGCCTGGATAGTCAGAGCCTAGCCGCTATCAGAATATTAGTCACAATAGGACGAATCAGCCTAGGGATGTTCTCTAGACCCAGCCCCAGCAAGGCCATAGGCCCACTGAGCCCCAAGGGGAATCCAACTATATCAGCAATCAGCGACTCGACCTTAAGCCAGAACCCCCGGACTATAGGACAAAGCCACCAGACATGCTCCATGGAACCCGTCTCCAGGCAACATTTCCAACAGAGAAAATGATTAGATTTCCGAATTTTAACAGGCGAAGGGGCGTTAGATACCAGTTCAGTTCGATTTTTTTAGCCTGTTCCAGGTGTATTATACAAGACGAGTACCTAGACATATGCGAGGCAGCAGTGAGGCAGGAGCCCAGAGGGGCCACAAAGGACAGTCTCCGTTCCCAAATGTTCATGTAAGGGAGCTTATGCTGTGCCTTAACAGAAAGCAATGCCTTATATAAAATCGACGCTCCATGTTGGGTGAGATAATGGGGCTTAAAATATTGTTGTGGTTGATCATTCACCGGCAGCTTATCCCAAGGGGGTATGCGGCAAGTGGAAAGAAAATGACGAATTTGAAGATACTGGTAAAACACAGCATTGGGTAATGAATAAATACGGTGTAATTTGGAGAAAGATCAAAGACCATCAACGTCCAGCAAGTCATCTAGAGATATATATTTAAGGCTATCCGTCGGGAAAGAGAAAGGTTAGGTATGGTCTGTTCCAGCGCCCGGAGGGAAATAAACCGAAAGAGAAAATGAAAGTGGGTATAAGCCAACAAATGCCATAACTTGACCAACGTAAGCATTGTACTTAGAATATTACTCAGCGGTAGGGACGGAGGAGGGTTATCTCCAATAACATCCTAAGAGAGGCAGAAGGAGCATAATGCGATTTGATTTGTAACCATGGTAAGGTTGAGATATCACCGGACCACCAAATCTTCGCATATTCGAGGAGGGCCGCTCAATAATATGTAAGGACGTCTGGTACCCCAAGACCCTCTCCACCGCATGGGAGGACCATAATTTTATTGGCAATACGGTGTGTTTTTTTGTTCCAAATGAATGAATTAATAAGGTGTTGGAATCTTGAAATGCATGTACGGGGAAAAAAGTAGAGGCAAACAACGGAACAAATAAACTAGCTTAGGGAGAATTAGCATTTTAATAATATGTATACGGGCGATCCAGGAGAGGACCATAGGAGATATCCTATCCAATTCCCTCAATATTTCCCTATGAACCTCTTCACAGTTTTTCTTGACAATGTTATGTAATCGGGTCATGAAAATACGTAAATACGAAAAACCTTCAGGAGACCAAGCGAAGGGAAAGTGCTGCTAAATGTAAGCCTGAGTTTGTTTGGAATTGTTAATAGGAAACAATGTGGACTTAGTCGTGTTGAGCTTATAAAAGGAGGCAGCTGAGAATTCAGTGAATAGGTTCGTGAAGTCGTCTAAAGTAGATGTTACGTCTGTGCATGAGAAGACCACATCATCAGCATATACGGTAATCCAATTTTATGTTCTACCCCTGCTATGACTACTCAACTAATCTTGGTGTTGGATCTGACCGCAACTGCTAGGGGTTCCATGGCCAAAGCAAATATTATGGGGAAAGTGGACACCCCTGCCTGGTCCCATTAGTTATATTAAAGCTGCTAGAAATAAAACCGGAGGCACGGACGGAAGCAGAGGGAGACAAGTATAGAACCATAATAGCCGCCTTGACCTGGCCTGATATACCAAATCTACCCAATACTTCTCCAATGTACCCCCAGTGAACCCTGTCAAACACTTTTTCGGCGTCTAAGGACAGGAGAACATCGGGGGCCCCAGATCTCTCAAGGACCTCTAAGATGTCTATCAGACGTTTGGTTCCGTCTCGTGCCTGTTGGCCTGGAACAAATTCGACCTGGTCAGACCCAATGAGGGATGGCAAAACCTCCACAAGCCTTTTTGCCCAAATTTTTGCATAAAGTTTGGTGTCACAATTCAACAATGCAATTGGACGGAAGTTCCCCGGAGTAGTAGGGGTTTACATGGTTTGGACAAGGTAGTGATGATTGCCTTTAGGCCCTTCCCATTAACCTCTCCCTTAGACCACCAGGCCACAAAAAGTCTCAACAGATATGGCGAAAGGGTGGAAGAGAAGTGTGCATAGTAGGAGAAGGGAAACCCATTGGGACCGGGAGCAGAGTGCTCTTTAGCGGCCTTGATCACCCGTTCAATTTCTAGTTGTGTTAAGGGGGTAGCTAAAAGAGATATTTGTTGTGGGGAAAGCTTAGGGAGTGAGATCTTATTTAAAAAGGCTGAAATAGTCTCAGGTGTCGGCTGAGGGGTATCAGAGTTCCCATCCAAGTTGTACAAGGACTCACAGTATGAGCGAAACTCCTCTGTAATTTTTATGGGGTTGCGTATCAATTGTTTTGGTTCGTGCAATTCTCTTTTTGACCCGATGGCCAGTAAGGCGCCCGCTTTATCCCCACATGCCATAGTATTTAGCATTGAGAGTTTTGAGATGTTTTTCCGCCTTGTGTAACAGGATGGTGCGAAGATGATCCCTCACTTTAGTAAGCGATGCTAGTAAATTCAGTGAAGGGGACAACTTATGCTGCACCTCCAACTGCCGCAGGGAGCGGATAGTGTCATCAAGGTCAGCCATATGCTGTTTTGTAATAAAAGACGCTATCTTAATGAAAGCTCCCCAGATTACAGAACCAGAGAGTGCCATCTCGCACCACACCGTTATCATTTAAACTAAAGTATTCTGATAATTGTTTGTTAATATCCTCAGAGACCTTAGGGTTGGTTAGGAAATAAGAGTTCAGTTTCCATAGGTAAGGAGGCCTCACAGCTGAGGAATCTGCTATTTGTAAAGATGTGGGTGCATGGTCCGACCAGGTAATATTCTCTATGTTAGCATCCATGCAAGAACGTAATAGGGCATCATTTACAAGTATGTAGTCTATCCTGCTATATGTTTGAAAGCGAGGAGACAGAAATGTGTAGTCACGTTCAGAGCTGTGAAAGTATTGCCATACATCATGTAGACCATTTTCCACTATGAGAGATCCCATCTCTCCCCTCGAGGCCGCGGCACTTAAACAATCAAGATGTTTATTCATAGGAATATTAAAATCCCCACATATTACTGTGCGACGATGACCGTACCCATGTAGCCTGTCCAGGAGTGATTTGAGAAATTTCTTTTGCCCAACATTTGGTGCATATATGGAAACTAGAATATAGGGGATGTTGTTACTAAGGCAGGATTAAGTATCTCCCTTCCGAGTCCAAAAAGGAGTCGTTAAAGTGAAATGACACCATATCTCTAATTAAAATACTCACCCCAGCCTTTCTCGAGGTCCCGTTAGCGAAAAATTGATAGGGGAACTTTTGAGATTGTAGTCTAACATTATCCTTCGCCAATAAGTGGGTTTCTTGGATGAAAATAATATCACTCCTGGACTTGCTGAATTGTTGCCATGCCAGTGACCTTCTGACAGGCGAATTAAGGCCGTTAACATTTAAAGATAAAATAGAAATACTCATTGTACTTAAATAACAACAATAGTATAGGTGGCCTTTTAAAGATCAACCAAACAGACACAAATGACCATCTATCAAAACTGTAGGTTAAGAAAGTGTGAGGGGTAGATGGAGGAGGGAAAGAAGGGAAAGGTGGAACCAACCGCAAAAGCAGGAGCTCATAGCACATTGAGCCCACAAGTATAACAAGAACAAGAATAAAATAAAAAATTTCACACATAACTCCAGCAATGGAGGAGTGACAAAAATACACTCTTGGGGAAAATTTCCCAGAGCTCAGACCAGTCCTATAAGGGGTATCTGATGCAGTCCAGGAACAAAAGACCAAAAATAGTCCTTCAAATGCCTCATTCACCAGACAAGGTTAAAAAAAAACAGCGTCATCCTGCTTTCTCCTTCGCCTCATTGGGGGACACAGGACCGTGGGTGTTATGCTGCTGTCCACTAGGAGGCGACACTAAGCAGAATCTGCAAAAGAGTTAAGTGGCTCCTCCTCTACAGCATATACAGCCTAGAGCAGGAAGTGCTTCTCCAGTTTTTGCTTAGTGTCGAAGGAGGCACACGACCCATTTTTACTCTCTATTTTTTGCATCCTTTATTTTCTTCCAATGAAGAAAAGTGGGTCCGGCGTGGCCCCCGGCATGCTCCTTCCTCGGCCACCCACTGTTGGGGCGCTGGGTTGAAGTTGAGAATCGTTACATATGCCGTACTCCTTTCTCGGCCTCCCACTGTTGGGTTGCTGGGTTAAAGTTGAGACAGCCCAGCATAACATCCACCTTCCTCACTCCCTCGGGGTCCTGAGTTGAAGCCAGAGCTGGACTACCTGCCAGATGACGTCCCCCTAATCACCCTCTGGGTGCTTAGGCTGAGGCACCACAGGTATCAGCAGCACATGCTGCATTCTGGGCTGGGATTCTGGATGGATGCCTGCAGGAGCGCAGGCTGAGAGATGACCCCCTAATCACCCTATGGGTCATTAGGCTGTGGCACCACAGGTACTAGCAGCACATGCTGCATTCTGGGATGGCTGCCTGCAGAAGCGCAGGCTCACAAGGAGCATGAGACGACCCCCTAATCACCTAGGGGTCATTAGGCTGTGGCACCACAAGTACCAGCAGCGCAGCTGCACTTCTACTGCTGGGACCGGTGCCAAATGTGGGGGAAAAACCCACCCCAGGATCTCATTGAGGTCTGGGTCCATCCAGCCCCTACTCAGCTCTGCTCCTACATAGCCGGGACATAGGTACCAGTCCCTCTTCCATCCCTGCACTGCTCCACAGCTCAAGACAGGGGAAGAGGTATCCAGCTTCCCCTGCACTGCCCCTGCAAGAGCAGGCAGCAGGGTACCTGGCTCGCAGGGATCCGTCAGGGCCCCCCTCGCGGCCAGCCCTGCGGTGTCCAAAAGAATTCCGGACCTCCGCGCCGACCCTCTACTATTTGCGGGTCCGCAAATCACGCTAGGCCCCGGCTTCAGGCCTAGCGTGGAAGGCGCTGCCTATGCCCGCCCACCGCCCGCCCTCCGGATAGCGTCATATGACGCTGGGCTCCACAGAGAGGGGCGGGAAGTCCCTCTGGGCGCTTGTTCTGCGCGCCCATTCAGGTTCCCGCCCCCTCTTTCCCCTCCTGACGGCGCCAAATGCCTGGGCGCCATTATAACTCCTGGGGGCACAAACACACTGTGGGACAGAGTGCCCACATACAGTGTAGTAAGCTGTGGGGGCATATGCAGGAAAGCCAGCAGGGATATCTTTCCCTGCTGCAGCCTCTCCTGTGCACCACGTGTGACAGCCTGTGGAAGCATATACAGGAGAACCGGCAGGGATGTATCCCCTGCTGCAGCATCTCCTGTATTCCAGGTGTGGCAGGCTGTGGGGGCATATACAGGATGCCAGCAGGGATATATTCCCTGCTGCAGCTTCTCTCCCTGTACTCCATGTGGACAGACTATGTGGGCATATACAGGAATGTGGGCATATACAGGAAAGCCGGCAGGGATATATTCCCTGCTGCAGCTTCTCTCCCTGTACACCATATTTTTCAGGCTATGCCATGTGTGACAGAAAGCCGCCAGGGTTTTTTTCCCTGCTGCACTCTCTCATCTCTCTGGATTCCATAGACAGAAAGGGGCAGACCGACATATTTATGTCCTGAAATACTCTGTGCTGCTGTGAAGCCAGTTTTTTGTTAAATTTTTAACTTTCATAAACTGCTGCAGCACGGCGCTGCCCTCACTAACTCACGATGAGTGTACCGTGCCCTACAGACCTCTCCTGCCATACTCTGTACTGCTGTAAACCTTATTTTCAGCAGCTATACCTAATGTCAGTGAAGAAAACAGGCGTCAGACTATTCTCATACGCAGGGAAGACGTAATCTACTGAATGCACTATGGCCGTAATGTGTTCATTCTGTGTCGTCACAGTAACACGGCTTCGCCTATGTACATACCACATCAAAGGTTTCCCTCTTATGACACTCACCCAGCGAGCAGAGTCCTCTGCCCAGTGCGGGTGACATACTAATAAGGCACGGCCTGGTTTTTCCTTACACCGTGTCAGCCACGGATGTCAGTACTTGTCAGAGCACATAATGCTACATCTAAATAGGCAGTCATCCCGTCGGCAGCTATGTCGCAGTTTATGGGAACTGGCATGCACCAGGATGATGGCTCTGACGTCTGGCGTTTTTCGCAATCCAAACCCAGACTCGAACCTTTCTGCCTCTCTGGTAGGACTCTAAGGCAACATATTTAGGAAAACACGATACTTCGAACATTAAACTGTGTCTCACAGGACGCTAGACCGTAGCCATGGGACCCTCAGCGCCCCATTTACCATAAGGGAGTTTTGTTGGATTGGAACTCCATGGCATGTTTGTGCGGCACTGTATCTGAAACATGGTTCCCCTAGAGACTCAGTTCTGCTCAACAGAACACAACAGACGGTGTCTCTCTTCGCCGTCTCCAATCCAGATCCAACCTTTTGGGAACTCATTTAACGGAGTATCGTCTAGATCAACACTGACTCGATCAACGCACATGTAGCGATCACAGACAACCATCCAAACTCACGTCAAGAGCCCCCTTAAGTCAGGGAGTCATATGTCGGCCTACACGCAGAGCGTGTTTAAAAGTTCTATTCCAATTTCCTGGTAGTCCCTAAACAAGTACATGCAGTACGTCCCGTGCTAGACAAACATGCTTGGGACATATTTTTCCGCATGGATTCTCTCCGCTCCATGATAATTTTCCATGGAATCGGAGAATACCGTACAGCTTTAGATATACCGGACGACTACCTACATGTTCCACTTGCAGCCACTTATCAGATTTACCATTTGCAAAGACAATTCCTACTTGTGACGTGTCCGTCCACACTTGTTACAGTTCCCTAAGTGGTCACAAAGGTTATGGCAGTCGCCTGGTTTCCTGTGTTTCAGGGACGAGGTCACTCTTCCATTCCTGGACGTTTTACTCATCAACGCACGACTTTCAGGGATTGAGAACGCACTGTCTCTATTACGGTGAACACTTTATTAAGACTTGGTCGGCTGGTAACTCTCAAGATGTCTACGCTAGTTTTCACTACAGTCTCTAGTATTTTCGGAATGCAGTTCAATGCATCCAGGGCACTAGTCAGACTTCTCCGAGACTAGGAATGGGCACTTCAACTAGAAGTCCGCACTTTCTTTCTTTCAACAGTCACCTCAGCCTTTCAGAGCTGACATGACGGTCAGAGGCAGGACGGTCACAGCACTGGTAGCCATTCATCTGATGCAGCTGCTCCTCAGGCCTCCCCAGTTATCCATGCTCACGTCATGAGACAAGAATGTACAATCTCGCATCAGGAGGTGTCATCTTCCAGTAACAGCCATGCAGTATCTCCTGCACTGACTCAGCCACTCACTAGTACGCGGGGAAAGTATTTTCTTCTACCAAGTTGAAGGTTACTATTCACCTACTGAGTCGGGACAGAATGAGGTGCGCTGTACCTCCATCTCCACACTCGGGACAATTGGTCCTGATCGGAATCAACGATCCCGTCATCCTTTCGGAGATTTGGGCGAGATTCCTAACACTGAAGATTTTATCTCTTCTTCTGGCCGCCCGCCAATTTCAGAAGGCAGGCTGATGATGCCACGGCTGTGGCATATGTCGATTCACTAGAGCGAATCCCGCAGTTCCCAGGCAATGAAGGACGTTTACCACATTCTTCACTAGGCGGGCGGAATTCACGAACTCAGTACTATCGGCTGTTGCTCTACCGCTTGTAGATGATTAGGAAAAACAGTTCCTCCGTCGCCGAGAAATTACCTCAGATTTGGGTTCCTACATCCAGATGTCTTCAAACAAAGCTGACATCACTGGAGAACTCCGGAAGTATCCGTAATGGTGTCACACCTCATTGCCAAGGTTCCTAGCTTCAGAGCCGGGTCCCACGACCCACAGTCATGGATGGCGGACTGACTGGTCCTGGACTGGACCCGATTCCAACTCCACTACATTTTCTCCAGGTTTCCACTATCCCAAGTTAGTGAAGATATTCAAACTGGACTGTCAGCAACTCATCCTTGTGGCACACACTGGCCCAAGCGCGATTGGTATGCCGATCTCGTCCACTTCATAGTAGACGTGCCATGACACCTACTGGATCGTCCAGACCTGCCCCCTCAAGGCCATCTTACCATCATGATTCATCGACTCTAAATTCGACGATGTGACCCTGGAGACCCGGGTATTCACAGAATGGTTTCGCGACCTCAATCCGAGCACGGACACCGGTTTCAGAAGAGATGTCCCATCAATATGGAAAATCTTTTTCCTTTCTTCTCGTGGTTTTTCACCTTAGCACTGTTCCTTCCCAAGGGTTCCCAATTCCATCCAATCGGATCTAAACTCACGACTGTCCTTATGTCCTTCAAAAGGACAAGTTTCAACCCTTTTCATTCTCTCTCAACAACGTCTTGCTGCCAGGCCTCAAGTAACATCCTTCAAGGAGTTTTTGCCGACCTGTTCCGCCCAATCAAAGTCTACTAGAACCGTGGGTCCTGACCCTCGTTCTCACGGCTGTACGCTACCCACATTTTAAGCCATGGACGAAAATTTCCTTCGTCTTCTCACACAGGGAGTTGTTTTTTGGATGGCAATTACCTCTCTCCGCAGAGTCTTAAATTTGCAGCGTTTTCATGTAAATCACCTTTTTTTCTGGTCTTCCACCCAGACAAGGTTGTCCTACGTCCAGTTGTTTTTTTTTTCCCAAGTTGGGGGTGTCCTTTTTGTCCGCCTACCTGAATATATATTTCTGACGGCGCTAAGTCCCGCCAGTTCATCGGGCCAGAAGGCTCGACGTTTCTAGAGCTCCGTCAGAGCCCTGCACATATCCTCGCCCAGAACAGTTTCCTTTAGAAACCTCTTTTTCTTCTCCCAGAAGGATAACGCAGCAGGCAGGCCGGGCTCTACAGATACTTTGATCAGATGGCTTAAATCCACCTTCCAGGGTGCTTATTACATTATTATAAAAAAAAAAAAAAAAAAAAATACATACATATATCATTAATGTTATTATTCTTATACTTATTATATATTTATACAGAACCATTCTTCCATGGTGCTGTATCCTTTCCGGCTGCGGGCACAGCACATTCTACTATGACCACCGAAACCTACTGGCTTCTGAGCTATTAGGCACCAAGAGTTAGCACAACAAGTGTGTAATGTAGTCACGCGGTCAGCATGCACAGGCTTACCAAGCGCTTTAGTGCTCTCAGTCCTCGGCAAATGCAGTCTGGGACACCGTACCCTCCAGGCGGCAGTAGCCCACCTGTAGGTGCATTGTTATTTTTATCAGTAGTGATTTTCCATTGCTGTTCCCACCCAGGGACTGCTTTAGGACGTCCCACGGTCCTGTGTCCCCCAATGAGGCGAAGGAGAAAAGGAGAATTTTGTGTACTCACCGTAAATTCCTTTTCTCTTAGCCTCTAATTGGGGGACACAGCACCCACCCTGTTGCCCGTTTCGGGGCGTAACTAGGTTCTCATCTTACTCCTGAGAGGTTATATAGTTGCCTGTTTATTTTACAGGCCTGCTTATACTGTTATTACGTAGTTGCCTGTTCGGTTACACGTTTTATCTTACTGTTATTATGTGGCTGCCTGTTTACTTAACAGGCCTTATTTTACTGTGATTCTTGTCTTTCTTCTGTTAATTCTCCTACTGCTTTAGCACAAAACTGGAGAAGCACTTCCTGCTCTAGGCTGTATATGCTGTAGAGGAGGAGCCACTTAACTCTTTTGCAGATTCTGCTTAGTGTCGCCTCCTAGTGGACAGCAGCATAACACCCACGGTCCTGTGTCCCCCAATTAGAGGCGAAGAGAAAAGGAATTTACGGTGAGTACACAAAATTCTCCTTTTTTCACAATCCTTGGATACCTTTCGGATGGGGGTGTTGGCGCCGGAGCTGGAACGAGGTGGGGACGCCTCAGTGTCCGGGTAGATGTTATATTCCTTGAGGGCTCGTCCCAGGCGGCTGGGGGAATGGAACACTTGTGTTACGCCCTTGTAGCAAAATTTGACATGAAGCGGGGAGCCCCAAGCATACATGAGACCCTGATCCCGCAGGATTTTACAGTATGGGGCAATCTCGCGCCTCCTAGCCAGGGTGCCCGCCGAAAGATCTGAGAAGACAAACACTCCTTCAAAAGGGGCAGCCAGAGTAGGATTCAGTCTCATAGCCCGTAGTACAGAGTCAGTAGATTTAGGTTTATTAAAATGAACCAGGATATCCCTGGAAAGCTATGGGGTTTGGGGATACTGAAAACCTTGTCAATTTCATACTCCTTCTGCTGGGCATCTGGGAATAGCTGGAGCAGCAAAGACTGGACAATGTCTCTTAGATCCGCAGATTCCTGCGTGTCAGGGATCCCTCTTATTCTGATATTTCCCATCCTGGTCTTATCTTCCAGGTCACATATCTTGAGCTGGGCTTGCTTTAGTTCCTCTGCTATGAGACCGTAATCAGTGGCTAATTCATTATGCGCATCAGCATATTCAGTCATTTTAGCTTCTATGTGGGACGTCCTCTCACCCAGTGAGGACAGATCCCTGTGGATTTCCTTTAACATATTCCGCATGTCCTCCTGCAGGGACCACCGCAAGGAGGACAGAAGTCCCTTCAATGTCCGCAGTGTAAGTGGTGCATCTCCCTCTCCTTCGCCATCAGCACTCTCCCCTGAGCTGCGAGTGGCGCGGGAGCGGGAGGGAGGAGATCTGGGTGCCGGGGCCATTTTAGCCATGGAAGGCTGGGGCTATTCTGGAGCAAAGAAATCCGTCACCTTTTTAGTCAATTTCCTTTGTCTGGAGGAAGCCCTCGGCATGCCTAAAGGTGCAGGGGTCCACCGCCGATCAGATTACCGCAGCTGAGGTCTGGAGGACGACTTTTAAGTGCCGTTTGCCTGGTGACAAGCAGGAGCTCAGATAGAAGCAACCAACTCCATGAGCTCCCTAGCCACGCCCAAACCACGAACTGATTGATGTGTTTTGTGCCAATGTGTATATTCTAGATCTCTGCTCCAAGCTCAGTTCCATCCCTAAATCCGCCTCCCATTGCAGCATGAACGGAAGTGCGTGCAAATCCGGGGGAGATATCAAGAGTGCGTAAGTCTTGGAGAGGGCATATCTACAAGGTCCCGAAACCTGGCACATCATCTCAAACGCCATTTTGGCTTTACGGAGCTCCGTCTTTGGTGGGAGGCTGTGGAAGTAATTATTGAGCTGTAGGCACCTCCAAAATCCCGTGGGGCCAGGAGTTGACATAGAACTCAAGGTTTCAATAGATGGCCACGTGTCTCCCCCTCCCCAGCTCTCCACCCTATCTACCCCTGCCTTAATCCAAGAACCAAACACTGGGTCCCCAGTACTTGGTTTAAAGTCAGGATAACGAAGTAGCGGAACCAGAGGTGACTTGGTGGGGACCATTGATGTACAGATCAAGCCCCGGCTGCAGACAAATAGTGTGGTTCCAATAGTTGGGTGACTGTGTAGGCCCTCTCACGTCCCCAGTGATACCCAGGGTAGTGTATGTAGTTGGAACATGGTAGAACTCTGTTCAATCTGAACCCAGGGCTTGTTGTCTGTGTCTACACCAGTCTACTACCCGCGCAAGATGACTCGCCATGTGATACAGTCTGACATCTGGTAGCCCCATTCCACCCTCCCTCTTGGTTCTAGATAGTATAGATTTCGCCAGCCTGGCGCTCTTATTGTTCCATATAAAGGCAGTTTGGAGTTGGGCAACCGATTTGAAAAAGGAGGATGGGATTCTGACAGGAAGAGCTTGCAGGTAGTATAGGATCTTAGGCAAAACCGTCATTTCAAAAAGCTGATATCTCCCGATCCATGTAAAAGTCAACTTCGTCCATCTCTCACAATCTGCACGAATGGTGCTTAAAAGAGTAGGGAAAGTAGTCTTATAGAGGTCATAGACATCTGCCATAATCTGCAGCCCTAAGTATGTTATAGCTTGTTGAGACCATCGAAATCCAAAAGTGCCTCTCAATCTATCTACTAGCCGTGGAGGTAGAGTAAAGAGCCTCGGATTTGGATTGATTGATTTTGAAGTTTGAGAGATGCGAATAGGCCTCTAGTTCCTTCAGGGGTTTGGGAGAGCCACCTCAGGGTTTGACAAGAAGAACAGCAGATCGTACGCATAAGCCGCAATTTTATGTATAGACATGTTTGCCTTAACCCCAGTTATATCTGGTTTTGCCCTTATGTGTATTAGTAGGGGTTCAAGAGTCAATATAAAAATTAATGGCGACAGCGGACATCCCTGGCGGGTGCCATTCGCAATGTCAATTGACTCAGACAGGACGCCGTTCACCCGACCTCTAGCCGAAGGCCTCGAGTACAGGGACAACACCCAATGCAGCATCTGGGGACCCAAGCCCAGATGAGCCAGGGTTTCTCTCAGGAATATCCAGTTGACTCTGTCGAATGCTTTCTCCGCATCCGTCGATAAAAGCACCAACGGAGTACACGACAGTTTAGCCTAATAGATTAAAATTATCGCCTTGGTCGTGTTGTCCTTGGCCTCCTGCCCCATCACAAAACCTGCCTGATCCGGGTGGATGACGGCCCTCACGAGGGGGAATAACCTGTCCGCCAGAATTTTGGCAAACAGTTTAACATCCTTATTTAACAATTAGACTGGACAGTAGCTCAAGCATTGTGCTGGGTCTTTACCCGGCTTACGGATGACTGCTATTGTTGCTTTCAACGTGCCCCTTGGAGGAGCCTCCTGTGAGGCACCACCTGCATGGTCCCCATGGCCAGGGAGCATCACATGCAGGTTCAGGGTATGATCCTGTTCACACTGGCCGGTTTTACTGTGATGATGCTGTGTGAACCTACCCAGAGAACAATGTGTTAAATGTGAGAGTGAGTGCTGTAGAGTTGATACATAGATGAGCCTGATGAGCGGCTGTATGGGAACAGTGTGTTCTAATTGGTAGCAGCCCAGGTGGGTGTGTCCTGAGTAATAGCAGCCCAGGTGGATGTGTCAGTGTGGGAGTGGCAGGCACGGTAAAGAGCCTGCCAGCTGATTAAGTGTGTTCCTGATCATCAGCCAGAGAGCCAGAGCTCCAGTCTGTGTGTGATTGAGCCTCAGACTGAGGGACGCTGAGTGCAGAGCAGCCAGGGCTCTGTGGTGTGCGAACATGAGGGGAGCATGCTAGCTCTGTACCGGTGGCCAGGACCGCGGTCGCGACATCTTCTGGAGTGGGGAAGCCGTGGCTGAACCAGGTGGATGCTGGTTCGGACGTGTGGCGAGATACGTCCGGGAAGGAGCCCCTTGGGGATGCTTGGTGTACCCATGACCCACGTTGCGAGACCCAGATCCGTGCCCGGTAAGAAGGCAGTTCCCGTATGCTAGAGTGAACTGTGCACCCTGTGCGTAAAATGTGCTAGGCGGGCATAGCCGCCATTAGGTCCGACTAAGTAGTCAGTGAGGGACCTGTTGAACCGTTTGAGTATGTTATGGCTTTTGTAAAAGACCCAGCGGGTGTATATAGCCCTACAGGGGCAGATGTATGAATTGTGCCAGGCGGGCATAGCCGCCATTGGGTCCGACTAAAACAGTCAGTGAAGGGACCCGTTAAAGTGTATGTAAAGGTTGCTCAATCCCTGCAGGGGTTAGAAGGGCTCCTAGAGTGGGGAAACCGTGGCAGAACCTGGTGGACGCTGGACTGGACGTGGGGCGAAACACGTCCAGGAAGGTGCCCTCGGGGATGCATGGCGTACCCATGACTCAGGTTGTTCAATCCCTGTTCTGAACCCAAAGGTGCCACAGTCCATGGATATCTATATGATGGGCTGTGAGGGTGTGAAAGGATGTGTGTGATCCATGAATGCTTATAGGATGGATCAGTGTGTAAGAACCCGGTCAAGCTGGTGCCTGTACTCCGGGGTAGTGTGGAGCTGGGGAAATAAAGCCAGGCGGCTGGTTCTGCCATTGGGACCCACAGGGCCTGTTGATATATGGTAACTTATGTACTGTTAAATGTATGTGGAACGTGTAGATAGGCCGAAGGCCGTGGCCACTACGGGAGCAGTTGTTAGTGCTCCAATTGGGAAAGAGAGGTGGTTACAGGTCCCGGGTTACTGTAGTAATAATATATGTAATGTACTGTGTAATGTAATGTATTATGTGTCATTCTTATGTGCAATGTTTAATGTACTGCCCGGGTTATAAGTTACAGTTAGGGCCAGAAATATTTGGACAGTGACACAATTTTCTCGAGTTGGGCTCTGCATGCCACCACATTGGATTTGAAATGAAACCTCTATAACAGAATTCAAGTGCAGATTGTAACGTTTAATTTGAAGGGTTGAACAAAAATATCTGATAGAAAATGTAGGAATTGTACACATTTCTTTACAAACACTCCACATTTCAGGAGGTCAAAAGTAATTGGACAAATAAACATAACCCAAACAAAATATTTTTATTTTCAATATTTTGTTGCGAATCCTTTGGAGGCAATCACTGCCTTAAGTCTGGAACCCATGGACATCACCAAACGCTGGGTTTCCTCCTTCTTAATGCTTTGCCAGGCCTTTACAGCCGCAGCCTTCAGGTCTTGCTTGTTTGTGGGTCTTTCCGTCTTAAGTCTGGATTTGAGCAAGTGAAATGCATGCTCAATTGGGTTAAGATCTGGTGATTGACTTGGCCATTGCAGAATGTTCCACTTTTTTGCACTCATGAACTCCTGGGTAGCTTTGGCTGTATGCTTGGGGTCATTGTCCATCTGTACTATGAAGCGCCGTCCAATCAACTTTGCAGCATTTGGCTGAATCTGGGCTGAAAGTATATCCCGGTACACTTCAGAATTCATCCGGCTACTCTTGTCTGCTGTTATGTCATCAATAAACACAAGTGACCCAGTGCCATTGAAAGCCATGCATGCCCATGCCATCACGTTGCCTCCACCATGTTTTACAGAGGATGTGGTGTGCCTTGGATCATGTGCCGCTCCCTTTCTTCTCCAAACTTTTTTCTTCCCATCATTCTGGTACAGGTTGATCTTTGTCTCATCTGTCCATAGAATACTTTTCCAGAACTGAGCTGGCTCCTTGAGGTGTTTTTCAGCAAATTTAACTCTGGCCTGTCTATTTTTGGAATTGATGAATGGTTTGCATCTAGATGTGAACCCTTTGTATTTACTGTCATGGAGTCTTCTCTTTACTGTTGACTTAGAGACAGATACACCTACTTCACTGAGAGTGTTCTGGACTTCAGTTAATGTTGTGAACGGGTTCTTCTTCACCAAATAAAGTATGCGGCGATCATCCACCACTGTTGTCATCCGTGGACTCCCAGGCCTTTTAGAGTTCCCAAGCTCACCAGTCAATTCCTTTTTTCTTAGAATGTACCCAACTGTTGATCCAAATGCAAAACCACACACCTGGAATCCACCCCTGACCTTTTAACTACTTCATTGATTACAGGTTAACGAGGGAGACGCCTTCAGAGTTAATTGCAGCCCTTAGAGTCCATTGTCCAATTACTTTTGGTCCCTTGAAAAAGAGGAGGCTATGCATTACAGAGCTATGATTCCTAAACCCTTTCTCCGATTTGGATGTGGAAACTCTCATATTGCAGCTGGGAGTGTGCACTTTCAGCCCATATTATATATATAATTGTATTTCTGAACATGTTTTTGTAAACAGCTAAAATAACAAAACTTATGTCACTGTCCAAATATTTCTGGCCCTAACTGTATATGTGAGCAATAAACAGGTTGTCATTTGCAAACTTATAAGCACATATTTTGATGTCGTTATGCAAGCGGGTTCCCAGGGCGCTACCTCACACTCCGTTTCAGTCATAGTATTAAAAGAAGCTCTCAAGTATGGGATCAGCTTCTCTCTCAGCTTCTTGTAGTATAAAACTGTAAACCTATCCGGGCCCGGTGCTTTCCTTGATTTAGTAGGGGAAATCGCATCTCTAATCTCCTGATCCGATATCAGCCCTTCTAGTGATTGAACAATCTCATCCTGCAGGGTGGGAAGCCCCGATGCTCTAATGTATTCTCGTATGCGAGCCGAGGAGGTCCCAGACTTTGCACCGTCCACATTGTACAACGATGAATAAGAAAAAGACGTGGCATATAGATACGGGAGCTCCTGTGTGCTCCTGTATCTATATGCCACGTCTTTTTCTTATTCATGCATTCTGAGCCCCGTGGCATGGTGAGCACCTCCACTTATTCATTTACTGTGGTGCTCCTCTTTATTTAATTGCACATTGTACAGCGAGGCATAATACGTTTGGAATGCCTCAGCTACGTCCAAGGGAAGTGGCACCCGATGTGACCCTGCAGGGTGGACAATTTCTGGAACATTGGCAGCAGCTTGTTGGACCCATGATGCCCTGGCTAGGTATTTACCCATTTTGTTCCCATGTTCGTAATAATGCCGATGAATTCTGGCCAGGGTCCCTTTTGCTTTTTTATGTTCAATCTTTGTTTATTAACAAACATGTAAACAAACATACAAATAAACAAATACAACAATACATGTATAGTTGTGTACATATTACACATAACTCAGTTACTTTTCAACAAGTATTCTTGCTTTGACAAGATGTAAAGCATTTAACTGGCAAATACCTTAACATATTAGATCGCTAGATTCAACTCTGAACGAATATCTTGTTATTTGACTCATCCGTAAAGTCCCAGATGTGAGAGGGTGTATAAAGTCTCGTATTCATCTCCTGTTCAACTAATCCCATTGGACACATTTGTTTGTTATGACGATTTTCTGTGAAGAACACCTCCCGATTAAGTTCGGGACTTTAGGCTATAACCCGAAGTGTCATATTATGGGTTACCATCTCCGACCCTTCATACTTAGTATACTAGTGTAAAGATAAACCTAGTAAAAATAAGTCGATTAACAAAGCTTGATTAACATATATATAACTTGAATTAACTCTTAATCTAAGATAAGAATGTAATAAGTTTTCAGGATATCATGAGGTTACACCAATGAAGAGGGGTAAAATAGGGAGAGAGATAGACTTAACTAAATCAAATAAGAAAGAGTAAGATTAATTAAACCTACATACTGACATATTTGGTGAGTAAGGAATAGGAGAATAGGACATATATTTAGGAATAATGGGATAGATTTGAAAGAGTTGGGAGATGACGGGGGTTCCTCCAGATCCCAGGGCACCCACTATGGGATATCACTTCCGTCCACCTCCGGTATCTACTCATCATCATCTGTAAACGCAGCCCCAAACTCAGAGGACCCAAGGAACAGTACCCAAGGGCTCCATATTCGCAGGTATCTATCCCTGGCGTCGGTGACCTCCGCTGTGAGTTCCTTCATACGATGGATTTTAGTCATTTCTCCCAACCATTCAGTTAGCTCGGGAAGGTGAGTTGTTTTCCAATGTCTGGGTATCACCGCTCTTGCTGCCGTCATGCAAAATCTGAGGAGGTCTGACTTAATGAATTTAAAATAGCCAGGTAAGAGCGATATCAGTGCCAGTTGAGGTGACCTCTCCGGCACCATACCACTATTTTTCTCATAGGTCTCAAACACCGAGTTCCAGAAGGGCTTGATTCGACTGCACTCCCACCATATATGCTCACTGCCACCCCGCTCCGTTCCACATCTCCAGCACCTGTCCGAGATGGAGGGGAAAGCCGCATGGAGACTATCTGGGCATCAATACCATCTAGATAAGATTTTGTAACCCTTCTCCTGAGCTGAACAAGCCATGGATAGCTTATGGGTAAGAGACCACGCTTTCCTCCATTCCCTCTCGGACAGTTCATGTTTCAACTCTGCCTCCCATCTCAGAAAAAACTTCGGTTTCTCTATCCCTCCATTATCGTTTAAAACTGAATATAATGCTGAGACCATATGGCCGGGCGGAGACTCCAGCATGAATAGTTTTTCTATAGGCATCTGATCCATCTGCAGGCCTGCTACTAAGTTTCTTTTGGAGGCAAAGGATTGTAATTGTGCGTACTCCAACCATGAGGATCCAGTTCGTTCTCCAGCCAGGGATCTGAAGGGGATCAGAGCCCCATTTTTAAACATATGTATGAGACGCGGTTCATCCGCCCTATGCCATCCCAGGAATGAGTCAGCTCTCCACGCCGGGGAAAAAGACGGGTTGTGGAATATAGGGGCCAGGATCTCCCTCCTCATTCGACTTTCTCCCCTCCCCATTTCCCCATCCCATATTTTTAGTGCATTAGTTATTAATTCTGCACTATCTCCCAGCTTGGGTCTGGCTTTTGGAGGCAGCCAGGGCAGACACCACAAAGGAGATTCCACCATTCCCTGTTCTACCTCGATCCACTGTTTTGAACTCCGTTGATACTGCCAATTCAATAATTTCGTCAGTATGACCGCCTTATAGTATGTTTTAAAATTAGGTAGGCCCGCTCCACCTTCGTGTTTGTAGTGACAGAGTGTGTGTAAACTAATTCTTGATCTTCTTCCTCCCCATATGAACCACGAAACTGTCGTTTGTAATTTGTTGAAGTAATATGGTGGGGCGTAAATAGGGACTGTCTGGAATATGAATAAAAATTTAGGCAGAACGTCCATTTTAATTACGTTTATACGTCCAAACCAAGAGAGTCTCCTTTTGTCGTACTTCTGTAGGTCTTTAATCGTCTTCCGAAGCAGAGTCAAATAATTGAGGGCCCCTCTTGCTTTTTTAATCAGTAGAGCACGTAGCGCCTCTCTGGTGTCTAGCAGTTCCTGTTTCAGATCATCCGAAGTCATTTGTTTGTGTTGAGTCTCAAGGGTTTTTAAGCGAGTCATTAAGGCTATGATCTCCATCTCCCTCTCTTTTTTTAACCTTGTGCCGTAATTTATTAGGGCACCTCGGACCACACACTTATGGGCCTCCCATATAATTACCGGAGAGGGACCAGTAGGTTTGTTAAGGTCAAAGTAGTCGTTTAGTATCGTATTAACATCTCAGAGCACCAATGGATCCTCCAGCAGGGAAGAGTTTAATTTCCACTGCCATTGTCTAGGGATTGTAGCAGCGAGTCAGATCGATAGTGAGATCAGGGCGTGGACTGAAAACGTGATCGGTTCTATTTTTGCCTCTTCTGCTCGTGCCAAGTCAGCGTGTCGCAGAAAGAAATAATCTATTCTAGAATATGTGTCATGGACTATAGAATAGAATGAGTAATCTCTATCCCGAGGATAAAGAAGATGCCACGTATCCAACAGTTGGTGATCATGTAAGTCCCTTCGCATGTGACGTAGGGCTGCCTTTGATAGAGATGATTTTCCCTTTGAGGCAGAGTGGTCAGCGCAGCGCCGTGGGCAGAGTGGTCAGTGCAGCACCGTGGGCAGAGTGGTCAGCGCAGCGCCGTGGGCAGAGTGGTCAGCGCCGCGCCGTGGGCAGAGTGGTCAGCACACACATACACACACACACATACACACACTCCGCTATACTTACCACCGACCCTGCGTCTTCCCCGCCGCCTGGATCCTGAGTCGACATGTCGCCGCCCCCGGACGACTGGATCCAATATGTCGTCCGGGTAGTTTGGCGAGACATCTTGGACGCTATATTGGCTCCAGTAGTTCCGGTGGTAAGTATAGCGGAGTGTGTGTGTGTGTATACAAAGTTGAGGGAAGTGCGGACAAAGTGACGGAAGTGCCTACATACACACATATCAAATAAAAGGAGGGGGAACAAGAGGCGCAATAGTGCCCTATCACTATGGCACTGGATGCAGAAGTGGTGAAAAAAGGAATTCACTCACCTGGGGCAGTTGTGTCACCCACAACTGGCTTGAAGGCGTACTCAATAGTTGTTTCTAGATAGCTGCTGCAGGACTTCCACCATCCACTCACTTGTGGAGATACATCAGATTGTAGGGAAGAAAATGGTGTGTCACGGTCCGCGCTGCCAACATCATTCACTCCAAAGAAATGCACATGAAGATGGAACTTCAAAAGGAACTCCTTTATTGCCTCCTACGCGTTTCGGTGCCCTCCTGGCACCCTCCTCAGGGATCCCTGAGGAAGGTGCCAGGAGGGCACCGACAAGTGCTCCCTTGTTGTAGTCTCTGGGATCAGCGTCATGGTGCACGGTATGGCACATCATTGCCATACCATGCACCATGACACTGATCCCAGGGTCTACAACAAGAGGACAGTTGATCCCTTGTTGTAGTCTCTGCGATCAGCGTCATGGTGCACTGTATGGCAATGGTCTGCCATACTGTGGACCATGACGCTGATCCCAGAGACTACAACAAGGGATCAACTGTCCTCTTGTTGTAGTCTCTGGGATCAGCGTCATGGTGCACGGTATGGCACATCATTGCCATACAGTGCACCATGACGCTGATCCCAGAGACTACAATAAGGGATCAACTGTGCTCTTCTTGTAGTCTTTGGGATCAGCGTCATGGTGCACCGTATGGCAGATCATTGCCATACAGTGCACCATGACACTGATCCCAGAGACTACAATAAGGGATCAACTCTCCTCTTGTTGTAGTCTCTGGGATCAGCGTCATGGTGCACGGTATGGCACATCATTGCCATACAGTGCACCATGACACTGATCCCAGAGACTACAATAAGGGATCAACTGTCCTCTTGTTGTAGTCTCTGGGATCAGCGTCATGGTGCACGGTATGGCACATCATTGCCATACAGTGCACCATGGCGCTGATCCCAGAGACTACAACAAGGGATCAAGTGCTCCCTTGTTGTAAGTCTCTGGCGATAGTGGATCCAATCACCATGGAAACTAAGTGCTGTGATCCATGAGATCACAGCACTTAGGGGGTTAACACAGACCAGGGCACAGCAATCACAGAGATGCTGTGCCCTGGCTGTGACACTGCTCCTCTGCACACTCATCTCTATGCTGGGAGATGACTGTGCAGAGGAGCCGACAGAAGAAGGAGGACGCCGCAGGAAGAGGACAGCAACAGAGAAGACAGAAGACACAGCAGACCGGAGGACAGAGGAAGAAGAGCGGAGGAAAGAGGGAGAAGAGCGGAGGACAGAGGAGAAGAAAGAAGACAGGTGAGAGGCCTGGAGAGAAGGGGAGAACAGGAGCAGCATCGGTAGTCACCGGAGAGCGGGGGGATTGGACCGGAGGGCAGGGGGAGAGATCAGAGGGGAGGGGGGAGATCCGGAGGGCAGGGGGAGATCAGAGGGAGGGGGAGATCACGGAGGCAGCGGGGGAGATCAGAGGGCAGGGGGGGACGATCAGGGAGCAGGATGGGGGGGGGATCCGGGCACAGGGACGCAGGATGGGGTTAGGGGACTTTTACTCGGCTTCACCCGAGCAGGATCGGGGTTAACCGCTTTGCAGTGAATTTACCGAGTCTGCTCGGGAATACGGAGGAGATAACTGTTAATGAGCTGACATTAATTATGAACTGCATTATGGCGGGCATCCCTTGGCGGCGGGAAAATGCGAGAGTCTCTCCGCTCTCAGGATGACGCGCCGGCCTCGGTGACGTCATTAAGTCGCGCGAGCGTTCAAAGCTCGCGCATGTGTTATTCTGTGACTGCGCATCGCTGCACATTGCTGGGGAACAAAACAAAGGGGGCACCATAGTTTGGGGAACTTTCCCCGCGGCACACCCGACCATGCGTCACGGCACACTAGTGTGCCGCGGAACACTGGTTGAAAATCACTGCTCTAACACACCATTACCAAAGAACAATTTCTCAAAAGAATTAAAAGTATAGTGATAATATTCATTGGTTCACTTTACATGGAATGACCCTTGGGTTAACTGAGCCAGAATTTGAGAATTGTGACCCACAGTAGCACCCAAATCCTGTACCATGCTCAATAAATTTTGCATCTGCTCTGCCAGAGTGCAATACAAGACCAGAGCGAGCACCTGCACTACCTCTGCCCATGGGAGGTGACACCCAACCACTCATGGCCAGTGAGGGGTGACAGATGATCTGATGGAGAGCTGGTGCGCCCCCAGAAGTGCAAGGGCATTGCTCAGGTACAGAACCATCAGACCTAACATTTATTGAACTGACATATATTGCAGTTTTTTCTGCATTTGAAAAAAACTGTGGTAGAAGGTCAGGATTTTTTATCATTATCACGTTTTAAAAGGCTAGTAGAAAGGATATTGCTAAGGCGGCCGTCACACGCACAGATATCTTTAGCGATATTGTAAGCGATCACGTGCACGCGCAATCGCTTACAATATCGCTCACATCGCTGGGGAGATGTCACACAGACAGACTCACCAGCGATGTGGAGCCGCGATCTCGCTGGTTACTATGGTACACATCGGGTTACTAGGCGCCGCGCGTCGCTTAGTTACCCGACGTGTACCATAGTTACCATCTCCCAGCATAGGCTCTGCCGCTGGGAGATCGTTCATCGTGGTGTTATACACCACGATGAAGGAGATCGTTAAATCGTTCATCGCTAGATCTGAGAACCGGAGCTCAGATCAGCGATGTCACGATCAAGCGATTTCACATCGTAAATCGCTTGATTACATGCAACGATTTCTTGCCCGATATCGCTTAAGCGATCAAAAAGGAGATCGCTTAAACGATATCGGGCAAGAAATCGTTGCGTGTGACGGCCGCCTAAGGGTGATACCTTTTTAGGTGCTATTCTATGACAGTTATCTAAGGTTTTATTAAATATGGCATCTTGATATAGTATTGATATACATTGGATAGGGAAAGTATTCAGACCCCTTTAAATTTTTCACTCTGTTTCATTGCACCCATTTGGTAAATTTAAAAAAGTTCATTTGTTTACTCATTCAAGTACACTCTGCACCCCATCTTGGCTGAAAAAAAAAACAGAAATGTAGACATTTTTGCAAATTTATTAAAGAAAAACTGAAATATCACATGTCATAAGTATTCAGACCCTTTGCTCAGACACTCATATTTAAGTCACATGCCGTCCATTTCCTTGTGATCCTTCATTGGAGTCCAGCTATGTTTAATTAAACTGCATAGTGGGGACCGGGGAGCAGAATCGGGCCGCCAAGTTGCCAACTTGTCATCATCAGTGATGAATCAGGGCAGTACAGGAGGACTGAGCGCTATGCTGTGACAACAGCACGTTCTTTGTGGGCGGAGAGAGCCCATTAGACAGAAACGCCATTACCCAGTCCCTGGAGGCAGCAGTCAGGAGTCCTCCCACACTCCCATTTTAGCTGCTGCTATGCACGGCTAGACTCGGGGCTGCCTGCAAGACACAAAAAGGCAGGCATTTTCCCGGCTCTCTGTGGCCCACTCCCAGGCCCAGCACATCACAGCAGAGCAGCAGCCACCACCACAGGCGCCAGTAAGTTTGTAAGGATGCCTCCAGGCTCCGGTCCTGCACTAATAATACTGCATACATGCCAGGTGTTGGGCTGGGCTGTGTTCTATGGCATATATACTATATGGGCCTACTACTGGCAGTGCCTACGCTGAGGCTGGCATAGCCAGCCTGGCTGTGTATATGGCATATACTATATCGGCCTACTACTGGCATACAGTGGGGCTAGATGTGTATATATGGGCCTACCCTACTGCCTATGCTGGGGCTGGCTCTGTATATGACATATACTATATGGGACTACTGCTGGCATACATATGGGCTGGGGCTGTCTGTGTATATATATAGGCCTACCCTACCGCCTACACTGGAGCTGGCTGTGAATATGGCATATACTATATGGGTCTACTACTGCCTATGCTGGGGCTGGCTGTCTATATGGTGTATTCTATATGCGCCTGCTACTGCCTATGCTAGAGCTGGCTGTGTATATGGCATATACTATATGGGCCTAATACTGGCATACATAGAGGCTGGGGCTGGCTGTGTATATATGGGCCTACCCTACTGCTTACGCTGGGGCCGGCTGTGTATATGGACCCGGGGGGTTATGGGGGTTAATACTCTGTGGCGGTTAATACTGTGTAGGGACCTGTGTTTGCGTTAATACTGTGTAGGGGCATGTGGGGGGGGGTTAATACTGTGTAGGGACTGGCGTGGGGGTTAATACTGTGTAGGGGCGGTGTGGAGGTTAATACTGTATAGGGGCAGGTGTGGGTGTTAATACTGTATAGGGGCCGGTGTGAGTGTTAATATTGTGTAGGGCCTTTGTGGGGGTTAATACTGTGTAGGGGTTGCTGTGGGCTCCTGTATGCTGGTGGCCAGTGCAGCATCAGAAAGTTTTCCTGCAGGCATGTTTCCCCATCTCCAGGATCTGGATGAGTCTTGGCTATCTATATACCACAACTTCCTATCTATATAGCACAGCCTCATGGGTATGCTGGTATAACTCTCCTGTCCTGTATACTGAGTGTAATCCTCACTATCATATTATTCTGTATATATACACTACACAGTACCACTTCTCCTGTCCTGTATACTGGGTGTAATCCTCAGTATCTATATTATTCTGTATATATACACTGCACAGTACCGCTTCTCCTGTCCCGTATAATTGGTTTAATCCTCAGGATCTGCATATATACACTGCACTGTACCACTTCTCCTGTCCTGTTGTCAGAGAGGTGGTATTGGACTTTCATTTTCAGCATTTAACTGTTGTTTACATTGATTATCCCCAATATGGAAGTCATCGCTTATCTTCTGTATAGGTGATTACTTGCCCTTCGCTTTGGATTTGACCGCTGGGACCCCACAATCCTGAGAAACGTAGCTTTGACGAGTAACATGTAAATGGAGCTGCGGTTGATTATTCCCTCTGCTGCACCATTCACATATGACTCTTTTTAGATAACACCTGTAAGAAAATGATGAGGTCACAACAATGTAAAAGCAAATTTCACTGATCGGGGCTGATGGGTGTTATAGTATGTGGGCTGGTGGGGTTTGTTTTCCAGGGCTGCTTTTTGGTCCCAGTCCGGCCCTGCTTTCCAATCTGTTATGGAAAGAGATTTGATGGTATTGTATCATAAAACAAATCAAGAATCTAATTGTGGATCTGGTAGGGTAACATTACAACCAGACATCATCAAATATCTAAACAGTAAAGACTTCTATTTGAAGATCACTGCTATACATTCTCAAGCAAATATATGCTACCTTGATATTGATTCAAGAGGTGATTCTAGCCTGTAGGTTCTATAAACCTCTGTTTCTCAAACCTGTCAGCTGCAATACGGTCTTGCATGATAATATTAGTCTTCCAGATCATACAATTATAGCCATGCTTGATGGAGAATATTTTAGGGCAAAATGTTCTTTCTTCAGAGAAAGTGACCTCATAAAAATAAGTGAAAGCATCAAAAATAGATTACGCAACAGAAAATATACTGTATTTTGCGAAATCTAAAACACACCCTAAATTTAGAGGAGGAAAATAGGAAAAGCAGAATTTTTAATGTAAAAACAGAGTTCGTTTTATAATCCTAGAATGTGTTATATTCCAAGTGTAGTTTACCAGGAGGTACGTGGAGCAGATCAGGAGGCTCACAGGAGGCAGCGTTCGCAATGTTGCAGGCTCGGGGCTCTGAGAAGGGGGATGTTGCCGTGGCGGGATGCGGGTTCCATTGGTCTGTGGGCACCATTGATCTGAGAGCGTGGTTGATCTTAGAGCTGGTCTGGATGGTCACAAGAGGCCAGTGATGTTGCAGGCACGGAGCATGTTGGAAGAGGTGATGCAGCGGGTTGCATTGATGTGCACGTACTTGACGCAATGGGTCTTAAAAAAAAAAAAGGCTGCGGAGGTGGCACGTGTTCATTTGAGCTCTCAGAGAGCCCAATCTACGGAAGGCGCCACTTTGCAGCCTTTTTCCTGTAGCCCATTGCTGGCAGATCAATAGCAACCACATCTGCTGTCGTGACACCTGCTCCTATAAGACCTGGACCTGCAGCATCGCCGACCTGGCCTCCAGTGAACCCGCTCCCTCGCTGCAGATCAATTTCCCCTGATTCCCGCCGCTACAACACCCTCTCATTCCACCACCGGGCCTACAGCATTGGCAATCCTGCCTACTGTGAACTTGCTGCACCACCACCACCCCACCGCGGTAAGCTATATTCAGATTGTAAGACGCACTCCCATTATAACTGGTGGGGATCCACCAGGTCTCTGAATGTAAAGAGTCCCGCCTCTGCACATTGACGAGTCACATTAGCGTTCATTATCTCTTTCAAATGTGGATAAGAAAGGTGTGAAAAAAGAGGCATGTGAGGCTAGTTGGAATTGCATTTTACACTTAGACCAAAGTTCTCTAGTAAAAGCCATGGGGTCCAAGAGTGTGAGGGAGGTGTATGATAAGGTTGTCCCCAAATTAGGGTGTTAGAATGGTAAGGGGCCATCCAAAGTTTTTCTATTTCCGTCCACTTCTTGTATGCCGGGAGTGTTGTCCATGAGTGAATTCGACGTAGGTGGGCTACATAGTAGAATTGAAAAATGTCCGTGCAAACCAGGCCCCCCTGTGATCTGGGAGCGCATAAAACTGAACTTGGTTTACGATGCCTTCCCGAGTGCCATATAAATGGTAAGATCTGTAATTTAATTTCTTTTAACATTTTCATCGGGGTAGCTGGGATAATCTCAAACAGGTGAAACCATTTATTGTCAAACTATTGTGTTTCCTCTTTTTAAATCATATTGACAACCAAAAACATTCAAATTACCCTGATCAAAAGTTCACATACCACAGTTCTTCATACCGTGTATTTCCCCCTCTAACATCAATGACAGCATGAAGTATTTTGTGGTTTTTGTGGATGAGGCTCTTTATTTTCTCAGATGGTAAATCTGCCCATTCTTCTTGACAAAAAGCCTCCAGTTCTTGTAAATTCCTGGGCTTTCTTGCATGACCTGTGTGCATGAGTACTCCCTAGAGTGGCTCAATGATATTGAGGTCAGGAGACTGAGATGGCCACTCCAGAGCCTTCACTTTGTTCTCCTATAGCCAATGAAAGGTCGACTTGACCTTGTGTTTTAGACCATTGTAATTTTGGAATATTCAAGTACGTCCCATGCACAGCTTCCGGGCTGATGAGTGCAAATTTGCCTCCTGTATTTGCTGATAATGTGCTGCATTGATCTTTCCTTCAACTTTGACCAAGTTTCCTGTGGCTTTGTAACTCACACATCCCCACATCCTTGGCGATCCACCTCCATGCTTCACAGTAGGAATGATGTCCCTTTCATCATAGGCCTTGTCAACACCTGTCCAAATGTAATGTTTATGGTTGTGGCCAAAAAGTTCAATTTTGGCCTCATCATTTCAAATTACCTTGTTCCAGAAGTTTGGAGGCTTGTCTGTGTGTTGTTTTGTGTATTGTAGGCAAGATACTGTGTGGCATTTGCGCAGTAATGGCTTTCTTCTGGTGGCTCGACCATGCAGCCCATTTTTCTTCAAGTGCCTCTTTATTGTGCATCTTTAAACAGCCACACCGCTAGTTTTCAGTGAGTTCTTTTTGTCAGCTGATATTATTTGTGGGTTTTTCTTTGCATCCCGAATAATTTTCTTGGCAGTTGTAGCCATAATTTTTGTTGGTCTACCTGATCTTGGTTTGGTTTTTAACGAGCTCCTGATTTTCCATTTGTTAATCATAGTTTGAGCACTGCTGACTGCCTTTATCAATTCCTTGGATATCTTTTTGTGACCCTTTCCTGTTTTATACAGTTCAAGTATCTTTTCCCATAGATCTGTTGACAATTAATTTGCTTTCCCCATGACTCACAATCCAGAAACATCAGTGGGTGGATGAAAGATTCAAGAGTCTGTCTGGATCCCAGAAACTCACTCAACTTTTATACACAGATACTGATTACAAGCAAACAGGTCACATGTGAGTATATTACCTTTATTAGCCATTCAAACCCATTTGTGTCAACTTCTTTGCATGTTATCAGGCCAAAATCACCAGGGTATGTGAACTTTTGATTAGGGTCATTTGGATGTTTTTGGTTGTCATCATGATTTAAAAAGAGAAAACAAAGTTGTTTGATAATAAATGGCTTGACCCAACCACTAAACATGAGTGGAAAAAAGTTTGTGTGATATCATTCATAATCTCTGAAAAAAAGGCGAAGAATGCAAAAAATCTGCTGGGGTACGTAAACTTTTGAGCACAACTGTATACACATAGACACGTATATACACACACACGGCGGGCTACGTGACCTAGTGGCTCACATCATACACATATACACACATACACACATACACACACGCGGCGGGTCACGTCACACACATACACACTCACATATATACATACATACACAGTGGGTCACGTGAGGCAGTGGGCATATACACACACACATATATACTATGAGGAACTGCCCCTGGCTGGAACTCGCTTGCATTGGAATTAACAGCAACACGTGTTTAAAATGTATCAAATGTCCACCCGTTTATTTGACAACACACATATATCATAAACCAGGATGCACATAAACATTGCATATAAGCACTCTTTGTTTACATATCACATATACCACCATTACATATACCATAGAACACATATTACATTTAGAATTACACTATACACTTTACAATCACATTACACTTTACACATTATTGTAGTTATCCCCAACCTACCCCTAGTGAGTCTCAACCTACATTACACCATTTAACGCTTATCAACGGGACCCTGCTGGACATAATAGTCAGTCCCACGTTACACATGGTACATCACCCATTAGTACGGAGAATCTCTACCTCTTAAAGGGAGCTCAACCAGTTATCCGTGGATACCTCATGCATGGCCTTTTGACACACGCTATCATGAGTCACCCACGTTACACACCCATCACCCAGGGTACTTTTGCATATGCCCTTGTGATCCCTTACATACTTTAACATAAAATGGCAGCTATGCCCGCCTGGCACACATATTGCACTCAGTCCACCATCGCATATATCGACCGCTGCCTTACCGGGCACGGAACTGGGTTTAGCAACCTGAGTTCTCGGGTTCCCCCAGGAGTCCCCCAAGGGCTCCTCCCGGACGTATTTCGCCCCACGTCCGGACCAGCACCCTTCTCGGTCAGCCATGGTTTCACCACTCCAGGAGCCATCACAACCCGTTCTGGCCACCAGCTGGCATACGAGCATCAGATTGTCAGGGTCCTCCCGCATGGAGTTGGGCTGGCTCCCCTCTCATCCCAAGGGGACGGATCGCCTCCGACACAACCTTACATCTCAGTGGTCTGCACAACACTGAGTTCCCATCGTCTCTTGTCTCACAGTTTCAGGCAACCTCTTAACCTGGCTACCACACCCACCTGACACACCCACACCTAGGCTGTTTGCAATCAGCACACCTTGTACTCTCTCAGTCACTAATTAGTCTCATGAAACCCTTTAACCCCCTGTGTACTGGTCAGGTCTAATAGCATTCACACAGTGATCACGCATTATAAAACAGGCTGATGTGAACAGGCTCTTGGGCTGTATGCTGGTCAGAACCCTCACAGAACCCATGTGATGCACCCCGGCCATGGGCACCATGCCATTTGTGCCTCACAATACACATATATACACACATACACAGCAGGTTACGTGACGTGGTGGAGGCACATACATATACACAAATACACATATAAACACACACATATACACACACATGGTGGGTGATGTGATGCAGCGGGTCCACATATACACACATGCGGCAGGTCAGGTGATGCAGCAGGGGCACACATACAAACACACGGTGGGTCACGTGATGTGGTGGGTCTACACACATACTTACACGCGGCAACTCATGCATCCGCCATCTTTGGACACTTGGGTAGACAAAGATGGCGGCGGCCTGATGCATCTCACTGCCCCACTTTAAAAATTAGTAATTACAGGATTACTTCGGAGGGAAACTTGATGGGAGCTAATAAAATTCATAACGAGGTATCTGTATTATGTATGTAATAAAGGATTTCTCTCTGTTGTGTTTTTTTTTTTTCTCTTTACTGAAAGTATTGCTAATGACTGGCTGTCATACTGATGGCTGACATTGCCAATAGGGCTTGATGACAGCTGCCAAAAAAAGCTGACATCAAACCCTTTATTACTCAGTCTGCCACTGCTACACAGCAGCTGGAAGAGAGGGGTAACCGCCAGTTTTGGAGTCTCTCATGCCAATTTTTTTCAATTATTTATTTAAATAATAAAAAAATTGGGCTCCCCTATACTTTTCATTGCTAGCAAAGGTAACACTGGGCAGCGGAAATTGACATACAGTAGCTGCTTGGTTTCCCTGCCCTGGCAATAGAAAATACAGCAAAGCCCTACAAATTTTTTTTACCAGAAAATTAAACACTTTATTAATAACATTAAACACAGAAACATGTTTTTAAATAAAAATACATTTAGGCTACGTTCACACATTGCGCATTTTTGAGTGCTTTTTTGCGCACGCTTTTCAAAAAAACGGAATGTGCCTTGTGTCTGCCGGCAAAGTGAATGTGAAATTCACTTTGTCGTTCAGACAATGCGTAAAAATATGCAGCGCTTTTACGGAAGAAAGCACGGCCGTAAAAAGAATTGACATGTAAATTCTTTATGCAGCAGCGCCAGCGCTTTCTCCCATAGGAACACATTAACCCCACTGGAATTATGCATCGTCGTTAAGACGATGCGCAATTCCAGCGGGAATATGCTGGCGCTGATGTCACACGGGAGGAACAATCCTGTTCCTCCTCTCCTGTGTCACATCTGTCACAGCCCATTTGGGTTTCGTAGTGTATTAATATACACTGCGAAATCCAAAGGAAACTAAGGCAAATATGTGAAAAATAATAATGATTGAATACTTACCTCTCCGCCAAGTGTTCCGGTTACCGGGAGCCAAGAGAAGTACACAGGTACTGGCCTTCCAGGACCTGTCATCACTGATTGGCGTCAGAGCACGTCACATATCACATGACCGCGAGCGGCCAATCAGCAATGTTGCCAGGCCCTGTGGATCTCCTGGCTCCCAAAACACCCGGTGGAGGGTAAGTATTCATTCTTTATTGTTTTTAACACATTTGCCTTTGTTTAATTTGGGTTTCGTAGTGTATATTATTACACTACGAAACCCAAAAGGGGCTTGCACACATGTCACACAGGGGAGGACATCACAGGGGTGTGACATCACTTCTCCCCTGTGCTTTAGGGGGAGAAGTGAGCCCGTAAAATAATGCGGTGCATTCAAACCGCGTTTTTTTACGGGGCTTTTTTGCGCTGGTGCAAAATGCTGAAAAAAGCGCCCTCGCAAATAAGCGCAAGAAAAACGCTATGTGTGAACATAGCCTTTATTTACATACATTACACACAGGGAGGAGAGCACACAGTGGGAAGATAGCTCAATGGAGGGAGCACATGAGGGGAGAAGACAGCACGGGAGAGAGAGGCAGCTCACGGAGAGAGAGTGTGCACAGTGGGAAAGACAGCATACAAGGGGGGAGAGTGCACATAGGGAGACAACACAAAAGAGAGAGCACATAAGGGGAGAGACAGCAGGCAGGCGAAGAGCACAGAGGGGAGAGATGGCCACCAACACCACAGAGCCTGCCCCCATCATGACGTCACCGCCCTCCATCTAGTCTTAGATAATTGTCATAGAACAAAAGCTAAAAAAGGCAATACCCTTTGCAATATCATTTTTCTTAGCCTTTTAAAAGGTGATGATGATAAAAAAAATCCTGGCTTTCTATCAGAGGTTTCTTCAATTATGAAAATTTAAAAGAGGTGCAATGTTATTGTGTTGAGTTACACGCCCAGTTAGGGGCAACAAATGGAAGGAAAAAGTGCGCCTAAGAAAAATACATTGTATCCTTTAATCATAATCACAGACGTGGATTCTTTACTGTAATGGTACATTTACACGCGGCCACAGGAAGGTAGGAACAGGCAGGCATCGGACACAATTGTGCCTGTTGCCTTGAAAAGACCACGATGTGGCGGCGTGTAATTCAGGACTTTCCTTCCTGTGTCTTCCCGGAAGGAAGGAAAGTCCTGAATTACACGCAGCCACATCATGGTCTTTTCAAGGCAACAGGCACAATTGTGTCCGATACCTGTCTGTTCCTACCTTCCTGCCTGTGGCCGCGTCTAAATATACCATAAGGGTACCTTTACACGCGGCTACATTTCTAGGGTGGCTACAGGTAACTTACTGGTTGCAGTGAAATCATGGAGAGATTATTCCATTTGTACACAGCAACAAGATAGAACCTTGTCTCCATGATTTCACTGCAACCAGTAAGTTACCTGTAGCCACCCTAGAAATGTAGCCGCGTGTAAAGGTACCCTAAGGGTAGCTTTACACGTCACAACATTGCATGCAATTTCACTTGCAACTTGCTGGTTGCAGTGAAATCATGGACACATTGTTCCATTTGTACAAAGCAACAAAATGGAACAATGTGTCCATGATTTCACTGCAACCAGTAAGTTGCAAGTGAAATTGCATGCAATGTTGCGACGTGTAAAGCTACCCTAAGAGTAGTGAGATTATGGAACTCTCTGCCACATGATGTTGTAATGAGTGAGTCACTACAAATATAATATTACCGGTTATATATACTAGATTCTTTGATAGGGCGTTGATCCAGGAAACTAGACTGATTGCCGTATGTGGAGTCAGGAAGGATTTTTTTTTTCCCAATGTGGAGCTTAGGGTACCTTTACACGTTGCAAGATTGCATGCAATTTCACTTGCAACTTACTGGTTGCTGTGAAATCATGGACACATTGTCCCATTTGTACACATCAACAAAATGGAACAATGTGTCCATGATTTCACTGCAACCAGTAAGTTGCAAGTGAAATTGCATGCAATGTTGCGAACTGTAAAGGTACCCTTAGTGTTGCCACATGGTTTTTTTTTGCCTTCCTCTGGATCAACATGTTAGGCTATGGGTTGAACTAGATGGACTGAAAGGTACCGTCACACGCGGCAATATTGCTTGCAATTTCACTTGCAATTTGCTGGTTGCAGTGAAATCATGGACACATTGTTCCATTTGTACACTGCAACAATGTAGACCAATGTGTCCATTATTTCACTGCAACCAGCAAATTGCCAGTGAAATTGCAATATTGCCGAGTGTGACCGTACCTTAAGGTCTTCCTTCAACCTTAAATACTATGTTACTATTACTCTTATGGCCACTTTACACATCCAGATATCGTCGTCCAATTTCGACAAAAAATCACGTGGTGCGTGCATTGGCCCCGAGATCGTTCGTGCGTTGTATGGTGTAAATGTGCAATGCGACGCAAGAACGATGCCAAACCGATATCGGGGAAGAATTGTGCAGGCTCTCCAACTGCCTGATATTGGATGGACGTTGTGGCTGGATCGTGCTGTGTGACAGCCCAACACCGACTTGGAGTACAACTTCCCCTATTCACTCCCATGTTAAATGTTCGTTCCTGGGTCGCTCGTACAAGGGGGCGTACACATCGCAGTTGTGTTGCCTGCCGATATCGCCCTGTGTAACATCTCCTATGCGATCTTTGTTTTCAGCCAAAAAAGTGCGCGCTCCCGTGCCGTTGTATACAATATCGAAACGATGTTGGGACATGTAAAGTGGCCATTAGGCCTGAGATGGGGACAAGGGGGCATCCTCTATGTTTGGAGAAAGGAAGGTTTAATCCTAAAATGAAATACTAACAACCAAATTGGTTGATTTTTGCCTTGACACCATGCTATTTATATTCATTCAGTAGAATATTTGATGAAAAATTAATTATTAATAAATGTATTTATGCAAATGATGTTGTGATGCCTTCCATTGGTCAATCCTGATTTAAAATAATATGTAACATGGTTGGTCAGTATCTCTGTCAGTGACATTTATGGATCTATGAAGATGTTTTAATGATCTTTTAATAAAGGACCAAGATTTTATACAAGTGGATGTCCCTATTTTTTTCCTGCATTTGCCATAAATGAGGGTTTTCAGTAAATTAGTTTATGAATACATATTTGTTCTTTTTTTAGGAGGGAAAAAAGCTGGTGAGCAAGTAACAGTAACCAAGGAAGATTCTCTAAGTGCATATTGCAGAGAGCCAAGCTATTTTGAAATCCCTAATAAGGAGCTCCAGCAAAAATCTGATGGAGAGGAAAATGTTGTGTATGACATTACATTAGACCCTCAATGCCAGCAAATCTCAGGTGCGGGACATGCATCCTTTACAATAGAGTTTGATGACAGTTCTCCAGGAAAGGTAACTATTAAAGATCATGTAACCAAGTTTACAGACCAGCGTCAAAAGGCAAAGAAGCTGTCTGGAGATAAAGACTTTGCGGGATTAAATACAGAACTGATTGCTGCAGAAAGTAAAGTAGCTGACTGGTTAGCACAAAATAATCCACCCAGTTTGCTAAAAGAAGCCTGTGAAGAAGATACAAAAAGTGTTAAAAGTGATGTACCAGTATACTTAAAAAGGATACAAGGTAGTGTATTTAGTACAAAACACTGTATTTTATGTGCCACAATGACAGAATGTTTAATGCTAATTTTCATAGCTTTATATTATCTAGATTTCTAAAAATTAATTTTTTAAATTATTATTAAATAGATTGGCTACTACTTTTTATATGATGACTTATGCTTCTAATGAATTAGGGGTGAGTCTATACTACCTGGTGTAACTTGTTTGGGCATTATGGTGCGGTATGGCAGTGACACAGACAAAAAACACTCCATATACAGTAAATGTGAGGCTTTTACTTTCAGCCAGATGCTTGCAAACAATAATGCTGCAGAATACAATGAAGTCTTGACCCATCTAGGTACTTACTAACATATATCACCCCTGACTTGCGTTACCAGATTTGTATCTGGGCTTCACTCTCTGGCCCAAGGCATTTAGGCTGCACCATCATGCAGATCCACCTCACAACATAGAATGTTGCTCCAGAGGCTGTCTCTCCCCTTCTGGATGATTTTTCCCTCTTTTAGTGTGGCTCTAGTTATTAAAACTCCCTCAGCTGAGCTGGCTCAGCAGCTAAGCTGCGGCACCAATATCTTGTCCAGGTTAATTATCTGGGTGAGATGAACACTCCGTATGGTATCACTCCTGTTGGGCACTTACAGTGGTCATGGCCACTATGGTTTTGATGTAGCTGCTGTGTTACGGCAGTATCTGGGAACTTATGGCCTCTGCTGGTAAACGATATTTGGAGGGGTGTCAGCTGTCACAACCAAAAGGATTATATTAATCGCCTATTCTATATGGTGAATACAGAAGACTCATAGACTTCAATTCATCAAGGAATTTAATCCAGAATTTTTACATAACCTCTTTGAATTTTTGCAAGAAGTTTGGACAACTCACCTTGTAAAGTTATCAAAATTTGCACCATTTTGGTGGCGTAGAGTTTAGCAGACAAAACGCAAGTCTTAATGAATCGAGCTCGTAGTTAATGAATCCAGTATATTCATAAGAGGACCTGTCCACAATCCTCTGCCTGGTTAGTAGGAAAAAAAGAGGAAATTACATGCAAAGCACGTTATTATGCAGGTAAACATATTATTTTAAGGGTTGTCCAGGCATAAACTTGAAAGTCACTAAGGCTGGCTTCACACTACGGTTTTGGTCCTGTTCGTGGATACTGTTTTTTGCACGACCCAACGAACAGGAATGGACAGCACCCGATTGGCAACTCCGGATGCCATTTCTGTGTCCGGGTCCGGTATCCAGACACAGAAAGAGCAGGGGGGAGCCGAGCCAGACAAGTGCTGTCAGCGCTGTCCACTTTCACTTTAGCAGTGTATCTATATACACTGCTAAAGTGAAATTAAGTCAATGAATGGTTAAAAATAAAAAAATAATAAATTCTCACTTATCCACCGACTCTGATCCTTTAAAGAATTAAACTGCGCTAATGCGGTCATGTGACCTATCAGCTTATCGGGTTGCCCTGCTCTTTCCTGGTCAGCTGATGCACAGGTTTTTTGCCTTCTGGGATGAATTAATCGCGGGACACTCAGAGTCGGCGGATAGCTGAGAATGTATTATTTTTTTTATTTTTAACTATCCATTGACTTAAGTTCACTTTAGCAGTGCATATAGATACACTGCTAAAGTGAAATACCTAATTTCACTTTAGCAGTGTATAAAGATACACTGCTAAAGTGAAATTACACATATGTACCATGGGTACAGAGCAGTGCTCTTGTTATGAGCATGCTCTGTACCCTGGAACCGGATCTAGGAAACGATCCGATGTTTTAATGAATCCGGCTCCATAGGCCCCCATGTTAAGTGTTCCGGACCACACCGGATTCGTTTCTGTTCGATTTTGTCCCCGGATCCCGGATCACTTATAGCAGGATGGGTATGCATTTGAGATTTTAATAACTTTTATGTATATATTGTAATTTGGTACTAAAATTGTTAACCCTATTCTGCTTACATGATCAAATAAGACCCAACTGGTCACTTTTCTGATTGTATTGTTTTGCACCACCTTTGTATTTTTTACGATTTGTCCACAATAAATGTAACAATTTGCATGATACTCGGTTGTTCTCCTGCATTATTATGGTCACATCCATGTGTCATCTCCTTCTCCTTAAGTGCACACAGCATCTTTTCAACTCGAGTGAACTCACCTGTTTTTGTAGATGGTGCACACTTCAGGAAACATCAACATTTTTAAAACACTACAATAAACACTAGGCATCTTCCTTCTCTCGTTTTGGGCTCCCCATAGACTTCATAGCATGTACATGTAACTTTTAACTCCTCTGTGTCTTTTGAAACCCAGAACATTTAAGAGATGGTCAAATGACTGAATATATGAGCAAGCAAGTCAATTTCACAAATATATTTATAAGTTCAATATTTTAAGCGCCTTTAGGGCCCCTTATGGGTATGTGCACACAACGACCTTTTCAGGACATAGTGTACACAGTGTTTTTGAGGGTTTTTTTTTTTCATTTTTAAAGCTCATTCACATAAAAAAACAATTGGGAAAACAAACGCTGAAAAGAAATTCACTCTCCCTTCCTAGAAGTGAGAGGTCATGGAATCTGTGCCAAATAAGGCTGCCTTCACATTTGGGTTTTGAACGCAGCGCACCGAACACAGCAATACTCTTACGCACATGCGTTCCTATGTTTAACATGGGAACGCATGTGCCTGCGTGTGGCTGCGTTTGGCCGCATTTGCATTCGGATGCGCATAATTTATGCGCCCTCCGACCGCACTCCAAACGCATCATGTTGCATTTTTTGTGCGTTCGCGGGCTCTTGTGTTATCTGCAAACGCCTGCAAGTGCACAAACAATGCATTGAAGTCAATGGATCCGCAGTGTCCTCCGCATGACAGAGCAGGAGAAGGCTGCGGATCTCATTGAAATCTCTCCCAGTGGCCTCCGGTGATCAGCGGCGGCCACCGGGAGATCAGCTAGAGCCGCCACTGCTCTACCGCCGGTGTCAGCGCGGGAGATTTGAAGACACAGCTGATCTGACAGCTGTTTAAATCTCCCGCTCCGACATCAAATAGGTGATGTCGGCGCGGGAGATTTGAAACAGCGATCAACTGTTTCTTTTCTCCTGCACCGATATCACCCTATTCGGTGTCGGTGCGGGAGATTTAAACAGCTGTCAGATCAGCTGTTACTTCAAATCTCCTGCGCCGACACCGGCGGGAGATCAGCTGTGGCCGGGAGGAGGAGATCTCTGCCGCTGATCTCCTCCTCCCTGCGGCCCCCGAGACAGCTGATTGGCTGGCCGGGGTGCATAGTAAGGTGAACGCATGCGGAGATTCTCTGCTGCGTTCACATTAATATGGCTGCGTTTGCACTGCGTATGCGTCTGCATGCCATAAGCATGCAGACACATACGCAAGTGTGAAGGCAGCCTAAGACATTGTTGAATCAAAAGGCTGCAAAAAAAATGCTTCCAAAAAAACCTTACCAAAACGCTTCAAAATTCCTTCAGGAAATTGAAAACTCCTCTAAGGGCCCTTTCACATCAGCGTTTTTCGTAATTCGCGGCAGATGCGGTGAAAAAACCGCATCTGCCGTGTTTGCCGCATAACCGTTCCACTTGCGGCGCGGTTGCGGTTTTTCCCATAGAAAGTATAGGGGGACTTGCGGCAGGTGCGGCAAGTGCGGTTTTGCACTTGCGGCAGGTGCGGCCGCGAAAAAAAACGCGGTCAGCCGCCTTTTTTTTCGCGGCCGCTCCTGCCGCAAGTGCAAAACCGCACTTGCCGCACCTGCCGCAAGACCCCCTATACTTTCTATGGGAAAAACCGCAACCGCGCCGCAAGTGGAACGGTTATGCGGCAAACGCGGCAGATGCGGTTTTTTTCACCGCATCTGCCGCGAATTACGAAAAACGCTGATGTGAAAGGGCCCTAAGCATGCCAGGAAGAGGGAGCTTTTCCTGAAGTGGTTTCAACTATAAAACTGATTATTTTTTTGACTGCCTTTTGCACTCAAAGTGCTTGTCATTAAAATAATTTTTGGGGCGTCTTTGAAACACTTTTTAAGCAAATTCTGTCCAGACTCAATGTGTACATAGCCTAAGAATAAGATTAGTTATGGAATATTGTTGACATAATTAAAGAAGTTTGTCTTCTAATCTACTTCTTTTTAGGAAACAAACATGAAGATGGGACACAAAGTGACTATGAAAACAGTATGTCTCTTAAACGATTAAACAGATCTACCACTCTTCAAGAACATTTAAAACAAAAAAGTCTAGAACAGAGAATGCTGGATCTTAAAATTCATGCAGTGGGAAGACAGCAAGACACGGCAAGTCAAACAGCATTTCTTATAGAGTTTTTTGATGATGACCATCCAAGAAAAAGACGTTCATATTCATTTTCTTTAAATGCTAGCGCCACAGGTCCAGCAGCACCATACCCTATTCCACAATCTAGAATAGAGAAAGCAAAAGCAGGTTCTGCAGATCCTGAAGGAATATCTTTAGGTCTGCAGTCGGGCTCATCATCCCACAGAGTCATTCATAGTACCCAGCATGCAAAATTGTTGCTAAAGCAGAAATCCGAAGAGCCGTGTTCATCGATATTTTCACAAAATATTTTACTGAGAAGTTCTGGGAGTCTTGGACACCGACCCCCAAATAAGCAATCTACAATCAACAATATTCAGACCCCTGTGTGTAAAGATCACAGAAATAGTCAGCTCCATGAAAAAACAAATGCAAAAGAAGAAATGGGTCCATCAGATGCTAAGGTAATTTAGATTACAGATTACTTGCTTACAAGTATTTGGGTTACATATGAAAATGCGAAGCATCATTGGCCATTAGGATGTTTTCCTTTATTGTAAAGAGACCATGATAGAAGGCTACTAACAAATTTTTATAAACATGAGGAAAGGCGAGTTCTAACCCCTCACCCCTTCCTAACTGTATCACACTCTGCACAGGCAAATTGAAAGGTAATATACAAATCAACTATATCAAGAACACTTTGCCCAACAATTCACATGTCCAAGACTGTTGTGGGTGAGGAAAACTGCATAGTATACATTTTAGGCATGTCTCTTCTATTTGCCCCTGATGGGTCATTGAAGTTGGCCATTTTGGATCCAACTTTATATTTTTCAATGGGAAGAGGGTCATGTAATACATCACACTTATTGAGAATTTCATAAGAAAAACAATGGTGAGCTTGCTTTTAACATAACTTTATTCTTTCGTGAGATATTTACAAGGTTATGACCACTTATAAAATGTGTTCAAAGTTCTGCCCATTGTTTTGGATTGTCAATGCAACCATTTTCTCCCACTCTCGACACACAGATAGCAACACCACAGAAGAAATGCTAGCACAGGCTTCCAGTATCCGTTGTTTCAGATGCTGCAAATCTCATATCTTCACAGAATAGACAAGTACCTTCAGATGAGTGATGAGGCAAACCTTTTTGTGAATAGTGAACTTAACAAACAAAACCACCGCTATTGGTCTGACACTAACCCACAGTGGATAGATCCCTACAAGACTGTTGGAAACACAAAAATTGGTGGTATACGGGGTACAAAGATAGCGGGGCCATTCTTCATCAATGGAAACCTCAATGCCACTAGATAACTGAAATTGCTACATGATTCTAATGTCCAGTGGCATAGAGATTTCCATTGATGAAGAATGGCCCCACTATCTTTGTACCCCATATACCACACCATACCATCAATTTTTGTGTTCGAACAGTCTTGGAGGGATCTATCCACTGTGGGTTAGTGTCAGACCAATAGGGGTGGTTTTGTTTGTTAACTTCACCATTCAGAAAAAAGTTTGCCCCATTACTCATCTGAAGACAATTGTCTATGCTGTGAAGATATGAGATGTGCAACATCTGAAACAACGGATACTGGAAGCCTGTGCTAGCATTTCTTCTGCGATGTTGCTATCAGTGTGTCAAGAGTGGGAGAAGAGGGTTGCATTGACAATGCAACACAATGGGCAGCACTTTGAACACATTTTATAAGTGGTCATAAACTTGTAAATAACTCATGAAATAATAAAGTTACGTTAAAACCAAGCTCACCATTGTTTTTCTTATGAAATTCTCAATAAGTGTGATGTGTCACATGACCCTCTTTCCATTGAGAAATATAAAAATGGATCCAAAATGACCAACTTCAAAATGGCCACCATGGTCACCACCCATTTGGAAAAGTTTTCCCCTCCCATATACTAATGTGTCACAAACAGGAAGTTGATATCACCAACCATTCCCATTTTATTTTGGTGCATCCATATAAATGGCCCTCCCTGTATATTGTATTGGAGTGGCTATGGCTACATTATTGGCAGGGCCAGCTGTCACATCGCCATTGGACTTGGTGGCTGGTGTTCCTGCCTCGGCCGCTGGGAGGAGCCGGATTCCTTCGGCTGGTGGCGCCGGTGATAGGAGGGCCTTGTCCTCATATGGAACTGCTTCCACGACGTCTGCCTCTGTTTCTGAGCGCCGCTGTGTTTCCCCTCTGGGTGGTGTTGATCGCAGAAGAGCGGGCCCTGCAGAGGTGTCCGTTAGGCGCAGCCTGCGTTCTTCTGTCAGAGGTGGGGTGGGTGGAGCCAGTCGTACATCTCCATCTGGCCTGTGGTGTAATCCACACATATATATATGGATTACACACACATACGGTGTATATATATAAATATATATATATATATATATATATATATATATATATATATATAAAATGAAATGAAAGAAAGCAGCACAGTTTCTTTAGGGTGCAATTCAGTCCAGCCTCATCCACTTACTGCCTCCAGTATAATAACAAACGACTGCAGCACTCCTCTTGTTTTAGTAACCTCTTGCCTTTATTGGGCCTTCAGGTGTACAGGGCCCTGTACACCTGAAGGCCCAATAAAGGCAAGAGGTTACTAAAACAAGAGGAGTGCTGAAGTCGTTTGTTATTATATATATATATATATATATATATATATATATATATATATATAACAGAAAAAAAACTGCACAGCACTCACAGACAAAATGTGAACTGGTGCCAGCAGGGACGCTGGGTCAAATAACTAGAAAAAGTTCTCTGCAGCTCTCAGCTACTACCAATGATGTACAAATGTTAACAAGCTATATATATTTGAGAAAAAAGTTTAAAAACTTACATTTTTTTCAAAAAACTCAAAATCTTATTTTTTTATTTCTGAAGTTCTTGGTACACACATTGGCCAATGTCTGTTTGCTCATCAACTGCGACAAAGTGACTTCAGGTCTGATGAGTCCTACGCTGATTTCCCTATCTTCCTTGTCCACCCCCCACTTCTCAGTGGGCAGACTCCATCTCGACCCTAGATCACCTGTAGGTGATGAGGGTGCAAATTGCAGCATGGAGCCAGCAACTCCATAAGATACAAAACAGAAAAAAAAACTGCACAGCACTCACAGACTAAATGTGAACTGGTGTGAAGTACCAAGAACTTCAGAAATAAAAAAATAAGATTTTGAGTTTTTTGAAAAAAACGTAAGTTTTTAAACTTTTTTCTCAAATATATATAGCTTGTTAGCATTTGTACATCATTGGTAGTAGCTGAGTGCTGCAGAGTACTTTTTCTAGTTATTTGACCCAGCAGCCCTGCTGGCACCAGTTCACATTTTGTCTGTGAGTGCTGTGCAGTTTTTTTTCTGTTTGTATCTTATGGAGTTGCTGGCTTCATGCTGCAATTTGCACCTTCATCACCTACAGGTGATCTAGGGTCGAGATGGAGTCTGCCCACTGAGAAGTGGGGGGTGGACAAGGAGGACAGGGATGTCAGCGTTAGGACTCATCAGACCTGAACTCACTTTGTCGCAGTTGATGAGCAAACAGACATTGGCCAATGTGTGTACCAAGAACTTCAGAAATAAAAAAATAAGATTTTGAGTTTTTTGAAATAACGTAAGTTTGTAAACGTTTTTCTCAAATATATATAGCTTGTTAGCATTTGTACATCATTGGCAGTAGCTGAGTGCTGCAGAGAACCTTTTCTAGTTTTATATATATATATATCTAATATATAATTGCCGTAGCTCACTTCCGTCATATTCGGCGCTACTTCCGTCGTCGTGGACGTGGCTGCCTCTCAAAGCCTAACTCGCAAGCTTTGCGAGTCCTTGCAGAATAGCCTCCACTCTCTGTCAAAGGTTCACTTGCAATGTCTTGGACTCCTAACTCGCAAAGCCTCACTCGCAATGGCTTTGCGAGTCTTCACAGAATACGCTGCATTGTCACTCAAAGCCTCACTTGCAATGTCAGTCTCTCTCTCTCACTCTCAGCCTCTGCCCGCGGCCCCTCCAGCCTCTGCCCGTGGCATCTCCAGTCTGTTCCCGCGGCAGCTCCAGCCTGTGCCCGCGGCCGCTCCAGCCTGTGCCCGCGGCCCCTCCAGCCTCTGCCCGCAGCAGCTCCAGCTTCTGCCCGCGGCAGCTCCAGCCTGTGCCGCGGTCGCTCCAGCCTGTGCTGCGGCCGCTCCAGCCTCTGCCCGCGGCCCCTCCAGCCTCTGCCCGTGCCCGCATGCTGCCACCCTGAGTGCCATCTGCAGACAGGAGAGCACATGCCGAGCATCCGCCGCGGCCCCCGGCCTCTCCAGCACTAGGTGCCGGCTGGGTGTCAGACAATGGCAGCCTGCCGCCCGGTACTGTGAGCCCGCCCATTGTCTGCAGAATTGAGCGGGCACTAATGGGGCACTGCTCCAGGACGCAGCTCCCCTGTCCTCTGTGCCCTCCAGCCTCCCTGTCCTCTGTGCCCTCCAGCCTCCACTGTCCTTTGTGCCTTCCAGCCTCCACTGTCCTCTGTGCCCTACAGCCTCCCCTGTCCTCTGTGCCCTACAGCCTCCCCTGTCCTCTGTGCCCTACAGCCTCCCCTGTCCTCTGTGCCCTACAGCCTCCCTGTCCTCTGTGCCCTACAGCCTCCACTGTCCTCTGTGCCCTCCAGCCTCCCCTGTCCTCTGTGCCCTCCAGCCTCCCCTCTCCTCTGTGCCCTCCAGCCTCCCGTCCTCTGTGCCCTCCAGCCTCCCCTGTCCTCTGTGCCCTCCAGCCTCCCCTGTCCTCTGTGCCCTCCAGCCTCCACTGTCCTCTGTGCCCTCCAGCCTCCACTGTCCTCTGTGCCCTACAGCCTCCCCTGTCCTCTGTGCCCTACAGCCTCCCCTGTCTTCTGTGCCCTACAGCCTCCCTGTCCTCTGTGCCCTACAGCCTCCACTGTCCTCTGTGCCCTTCAGCCTCCCCTGTCCTCTGTGCCCTTCAGCCTCCCCTGTCCTCTGTGCCCTTCAGCCTCCCCTGTCCTCTGTGCCCTCCAGCCTGCCCTGTGCCCTCTAGCCTCCCCTCTCCTCTGTGCCCTCCAGCCTCCCGTCCTCTGTGCCCTCCAGCCTCCCCTGTCCTCCGTGCCCTCCAGCCTCCCCTGTCCTCTGTGCCCTCCAGCCTCCCCTGTCCTCTGTGCCCTCCAGCCTCCCCTGTGCCCTCCAGCCTCCCGTCCTCTGTGCCCTCCTGCCTCCCCTGTCCTCTGTGCCCTCCAGCCTCCCCTGTCCTCTGTGCCCTCCAGCCTGCCCTGTGCCCTCCAGCCTCCCCTGTGCCCTCCAGCCTGCCCTGTCCTCTGTGCCCTCCAGCCTCCCGTCCTCTGTGCCCTCCTGCTCCCCTGTCCTCTGTGCCCTCCAGCCTCCCCTGTCCTCTGTGCCCTCCAGCCTCCCATGTGCTCTGTGCCCTCCAGCCTCCTCTGTGCCCTCCAGCCTGCCCTGTGCCCTCCAGCCTCCCCTGTCCTCTGTGCCCTCCAGCCTCCCCTGTCCTCTGTGCCCTCCAGCCTCCCCTGTGCCCTCCAGCCTCCCCTGTGCCCTCCAGCCTCCCCTGTGCCCTCCAACCTCCCCTGTGCCCTCCAGCCTCCCCTGTGCCCTCCAGCCTCCCCTGTGCCCTCCAGCCTTCCCTGTCCTCTGTGCCCTCCAGCCTCTGTGCCCTCCAGCCTCCCCAGTGCCCTCCAGCCTCCCCTGTCCTCTGTGCCCTCCAGCCTCCCTGTCCTCTGTGCCCTCCAGCCTCCCCTGTCCTCTGTGCCCTCCAGCCTCCCCTGTCCTCTGTGCCCTCCAGCCTCCCCTGTCCTCTGTGCCCTCCAGCCTCCCCTGTCCTCTGTGCCCTCCAGCCTCCCCTGTCCTCTGTGCCCTCTAGCCTCCCCTGTCCTCTGTTCTGTGCCCTCCAACCTCCCCTGTCTTCTGTTCTGTGCCCTCCAGCCTCCCCTGTCCTCTGTGCCCTCCAGCCTCCCCTGTGCTCTCCAGCCTCCCCTGTTCTCTGTGCCCTCCAGCCTCCCCTCTGCACTCTAGCCTCCCCTGTCCTCTGTGCCCTCCAGCCTCCCCTGTCCTCTGTGCCCTCCAGCCTCCCCTCTCCTCTGTGCCCTCCAGCCTCCCCTGTCCTCTGTGCCCTCCAGCCTCCCCTCTCCTCTGTGCCCTCTAGCCTCCCCTGTCCTCTGTTCTGTGCCCTCCAGCCTCCCCTGTCCTCTGTTCTGTGCCCTCCAGCCTCCCCTGTTCTCTGTGCCCTCCAGCCTCCCCTGTCCTCAGTGCCCTCCAGCCTCCCCTTTGCCCTCCAGCCTCCCCTGTTCTCTGTGCCCTCCAGCCTCCCCTCTGCCCTCCAGCCTCCCCTGTCCTCTGTGCCCTCCAGCCTCCCCTGTCCTCTGTGCCCTCCAGCCTCCCCTGTCCTCTGTGCCCTCCAGCCTCCCCTGTCCTCTGTGCCCTCCAGCCTCCCCTGTGCCCTCCAGCCTTCACTGTCCTCTGTGCCCTCCAGCCTCCCCTGTGCCCTCCAGCCTTCCCTGTCCTCTGTGCCCTCCAGCCTTCCCTTTCCTCTGTGCCCTCCAGCCTCCGCTGTGCCCTCCAGCCTCCCTTGTCCTCTGTGCCCTCCAGCCTCCCCTGTCCTCTGTGCCCTCCAGCCTCCCCTGTCCTCTGTGCCCTCCAACCACCCCTGTCCGCTGTGCCCTCCAGCCTCCCCTGTCCGCTGTGCCCTCCAGCCTCCCCTGTCCGCTGTGCCCTCCAGCCTCCTCTGTGCCCTCCAGCCTCCCCTGTCCTCTGTGCCCTCCAGACTCCCCTGTCCTCTGTGCCCTCCAGCCTCCCCTGTCCTCTGTGCCCTCCAGCCTCCCCTGTGCCCTCCAGCCTCCCCTGTCCTCTGTTCTGTGCCCTCCAGCCTCCCCTGTCCCCTGTTCTGTGCCAGAAGACCAAGGCACTTCCCTCACTTTGTTCGCACTTCCGTCACTTTGTCCCCACTTCCGTCACTTTGTCCACACACACATACATACACACTCCGCTATACTTACCACCAGCCCTGTGTCCGCCCCTGGATCCTCAGTCGACATGTCGCCGCCCCCGAACTACTGGATCCAATATAGCGTCCAAGAAGGCTTGCCAAACTTCCTAGACGCCATATTGGATCCAGTCCTCCAGGGCCGGCGACATACTTTGTCCAAGATGGCGTCCGGGAAGTCTCGCCAGAGGACGGCGACATGTCGTCTCAGGATCCAGGTGGCGGGGAAGACGCAGGGCCGGTGGTAAGTATAGCGGAGTGTGTGTATGTGTGTGTGTATGTGTGTGCTGACCACTCTGCCCACGGCGCTGCGCTGACCACTCTGCCCACGGCGCTGCGCTGACCACTCTGCCCACGGCGCTGCGCTGACCACTCTGCCCACGGCGCTGCGCTGACCACTCAGCCCACGGTGCTGCGCTGACCACTCTCACCGCACTAACTGCTAACCACTGAGTCACCGCACTCACTGCTAACCACTGAGCCACCGCACTCCCTGCTAACCACTGAGCCGCCGCACTCCCTGCTAACCACTGAGCCACCGCACTTACTGCTAACCACTGAGCCACCGCACTTACTGCTAACCACTGAGCCACCGCACTCACTGCTAACCACTGAGCCACCGCACTCACTGCTAACCACTGAGCCACCGCACTCACTGCTAACCACTGAGCCACCGCACTCACTGCTAACAACTGAGCCACCGTGCAGTGCTAACCACTGAGCCACCGTGCAGTGCTAACCACTTAGCCACCGCGCAGTGCTAACCACTGAGCCACCATACAGTACTAACCACTGAGCCACCATACAGTGCTAACCACTGAGCCACCATAAAGTGCTAACCACTGAGCCACCGCGCAGTGCTAACCACTGAGCCACTGCGCAGTGCTAACCACTGAGCCACCGCCCAGTGCTAACCAGTGAGCCACCGCGCAGTTCTAACCACTGAGCCACCGCGCAGTTCTAACCACTGAGCCACCGCACAGTGCTAACCACTGAGCCACCGTATACTCTGCTACCCACTGAGCCACCGTATACTCTGCTACCCACAGAGCCGCCTGTATACACACAATTAATTTCACCCCACTCCCCTATTAGTAAATAAACTATATATGGATTCTAGACTACCCGATTCTTTACAATCGGGCCGCCATCTAATATATATATATATATATATATATATATTCACTTTGTGTAGGCAATGTATATATACATATACATATATATGGGCATCTCTCTCTCTCTCTAAATATATATATATATATATATATATGCATGTATATATATATAGGGAGAGAGATATACACATATATATATATACTAGATGGCGGCCCGATTCTAAAGAATCGGGTAGTCTAGAATCCATATATAGTTTATTTACTAATAGTTAGGGGAGTGCGGTGAAATTAATTGTGTGTATACAGGTGGCTCAGTGGGTAGCAGAGTATATGGTGGCTCAGTGGTTAGCACTGTATACGGTGGCTCAGTGGTTAGCCCTGTATACGGTGGCTCAGTGGTCAGCACAGGATGGAGTGGTCAGCGCAGGATGGAGGCTGAGTGGTCAGCACAGGATGGAGGCTGAGTGGTCAGCGCAGGATGGAGGCTGAGTGGTCAGCGCAGGATGGAGGCTGAGTGGTCAGCGCAGGATGGAGGCTAAGTGGTCAGCACAGGATGGAGTGGTCAGCACAGGATGGAGGGTCAGTGGTCAGCACAGGATGGAGGCTCAGTGGTCAGCGCGGGATGGAGGCTCAGTGGTCAGCACGGGATGGAGGCAGAGTGGGCAGCGCAGGATGGAGGCAGAGTGGGCAGCGCAGGATGGAGGCTGAGTGGTGAGCGCAGGATGGAGGCTGTGGTGAGCGCAGGATGGAGGCTGAGTGGTGAGCGCAGGATGGAGGCTGAGTGGTCAGCCCAGGATGGAGGGTCGGTGGTCAGGCCAGGACGGCGGCTCTGTGGTCAGCAGAGGACAGAGGCTCGGTGGTCAGCAGAGGACGGAGGCTCGGTGGTCAGCGCAGGACGGAGGCTCGGTGGTCAGCACAGGACGGAGGCTCGGTGGTCAGCGCAGGACGGAGGCTCGGTGGTCAGCCCAGGACGGAGGCTCGGTGGTCAGCGCAGGACGGAGGCTCGGTGGTCAGGCCAGGACGGAGGCTCGGTGGTCAGCAGACGACGAAGGTTCGGTGGTCAGCCCAGGACGGAGGTTCGGTGGTCAGCCCAGGACGGAGGCTCGGTGGTCAGGGCAAGACGGAGGCTCGGTGGTCAGGGCAGGACGGAGGCTCGGTGGTCAGCGCAGGTGAGGTGGGCGGAGCCAGGTGGGATCGGGGCAAGGTGGGCGGAGCCTGGCGGGATCACAGCGAGGTGGGCGGAGCTTGGCGGGAGCCCCACAAAGTGGGTGGAGCTTGACAGGAGCCCCGGGAGGTGGGCGGAGCTTCAGGGGAGCCCCGCGAGGTTAGCTGAGCTTGGCGGGAGCCCCGCGATGTGGGCGGAGCCTGTCGCGAGGTGGGCGGGGCCAAGCGGAAGCGGCGCAGCGGGATGGCGGTGGGGTAAGTATACCGGAGACTGGTAGTCTGCATGAGAGTATGATTGTGTGTATGAGTGTGTGTGGGGGGAAGAGGGGTACGATAGTGTTGTGTCAGGGGTGGACGCAGGGCCGGACTGGGACCAAAAAGCAGCGCTGGAAAACAAGCCACACCAGCCCACACACTATATAACCCATCAGCCCCGATCCGTAAATGTTGCTTTTACGTTGTCATGGACCTCACCACTTTCTTAAAAGAGTTATTTGAAGAGCCACATGTGAATGGTGCAGCAAAAGGAATAATCAACCACAGCTCCATTTACATGGTGCTCTTCAAAGCTCCATTTCTCGGGATTGTGGGGATGCAGTGGTCAGCCACACACAGCCTCAGACAGCCACACAGCCTCAGCCAACCACACAAAGACATACAGCCAGCCACACACAGCCAGTCACATGGACAGCCACCCACATACAGCCACACACATACAGCCACACACATACAGCCAACCACATAGACAGCCACCAGCCACACAGCCAGCCAAATAGACAGCCACAGCAGCCACACACAGACGCAGCCAGCCACATAGACAGCCACACACAGCCAAAGCCAGCCACACAACCAGCCACAGACACAGCCAGCCACACAGCCACAGCCAGCCACATAGACGCAGCCAGCCACATAGACAGCCACACACAGCCAAAGTCAGCCACACAACCAGCCACAGACATAGCCAGCCACACAGCCACAGCCAGCCACATACAGACAGCCAAAGCCTGCCATACACAGACACACAGCCAGCAACATAGCCAGCTACACACAGCCAACCACACAGCCAGCCACACACACAAAGCCAGCCACAAACACAGCCAGCCACACACACACACAGCCATCCATCCACACACAGTCAAAGCCAGTCACACAAACAGCCACTAGCCACACAGCCAGCCATACACAATCACAGCCAGCCACACACACACAGCTACAGCCAGCCACACACAGACACACAGCCAACCACATAGACAGCCACACACAGCCAGCCACATAGACAGCCACACACAGCCAGCCACACACATACAGCCACAAACAGCTAGCCATATAGACAGCCACATAGCCACAGCCATCCACACACACAGCCAGTCACACATACAGCCACAGCCAGCCACAAACAGCCAGCCACATGCAGCCACACACTGATACAGCCAGCCACAAACAGCTAGCCACAGACAGCCACACAGCCACAGCCAGATGCACAAACAGCCAGCCACATAGACAGCCACAGCCAGCCACACACAAACAGCCAGCCACATAGCCACACAGCCACAGCCAGCCACACACACACACAGCCAGTCAGACGCACACAGCCAGTCACAAACAGCTAGCCACATAGACAGCCACCGCCAGCCACACATAGAGCAACAGCCAGCCACACACAAACAGCCAGCTACACAGACACACAGCCACACACACGCAGCCTGCCACACACATACAGCCACAGCCAGCCACACACACAGCCAAAGACAGCCACACACAGCCACAGAGCCAGCAACATAGACAGCCATAGCCAGCCACACACAGACACACAGCCAACCATACATCCAGCCAGCCACACATAGCCACAGCCAGCCACACAGACACAAACACACAGTCAGCCACACACATACAGCCACAGCCATAAACAGCCACACACACAGCAAATACCAGCCACAGACACACAGCCAACCATACATCCAGCCAGCCACACATAGCCACAGCCACACACAAACAGCCATCCACATAGACAGCCACACACAACCACAGAGAAAGCAACATAGACAGCCATAGCCAGCCACACACAAACACACTGCAAACCACACAGCCAGCCACACACATACAGCCACAGCCAGCCAGCCACAGCCAGCCAGCCACACAGACACAGCCAACCAGCCACACACACAGAGCCACAGCCAGATACATAAACAGCAACAACCAGCCACATAAACAGCCACCAAGCCCCAGCCACGCAGCCTCAGCCACACACAGACATATAGTAAGCCACACACAGCCACGCAGCCCCAGCCACACACAGACATACAGTCAGTCAGCCACAGCCATGCAGCCCCAGCCACAGCCCCAGCCACACACAGACACACAGTCAGCCACACACAGCCAGCCACGCAGCCCCAGCCACACAGCCCCAGTCACACACAGACAAGTGTCTCAGATGATAGTGAAAGTGCCTTAGATGATAGAGAAAGCGCCTCAGATGATAGTGAAAGTGCCTCATATGATAGTGAAGGTGCCTCAGAATCTGCGGCACTTTCACTAATATCATCTTAGGCTCAGATGACAGTGCAAGTGCCTCAGATGATAGAGAAAGTGCCTATCACTATTATATGAGGCACATTCTCTATCATCTAAGGCACTTTTACTATCATGAGGCACTTTCACTGTCATCTGAGGCACATTCACTATCATCTGAAGCATTTGCACTATCATCTGAGGCTTAGATGATGATAGTGAAAGTGCCTCAGATGATAGAGAAAGTGCCTAAGATGATAGAGAAAGTGCCTCAGATGATAGAGAAAGTGCCTCAGAATCTGAGGCACATTCACTATCACCTGAAGCACTTGCACTATCATCTGACGATTAGATGACATTAGTGAAAGTGCCAGTGAAATGCCTTACCTTGTGCCTCCCTCGGCTTGCTGTCCCACACAGGAGGCAGCTGACAGGTCACAGGAGCCTAGAGGTCGGAGGAGCTAGGAGGAGACTGTACGCTGCCGGCCCGGCCACCACTGCCATGTTCAGGTGCAGGTCAGTTCCGGTGATCCAGATTCCAGCTTCTAATGGCCTGGCCAGCGTTGTTGTGGCCGGCCGCCGGCACATTTCTCCACCACCACCCACAAAGAACGTGCTGTGCTGTCGCTGTCTTGATGTCGTCACACAGCACAGCACTGCCGTATATTGCGTGGTCCGCGTCCGCCCCTCAGCCGCTGATTGATGTGCGTGTGTGCCACAGCGTGACAGCGCTTCAGTGTGCGACACTGCGGCTGGCGGCGAGTGAGTCACTGACTCACTCTCCTGACTCTGAGTCTCTCCTCATGACGCATAATACCGGCGGGGCCGCGGGCGGCGGTACTGCCGGCAACTTGGCGGCCGGCCCCGCTCCCCGGACCCCGCTATACCGGCGGGCGGCGGCGGCCGCAAAATCAATTATAAACAGGCAGACCAGCTGCGGCGGGAGGAGCGGGCGGCCCCCGCACCCCGCCACCGGTCGGCCCATAGGGAGAAGTCCCGGTCCTCCCGCCTGCCAGTCCTGGCCTGGGTGGACGTGTGTGTGGACGTGGGTTGTGGGGGTGAGTGCCGAGTAGTGTGGGTCGCCAGGGTACTCCCGCTTACGGCCGCCATCTTGGGTCACCCTGAGCGGGTGTACCTCTGGGCACAATAACCGGATGCTGGGACAAAGTGACGGATGTGACGTCACAAATCCCTCTGGGTTTTATATATAAGATTACAACGCAGATGAAGGAATATGACATTCTATAACATATATGCAAGGCACATATAGATTAGATACAGGAGAAGTTAGATACAGGTTTGATACAATTGGTCCATACCATAACACGTATGCAAGGCAACTTGTTCACAGAAGGAGCACATTAAAGGGGTTTTCCAGGTTTGTCTTGTGATACAAGTGAACTGAGTGAGGTTGTGTAGTGTGTACATCTAGTCAGAATGTGGTCAGAAGTGTGCAAATCGCACAGCTGTGGTCACTCTCCAGTAAACCCTGATAGCACTCAGTGCGCATGTTATGAGGATTCACAAGTCTACAGTCAAAGGCTTGTAAACAACTGATGATCGACTTCATAAATGCGGTCGGCGGTCTTTTGAAGGCTGCCTCCTCCATAATTTGCCCTTACACAGTCACCTGTATACTGCTTTCATGCTGTGCCCTCACAGTCCTTACTTTTGTACACTGCCTCCCACACTGTGCCCCCACTTTGTATACTGAGTAAACTCCCCTATTTCCATCCCCCACTCTACAGTATAGTTCATCACATCCCCAGCTCCACTGTGGAGCAGTTAAATTCTCATTTTCACCTCCTTTATAGTGCTCTCTCACACACCCTGCCCACACAGCCTGCAACCCCATATCCCACACAGTCTGTATTCCCGTATGTCACACAGCCTGCACCCCCACACCTCACACAGCCTGCACGCCCACATCTCTCACAGTCTGCAACCCCATATCCAACAATCTGCAACCCCACATCTCTCACAGCCTGCACTCTTGCATTTCACACAGTCTGCACCCCCACATCTCACACAGTTAGCAACCCCATATCCCACACAGCCTGAAACCCCATATCCCACAGTTTGTACCCCTGAATCTCACACAGCATGCACCGGCAAATCTCACAGCCTGTACTTTCACATCTCACAGCATATACCCTCACATCCTGTACCCCACATCTCACAGCCAGTACCCTCACATAATATATCCCACATCACACAGTCAATAACTCCACATTCTGTACCCCACATCACACAGCTCGTACCTCCACATTCTGTACCCCTCATCACACAGCTCATACCCCCCATTCTGTACTCCACATCACAGCGTGTACCTACACATTTTGTACTGCACATCACACAGGCTTTACCCCCACATTTTGTTTCCCACATCATACATCCCATACCTTCACATTCTGTACACCACACAGCCTGCACCCCCATATTTTGTGCCCCACATCACAATCTGTACCCCACATCACACAGCCCATACCCTTACATTCTGTACCCCACATCACACAGCCCGTGCCCCACATCACACAGCCCGTACTTCCAAATCACACATCCTGTACCCTACATCACACATCCCATATCACACACCCTGTACCCAACATTGCACAGCCTGTACCCCCACATCACACATCCTTTACCCCCACATCACACAGTTCATGCCTCACATCACACAAACCGTACTTTCACATCACACATCCCGTACTTTACATCACACATCTCGTACCCCCACATCACACAGCCTGTACCCCCACATCACACAGCCCGTACCCCCATATCACACAGCCTATGCCTCTCATCAAACAGCCCGTACCCTCACATGACACAGCCAGTGCCTTACATCACACAGCCCATACGCCACGTCACACATCCTGTACCGCACATCACACAGCCCATGCCCCCACATTACACAGCCCATGCCCCACATCACACAGCATGTACACCACATCACACAGCCAGGGCCATATTTGTAGTTCTTGCCGCCCTAGGCATTTTCAGCCGTCACGCTTCCCCCCCGATCAGTCAGACTAAGCGTATGTGGACACAGCGTTTTATTTTTCAGCCAGATTTGCTCAGTATTCCGCCTGAAAAAGCAACAAATAAATGCTTAAAGGAATGAACTCATGCACAGCAATGTAAGAACGAATTGCTGTTCATTTGTTCAGTCTTTTGAGGTTTTCCTTTTTAACTGTGTGTCCTATCTTTTATCTGAATTCCAGCACTGCTCATAGCCTTCAGATAGTAGTTATGAGACCTCCATACACATGAGATTAAAGTTGGCTAAACCTGCGAGGACAGTCTGTTGTTGCGGCCGCAAAAAAAACCCTGCGGTTATCAGCGTTTTTTTTTTCCCGCAGTAAGTGCCGGATCTGCTGGATCCAGCAGAACCGCACTTGCCGCACCAGACTGCAAGCCCCCATAGACAAGGCATGGGGCTTGCTGGATAGGTGCCACAAGTCGACCGTTCGGCGGCAGATCCGGCGCCATCTGCTGGATCAGCCAGAAACATCAGCAAACCGCTGATGTTAAAGGGGCCCAACAGTAGCTTCCATACAGTATACAGGAACACTGGGAAGAATGAGTGCTCCTGTATATGGGAGAGCCGAGCAAGATCGCTGCCAGCCAAGTGATCGGACACCTATCTATAGTGCTTGGGGGCTTTAATCAATTGTTTGGCTGACATTCAGCTGTATTTTTAATCAAGCACACTTGCACTATAATGTTTTAAGCTCAAGTCTGTTAAAATAAAGTTTACAACATTCACATGACTACATCACCAGAACCACCGGCAATACAATAACACATAACTAGAACCCCTGTCAGTACATCATCAGAACCACTGTCAGTATATCACCAGAACCATTATCAATACATCACCAAAACCAGTCAATACATCACCAGATCCCCTATCAATACAATTATACATCATCACTATAACCCTTGTCAGTACATCTCCAGAACCACCAGCAATACAATAATACATAATCAGAACCACCCTCAATACATCACCAGAACAGTGCATTCTCTATGTAAATGTGTATGCAGATTAAATGTCCCATACTGCTCCACATGTCCCATACTGCTCATCCTCCTCCCACATGTCCCATACTGTTCACCCCGCATATGTCTCAAGCAGCTCATCCTCCATGCATATGTTTCATGCAGCTCATCCTCACCCCCATTCCCCTGAATCCCATGTTGCTTATGCTCCCCCCCATACGTCTCCTGCAGCTCATCCTTCCCCCATCCCCCTACTATGTTCCACGCAGCATCTCGCCTCCCACGTTCAACGCAGCCTCTCCCCTCCCATGTTCCACGCAGCCTCTCCCCATCCCTCATCCATGTAGCTTCTTTCCCCTCCCATGCTCCATGTAGCTTCTCCCCCACATTCCATGTAGCTTTTCCCCCCCATGTTCCATGTAGCTTCTCCTTTCCATCCATCCATGTGTCTTCTTCCTCTATCCCCCATCCTTCCATGTTCCTTTTTTCCCACCCACTCATCCATCCATGTACCTTCTCCCCATCCACCAAACCATCCATGTACCTTCTCCCCCATCACTCTCCATTCATGTACCTTCTCCCCCAGCCATCCATCTTCTCCCCCCTTTTCCATGCCACCCCCATCCATCCATCTTCTCCCACCTTTTCCATGCCATCCCCTCATCCATCCATCCAGCTACTCCCTTTTCCATGCTGCCCCCCATCCATTCATCCATCCATCTATCCATCCATCCATCCATCCCACTCCGTCCATCCCGTTCCCCCCCCCCATTCCATGCCGCCCCTCCACCCATCCATCCCATTCTGCCCCCACTTCCAGGCCACCCCATACATCCATCCATCCCATTCTGCCCCCTCTTCCAGGCCGTTCCATCAATCCATCTATCCCACTCTGTCCCCCCTAGGCTGCTATCTTCGGCTGTAACAGCACCTTACCTGACTTCACGCTCCTGATCCCGGCAGCTTCTTCCTCTGTGGCTCCCAGTCTCCCGCTCGCCGGCACCAAGCACCCGGTAGCTTCTTCTTCCACGGCTCCTGGTCTCTGGAACCAGAAACCCGGCAGCTTCTTCCTCTGCGGCTCCCGGTCTCCGGCACCAAGCACATTCTTCCTCTGGGGCTCCTGGTCTCTGGCACCAGGTACCTGGCACCCGGCAGCTTCTTCCTTTGCGGCTCCCGATATCTGGTACCCAGCACCAGGCAGCACCAGGCATCCGGCAGCACCAGGCACCCGGCAGCTTTTTTCTCTGCAGCTCCCGATCTCCGACACCAGGTTCTCGGCACCTTCTTCCTCTGCTGCTCCTGGTCTCCGGCACCAGGTACCCCGCTCCCGGCAGCTTCTTCCTCTGCGGCTCCCGGTCTCCGGCACCAGGTACTCGGCACCTGGCAGCTTCTTCCTCTGCGGCTCCCCGTCTCCGGCACCAAGTACCCGGCACCTGGCAGCTTCTTCCTCTGTGGCTCCCGGTTTCCGGCACCAGGTACCCGGCAGCTTCTTCCTCTGCGGCTCCCAGTCTCTGGCACCAGGTACCCAGCACCTGGCAGCTTCTTCCTCTGTGGCTCCCGGTATCTGGTACCCAGCACCTGGCAGCGCCAGGCACCCGGCAGCACCAGGCACCCTGGCAGCAAGGTACCCTGGCACGAGGCACCCTGGCATGAGACACCCTGGTGCCCAGCACCCTGGCACCAGGCGCCCTGATGACAGGCACCCTGGCACCAAGACACCCCGGCACCCTGGCGCCTGGCGTCCGGCACCCTGGTACTAAGGCACCCTACCATCATTCATGTTGTCAGTCAGACTCTTCAGAGTCAGAGCAGTCTGGTCTTGGCTCAGGCTGGCACTGCTGGCTGTACTATTCACAGCACAGTCGCAGACAGTACCACCCGCCATCAATCATGATGCAATCTGCAGAGTGCAGCTCGTTAGCCTCATCCACCGGCACAGTTGGCAGTGCAGCACCATCACTTGTTGACACATATCGGTGCTGACTGAGCTGAGCCACTGATCCCTGACCAGGGCCGCCGCCGGCGATGTGCTGCCCAGACCTCCGTGGGAACTTCAAGTCTCCTCCTCGGCGGGCTCCTTCTCCTCTCTTCAGCGGCTGCAGGATACTCGGAACGCAGCAGCAGGCTGAGGTGGGTGGGCGGGAGCGAGGGCGGACCCGATGATGGGGGGGCGGAGCGAAGCACCCTGACCCGGCCAGAGCCCATAAAAAAATTAAGACACGCTCAGGAGCCCCCCTGAATTCCGGTGCCCTATGCATGTGCCCAAAAGTGCCTAAGGGCAAATATGGCCCTGCACACAGCCCGTGTGCCACATCACATATCCTGTACCCCCTCATCACACATCATGTACCCCACATCACACAGCATGTGCCTCACAACACACAGCCCATACCCCATATCACACAGCCTGTACTCCACATCACACAGCCTGTACCACACATCACACGGCACGTGCCTCACATCACACAGCCCATACCCCATATCACACAGTCTGTACCCCCACCTCACACAGCCCATGCCTCACATCACACAGCCTGTATTCCACATCACACATTCTGTACCCCATATCACAGAGCCTGTACCCCACATCACACAGCCCATACCTCCACATTGTGTACCCCACAACTCCCATGTTCCATCCTCTTTCATTACCTGTCACACGAGCCTCCATCTCCTCCAGCTTTTCCTTTACATCCTGTTGCTTCCAAACAGCAAAACTCTGAGGATCCCCCACACAAGTGACATGGTCATGACATCATCGCAGGCCCTGCACCACCAGCAGTGTATAATCTTCAGTGTGGGCAGGAGCTGCTTTTTGCCACTCTGCCCCCGCAGCAGGCTGATAACATAGCTACTGAAGGAAAATGTTTCTCCCACCCCCGCACTCCTCTCCGGAGGGCAGAGTAACACTCTGGGGCACCCCCAGATGTGCAGTGGAGCAGAAAGTGAAACTGACTTGCTCTCCCTGCAGTGGCCCCTGGTGGCTAGCGCCCTGTGCAATTGCACCACTGGAACATTGGTATAGCCGGCTATGACTACGGGTATTTTTTAATATTACTGTAATTACATTCTACTCTAAGGCCCCCTTCACATCACGTTTTTTGCACGTCTGTGGTGATCCTTGAATTTCAAAAATCACACAGACAGGCACGGATCTGTGCCAACAGATGCCACTGATGCCCACGGATCCGTGTTTTCCACGGATTTGTCATCAATTAGCAGAGATATGGCTGTACCTTGCTTCTGAGCATGCGCAGTACAACGAATCGGATTTGTTTTATGGATCCGATTTTTTGTCGGATCCGTTTTGATCCGTCACCATAGAGCTCCAGGTTATTTGAAACTGACAGCAACAAATCCATTTCTGTTAGATTTTTTCAAGCCAGGCCAAAGTCGGAACAGGCTCCAATTTTGGGGACGGGAAAAAAGCTGATACAAATGGATCCATCACAAAACTGACACAATCAGATGCCAATAAAGACCAATCCGTGCACATCTGTGCCCATAGGGATACATGGAGGCCAAATCGGATCCATGGCTATCAGTTTTACAACAAATTGACACGGATCTACAAAAAAAGTGATGTGAAGAGTGCCTTATTAGTTGACTTGGGTCTTGAACATCTCACCAGCCTTGCTGTGCCAGGCGGGGCTCCACAGCAGACTAGCATTACATGACTGATGTGCTAGTAGTGAGAGCAGGTCTATTACTGCTTTTATTCACTAAACAGGGAGCATTTAGGAAATAAAACAGGTATGATTTGTAAAGGCCATTTCCGGCTTTTCTGTTGGTGGGGGTGTATAAGCAATTTCTGACAGCTGGTCACCCGACACCTGGAGTAAACCTGCACTCCATTTGTGCTGTAGCAAATGTTTAAAATCAGCAGGTAGTGCTTAAAAGAATCATAAAGATAGGCAACAAAATAATGTATTTGTCTAAATTTAGAGCAGTTACTGCAAAATTTTCCAAGTTAGGAGGTATCCTTTTAGATAGAGTTCAAATTTCAGGTTTTTTTTTTATTTAGTGTAACAGAATTAATAGTGCATCACTTTTGGAAAACCTAATGTAAGTTAGGTCCACATTATATTACACTGGCCAAAACATATTTTGCTAACTCATAGTTTAGCCCTATTTCTAATTACGGTACATTTGACATGCTATTTCCAAAAATAGATTCAGAAAACCCTTTATCCAATATGCAAGGCCCTCCAAAACAACATATAATTCATATAATACAACCAGGAGTCAGGCCAGAGTTAAAAAGCAAAGTGCACTTTATTAAAATAGCAGCCACAGCCACATTTAAAAAGTGATGCAAAACAGCATACAAATAAAGGTGACCACATGGAAGTATGTAAAATACATCCAAAACTCAACATTACCTTGCAACCAGTGTAGTACCAATAACTTGCCCCAAAACTGGGTGCATAGCAAGCACAAAAATCACAAAGTACATATAAATACCGTATATACTCGTGTATAAGACGACCCGTGTATAAGCCGACCCCCCTACTTTTGCCCCCAAAACCTGGGAAAACCTATTGACTCGTGTATAAGCCGAGGGTGGACCCCAGCACAGGTGTACAGCCCCCAGCAGTGTGGTATACAGGCCCCCCAATGGTAGTATACAGCAGCCTCCCCAGTGGCATATACAGGCCCCAGTAGTATATACAGCAACCCCAGTGGTATACAGCAGCCTCCCCAGTGGTATATACAGATCCCACCAGTATATACAGCAGCCCCAGTGGTATATACAGCAGCCCCAGTGGTATATACAGCAGCCCCAGTGGTATATACAGCAGCCCCAGTGGTATATACAGCAGCCCCAGTGGTATACAGGCCTCAGCAGTATATACAGCAGCCCCCAGGGGTTATACAGCACCCCCAGGGGTTATACAGCGGCCCCCAGGGGGTACCCAGCGGCCCCCTGGGGGTACCCAGCAGCCCTCAGGGGGTACCCAGCAGCCCCCTGGGGGTACCAACAGCCCCCTGGGGGTACCACAGCCCCCCAGGGGGTACCAACAGCCCCCTGGGGGTACCAGCATCCCCCTGGGGGTACCAACATCCCCCTGGGGGTACCCACAGCCCCCAGGCGGTACCCACAGCCCCCTGGGGGTACCAACAGCCCCCTGGGGGTACCAACAGCCCCCTGGGAGTACCAACAGCCCCCAGGGGGTACCCAGCAGCCCCCAGGGGGTATCCAGCAGCCCCCTGGGGGTACCAACAGCCCCCAAAAGCTGGCACTGTCCCCCCTTGTAAGGGACCCCCCCCCGCTGCTTATACATTACCATCCCGGTGTTCTGATCGGCGCCGCTCCTCGGTGCTTCTACTTCATCCTCCAGTCCTCGCTGGCTGCATCCGGGATCTCCGGCCGTCGCGCGATGACGTCATATGCGACGGCCGGAGATCCCGGATGCAGCCAGCGAGGACGGGAGGATGAAGAAGAAGCACCGAGGAGCGGCGCCGATCAGAACACCGGGATGGTAATGTATAAGCAGCAGGGGGGGGGCCCTTACAAGGGGGGACAGTGCCAGCTTTTGGGGGGCCATATGCACTGCTTCCCCCTGCCGCTGATTGACAGGGGGAAGCAGTGCATATATAATGAGCGGCCCCACGTGACGGGGCCGCTCATACAGCAGCCTCCCCCCGCCTCCTCAGCCCCTACCACGCAGTCTACCGTAGTGACTCGTGTATAAGCCGAGGGGGGGACTTTTCAGCCCAAATTTTGGGCTGAAAAACTCGGCTTATACACGAGTATATACGGTAAATCAATTCATGGGTCACAGTATTACCTATTGGTGGCTGTGGCCCCCTAACGCGTTTCGCAAAGCTTCTTCCGATTTTTGTGCTTGTTATGCACCCAGTTTTGGGGCAAATTATTGGTACTACACTGGTTGCAAGGTAATGTTGAATTTTGGATGTATTTTACATACTTTCATGTGGTCACCTATATTTGTGTGCTGTGTTGCATCACTTTTTAAATGCGGCTGTGGCTGCTATTTTAATAAAGTGCACTTTGCTTTTCAACTCTGGCCTGACTCCTGGTTGTATTATATGAATTATATGATTCCAAAAATAGTACATGTTTTCCCCTGTCAGCGGGTCTGTATTTACCACTAGGCACCGGAGGTGTCCCATAATTCATTTGTATTAGCTTCTTTAAGACGCTAATGCAAGTGAACCTCCATGTGCACGGGCACTTCTGGGTTCATTGGAGTTCCAAGCAGCTCCCTTACCTGATATGTGGCAGTGATCCCTTGCTCCTGATGTCACGGCAGCACGAAGAATTTACATGACACTGCTGGTGTCTGCAGCATTAAAAAGGAGGCAGCCTGAAGGGTGGGATCACTATGGAAAAGGGGGCATCCAGCAGGGTGTGATTAGTATGAAAAAAGGGGTAGGATGGGATGGGAACACTGTGGAAAAGTGGGCAGTGTTTGGTGGGCTCGGTATAGAAAAGGGGTGAGTGTGGAAATGGGGCAGCCTGCGGAGTGGGATCAATATGGAAAAGGAAGCAGCATGGGGTGGGATCAGTGATATGCATCACATGACCGCGAGCGGCCAATCAGCGCCAGGAACGCCCCCTGACATCACGGCAGGTCCTGGCAGCTCTACACATCGCCTGGCCTTGGCACCAGACACTGTGAAAAGGCGTCGGAGAGGTAAAGTATTTATTCTTTTTTATTTTACATACATTTGGCTTTGTTTAATTTAGATTTCGCAGTGTATATTAATACACTGTGAAATCTAATGGGGCTGTCACAGAGGGGAGGAGGAAGCAGGATTCTTCCTCCCCTCTGTGACATCAGAGGGAGAAAACACAGGAGCTGCTACGTAAAGAATTGACATCTCAATTCTTTACGCAGCTGCGCTTTCTCCCATAAAAAGCACTGCGTATTTTTACGTACTGTCTGCACGGCAAAGTAAATTTCCCATTCACTTTGCTGGCAGACACCAAACACATTGCGTATTTTGAAAAGCGCGCGTAAAAAAGTGCACAAAAATATGCAATGTGGGAGCGTAGCCTAAAAGCCGCAATGCTCCTCTGAGAAATTGCATATGCAAATTGTCACTTCAGTGAGCAAGTAGCCAAACTCTAATGCCACCTAATAAAAGTAGCAATCCTAAAAGTCATAATTGACAAGCCTTTTAATATGATCTAGGGATAACTCGCTTTACACTTGGACCAAGGTTAAACAATCCAGGTCAGATTGGTGACTTTTTCCTCCTCTGATCTCGGACTGCCTGCAAAATCACAGCCATGTTGCGATTGCATGAGTTTATTGCATGCGGGTGGCCAGAGGTGTATCTAGCTTTTCTGGCGCCCGGGGCAAAGAATTATTTTGGTGCCCCTCTTCCCCCATCACCACCACCTTTTTGAATTTGATGCGTAACTCTATTGAAACGCTGTTTTACTAAGTAAAGCTACATTAACATTTCTTTACAGTGCTTTATTAAACTTAATCATCAATAACAGGCTATATATGTATATATTATACATTCTCATACATATCCTACTTACCTAATCTCCTCCTTGCTTCTCATATTGTGCCTTCATACGTCCCTTAAATCATCCCCATTTTGTGGCTCTACTCATCCTCCTCTCATACTTTCCTCATACTCATCCTTACCGTCATGAAAACTTAGTCAGGGCCTGCAGCTCTCTTGCACCCTCTTATCCTGCTGGCCAAACCTGGTATTGCCAGAGGATAAGAAAAGAAGCCCAGCTGCTCTACTTTATGTTGTCTACTGTGGCACATGATGGGACGGGATGTATATATACCACCAGTTCCTGCCAGGAACGTATATATACCTCGGTCTAGTCACCCTAGAATCACAATAGGAGTTATTAAATTTGATGTTAAAAGACTGTAACTCATGACAAAGGGATTGTGCAAGGACAAAACCAGATCAGCCTAGCTGAGTTCCTCTTAGCTCAGAGTTTATGGCAGGGTGGTTGTAAAGTTTCCTGAATGGGGAGGGGGACAGAGAGCAGAGGCTGCCTGTAGAATTTGGTCTATAAAAAACAGTGTTGGGGGAAAGTCTTATGCCAGTGTTGGCTGGGTCCCTGTAATAATAATTCATAGTTTCCTGACACTTACATTGCTCCATGTCCTCATTTTGTGGTTCTACTCCTCCCCCTCTCATAGTTTCCTCATACTCATCCTTACATTGCTCCATATCCCCATTTTCTGGCTCTACTCATCTCCCGCTCATAGTTTCCTCGTATTCATCCTTACGTTGCTGCATCCATGTTCCCATTTTGTGGTTGCACTCATCCCTCAAATCTACCCCCTGCCCTAATTACACAATAGCTTCTTGGTGTCTTCACTTCAGATCCAATGCTGGACCACTTGGCACCTGTGCTGCACCTCTGAAAAGCTGCGGAGTGACGTCGCAGTGTGATCAGCTGACCGTGTCAGCTGACCCGGAATTGCTGGCAATCAAGGTTCAATTGTGCACGCTTCTAATACGCCGACGCGCGGCAGATTTGTTCCCGATATCAGTGGGAGCAGAGAAATGCCTACTCACATTGCGGGGGGGCAGGTGGCAAATGGAAGCACCAGGAAGAGACCTTGTTTACTACAGCAGGAGGCCCGACTGCTCCCCCCTGGCTGCTGCGCCTGAGGCAGATGACCCGCCAGTCCCCCCTAGATACGGCCTTGCGGGTGGCCAATGAAGGTCAATGGGTGCGATAAAAAATCGCACACAGACAGCACACTGACAGCGTTTGTAGCGTAGTCTTTCCCATGCTGGTAAAAGTTAGAATAGACAAATAGAGAAGATAAATGGTAGGAATATTTAGATTAGGTTTACCAGTCTCACGCTGCTACTTCCAAGGCCGCCCATTAAGCCTCATGCATATTCACTGCACTGTCTGGCAAACATCCAATCACAGTTTGTGAGAGCCACTGTGATTGGCTGTTGCAGTCAGACTGCATTTCCTCAATCTGGACAATGATTGTGCTTAATTACCATACACATTAGTGTATGGCAACCAACCTGCCATCATAGGGTGTTAAATAAATAAAAAACGTGTGGGACTTCTCAGTATTTTTAAGCCTAGCCCAATGAAAGCTAAAACCTGTGAGCTGCCACCCTCAGCTGCCCAATTTTATTTTGGCTGGCAAAAAAGTGTGTGGGTGGCATGCTGAGTAATAAGGGGTTAATACCAGCTTTGTATTACCAGCTGATATTAAGCCCTGAGATTTTTAATGTCAGGCCAAGTTAGACCTGGGCATTAAGAATTTCCAATAAAGGATTAAACAAGACTTAGCACAGAAAAATTAATTTATTAGAAATAAAAACACAGAGACACTTAGAGACACCATCTTTATTACTCCCTCCCCACCCTCGTGCCCCTCCACTATCCTCATTTTCTGTCTTCCTGCATTCACTCAGCTCTGCTACACTAGAGATCACGGGGAGGATGAACATGTTCGTCCACTCCCCGTAGTCTCTAATCACTGAATTACAATGCTGAGACCAGCGGCATGATAAGTGCTGACATCACCGAGGTCACTGTTGCCATAGTACCGAGCGAGCAGTTACTATAGCAATAGTGTCCTCGGATCACCTCAGTTAACACACTTCTTACCACGCCGCTATTCCCGCAGCTCTTCCTGGGTTTCTGTGATTGGCTGTTTGTCAGCCAGTGCAGTGAATATGCATGAGGTTTGATGGGCTGCCCTGGAAGTAGCAGCTGGAGATTGGTAAACCCGATCTAGCTATTCTTTAGCATCAATCTATCTGTCTGTGTACTCTTTTCTAACTTTATACAGCATTGGAAAGACCATGTTAAAAACCCATTGCACTCGGAAACCCCACAGATGTCACATGGATGTTAACTGAGAAAAAAAATGCACAATCGCATCACACTTGCATGACAATACAGAAAGTACTCGCATGACTGTCAGGCATCAAAATCGCTCCGATAACGCATACCCTAGTGTGCCTGTACCTGTCACGCGCTTAGTTGGCGCTGACATTGCTGGATGCTGCTGTATATGTTTGTCTTTAAGAGCTGCATGGTTGATAGTTGTGAAGGTCCTGGCCTCCTGTGTTGTGCTCCAGAATTGCATTCACTATTAGGTTCAACTGCTGATTGAGGGGTTAATGTGTGACTCACCTCAACTCCCCTCCCCTTAACCTTTAAGTAGCCTCTCCTTCCACCAGGTGATGCTGCTGATAGAGTTTCACTCTATGCCTGGAAGCCGTGCTGTGCTGACCTGTGTGTTTGTGTTGCTGAAGTCCTTTCCTTTGAAGTTGCTGTATCCCAGTTCTGTGGAGGGAGGTGAGTGGGGAATAGCGCAGGGCTGGTGGAGGAGTGTTAGGGAGAGGCTGGAGGCCCGAACCTTCTCACCTTCAGAGATACCTTCGGGATCAAGGCCATTCAGGGTTCCTAGACTAGGGTCAGACTAGTCTTCCCTGGTCACCCTGCCCATAACTACCATTCCCTCATCAGAATTCTCACTACACCGTGACAGTACCTTCATGCTTGAAATATACAAGAACATAACACAATAGTGAGTCAATTAGAATGGGCACAACAAATCAGGTGACACATCTGCAAACATAGGATAAAATTGTCAAGGAAAAATAACAGGATAAAAATGCAAACCATATGCCAAAATCACATTTAATGTCCTTACTCTTTGGAATCCTTAAACCACATCACGTAACTTTTTTTCCACCTCTCTTATTTACACCACACCGATCCGTCCAACTGTCAAGGTAGAATTCACCATACGTTATGTTTTACACCGTACTTGACCACATTTCATTTTCTTTTCTTTATTTAATTTCAAACAAGCTTTCTTTGTCTACCTTACTGCACTAGATTAATGGTGCTAGATTTTAGCATACAATTGGGATTTTTATCCGCTTATTTTTCCTTGAGAATTTTATCCTATGTTTGCAGATATGTCACCTGATTTGCTATGCCCATTCTAATTGGCTCACTCTTCTATTATGTTCTTGTATATTTATCACTTATAGCTCCTGAACCTCAGATGAAGACCCCTTTGGGTCGAAACTTTGGGTGAAGTAGAACGTTTGGAAATTTCACTTGTCAGTCACTTCTGATAATTATTACCCATTTGTGTGTCAGAGGTTTTCAATTTATATTGCTATTATTTACTATGGGCACCTCAACTTGGTGAGCCAAACCTTTCTTACTTTCAACAGTATGGAAGCATAGGCACAGAATTGAAAATGGAGAAGTATGGTGAAGGAGTAGCATGGGGACTCAGAAAAGAAAAGGAGGCAGCGTGGGGTGGGTTTGAAATAGAAAAGGGTGCAGCGTGGGTTGGTTTCATATGGAAAAGAAGGGGACAGTCTGCAGAGTGAGATCAGTATGGAAAAGGGAGTATGTGGTGTGCTCAGTATAGAAAAGGGGAAGCCTGCGGGGTTAGATCAATATAGAAAAGGGGGCATCATTGCATGGGATCACTGTGGAAAAGGGTGTAGAGTGTAGTGGGCTCAGTATGGAAAAGGTGGAAATATGGAGTGGGATCATTATGGAAAACGAGATTGCAAAGTATTCACTGATCTCAGGGAGACCAGTCCAAGAAAACACTGCGGGCAGCTGGCTAAAGCGCTCAAACACAGTGAATTCCTAGGCACATTGCCCCCTGGGAAATATGAATATGCAAATAGAGTCTGTGGAGCCTCTGTTAGGAGTCTCAAACACAGAACTAGCCATATATCCCTCCAGGGAAGGACCCAGCCAAGGGGTGGCTCCTTGCGGAGAACACCATAACCACCATATGAAGTGGCCCTTTAAGTCAATATCCAACTCTTTTACAAGTTTAAAGATAGTTCTGTGTTTGAGACTCCTAACAGAGGCTCCACAGACTCTATTTGCATATTCATATTTCCCAGGGGGCAATGTGCCTAGGAATTCACTGTGTTTGAGCGCTTTAGCCAGCTGCCCGCAGTGTTTTCTTGGACTGGTCTCCTGAGATCAGTGAATACTTTGCAATCTTGGTCTACTAGGCCTTGCTCCCACCTAGCCAGAATCCTACTCCACACTGATGAGGGCAACACCCCGAAACAGCTGTATGTGGATACTTGGCCTTGGTATTCCCTTGTCATATCTGTAAACTTGTAAAAGAGTTGGATATTGACTTAAAGGGCCACTTCATATGGTGGTTATGGTGTTCTCCGCAAGGAGCCACCCCTTGGCTGGGTCCTTCCCTGGAGGGATATATGGCTAGTTCTGTGTTTGAGACTCCTAACAGAGGCTCCACAGACTCTATTTGCATATTCATATTATGGAAAACGAGGCAGCCTATGGAGTGAGATCACTATGAAAAAGTGGGTAGCATTTGGTTTGATCACTGTGGTAAAGGGGGCAGCATGAAAAAGGGGCAGCTTCGGGTAGACTCTTTATGGGAAAAAGGGACAGCGTGAGATGGGTAAGTATGAAAAAGGGCACCACGGGGTGGGCTCAATATGGAAAATGGGAAGCATAGGGTGGGATCAGTATGGAGTATGAAGTATTGTGAAAGAGTAGTATGGGGGGCTCAAAATAGAAAAAGAGACAGTGTTGGATGGGCTTAAAATAGAAAAGAGAGCAGCATGGGGTGGACTTAGTATGTAGAAGGGGGCTATCTGCAGGGTGGTATCAGTACGGAAAAGGCGGCAGCCTGTGGCGTGGTTCAGTTTGGAAAAGGGAGCAGCATGGGGTGGGCTCAGTATAGAAAAGGGGCAGCCTGTGGAGTTGGATCAATATAGAAAAGGGGGCAGTATGCAGTGAGATCACTGTTTAAAAGGGTGCAATGTGTGGTGGACTCAGTATGTAAAAGTTTAATTGGTAAAAGTGAGCGCTGCCTAAAATCAGTGTGCTCCAAGTGTCAGTGTGGCTGTACTCTCTGTGGCTGCAGGCGCATCCTCATACCTGGTTCTTTCCTGTCTTTGGTCGCCATGCAAGCAGCTTCAATTAGGAGGATGAAAGGTGTATATGTGAATAGACAGTATCTGCATATCACATTGTGCTTTCCTCCCTGAAGTGCATCGAGCAGTGACCATGGACAGGCAGGATTCATGGACAGGCAAGATCCACACCAGTAGCCACATTGTGTGCTCTCCTGCACTATCTGTGTCTCTGGCACGCAACCTCACCGAATTGTACAGCGTGCTGAGCATTAGGCATAAGGTCCGGTCACATTGTTTGAGGCTGAAAACCTAGCCTGAAAACTTATTCAGGGCTTAACTTGGTAAGGTACCGTTACACGCTTCAATGTCATTAATATATCGCCATCGATCTCATGGGCACGTGGTCGTTAGGACTTCGTTTAGAGACCGTTGGTGAGATGTCACACGTCTAGATATCGTTAAAGATGCACCAACGATGTGGCAAGCAGCTATCGTTCACACAACCCAGCGAACGATACTTGTTCACTGTTGTGAATAGGGGAAGTTGTTAACGACATCAATATTGCGGTGTCACACACAACAATGCAGCAGGTTGGCTGATCGAGGATTGTCTGATTTGAGAACATGTTCTCAAATCTGCGATCAACGATCCAACGATTTATCGTAGTCGTATCTCGGTGTCACACACAACGAAGTAGCAATAATATCGTTTGAACGAGTCCAAACCCGTGACGTTTGAGCGATATCGTTCATGATCTCGTACCATGTAACAGGGCCTTTAGTATGACAGCATAGATCCTTAGAAAAGGAAGAAAGGAGACACAGAGGCGCAATAGTGCCCTATCAATACAACACTGACTAGACACACGGGTCACACAGAGGTGCACTCACCTGATCTAGTTGTGTGCACCCACAACTAGTTTTGATGGCATGTAGCTGAAAGCTGCTGCAGGACCTCCATCGCCACGTAGCACGTGTAAGATTATCCACAGATCCAGGGAAGGTGTATAAATGGTCCGCGCTGCTTGCAATAATCAGTCAGAAGTCTTCAAGTAAAAACCTCCCTTCTTTATTTCCACCTACGCGTTTCAGTACCACTCCGGGCACCGTCATCAGGGCATCTGACTGATTATTTCAAGCAGCGCGGACCATTTATACACCTTCCCTGGATCTGTGGAGCATAAATCCTTGGCAGTAACTTTTCAGAACAAGCACACTTCTGGGTCCTCCAATATTGATTCAAGGACTGCTATATACCATTACAAGTATCCAGACAAGTTAGTGGACCCAATACCCTTAGCCCTGTGATCCTGACCTGGGACACCAGGGCTACTGATTTATGTCAAATTGAATTCTGGATATTGATAGAGGCCGCCGAGTAACCCTGTGTTTCTGGGGGAAACGCGTCGGTCAGTAACTTCTTCTGGGTTACAGAATAGGATCATAAATACATCTGCTTGAACTAATCCTATTTAATAGCGAATAGGCTATACCATTTCAGAAAGTACCCCATCATTGGGGACTGGTAATAGATGTTCATATTAGTAGTTCTGCATACTTTTCCTGATGGAGTAATTCCTCCACATCATCCCTTTATGTAATTTAGCATGGTGAATTTGGTGGATGTTCTGGTGTCCATTTGGACAAACTTAATTGATTTATTTATAAATTCATTAACTCTGACTTGAATATGACTTTGGACTGGATGAGGGCATCTATCACTCCATTGTATGATGATCATAGGGTTTCATTCTCATTAGTTTGAGCTGCACTGCAGAGTATAGTGTAGGTCCTATTAGGGCCAGCCTACGGTGAAAGGGGGTGTCAGTTTATTGTCATTACTAGATGGCGGCCCGATTCTAAAGAATCGGGTAGTCTAGAATCAATATATAGTTTATTTACTAATAGGGGAGTGCGGTGAAATGAATTGTGTGTATTCAGGTGTCTCAGTGGTTAGCAGTGAGCGCGCTGGCTCAGTGGTTAGCAGTGAGCGCGCTGGCTCAGTGGTTAGCAGTGAGCGCGCTGGCTCAGTGGTTAGCAGTGAGCGCGCTGGCTCAGTGGTTAGCAGTGAGCGCGCTGGCTCAGTGGTTAGCAGTGAGCGCGCTGGCTCAGTGGTTAGCAGTGAGCGCGCTGGCTCAGTGGTTAGCAGTGAGCGCGCTGGCTCAGTGGTTAGCAGTGAGCGCGCTGGCTCAGTGGTTAGCAGTGAGTGCGCTGGCTCAGTGGTTAGCAGTGAGCGGGGTGGCTGAGTGTTTAGCAGTGAGCGCGGTGGTTCAGTGGTTAGAAGTGAGCGCGGTGGCTCAGTGGTTAGCAGTGAGCGCGGTGGCTCAGTGGTTAGCAGTGAGCGCGGTGGCTCAGTGGTTAGCAGTGAGCGGGGTGGCTGAGTGGTTAGCAGTGAGCGGGGTGGCTCAGTGGTTAGCAGTGAGCGGGGTGGCTCAGTGGTTAGCAGTGAGCGGGGGTGGCTCAGTGGTTAGCAGTGAGCGGGGTGGCTCAGTGGTTAGCAGTGAGCGGGGTGGCTCAGTGGTTAGCAGTGAGCGGGGTGGCTCAGTGGTTAGCAGTGAGGGCGGTGGCTCAGTGGTTAGCAGTGAGGGCGGTGGCTCAGTGGTTAGCAGTGAGGGCGGTGGCTCAGTGGTTAGCAGTGAGGGCGGTGGCTCAGTGGTTAGCAGTGAGCGCGGTGGCTCAGTGGTTAGCAGTGAGCGCGCTGGCTCAGTAGTTAGCAGTGAGCGCGGTGGCTCAGTGGTTAGCAGTGAGCGCGGTGGCTCAGTGGTTAGCAGTGAGCGCGGTGGCTCAGTGGTTAGCAGTGAGCGGGGTGGCTCAGTGGTTAGCAGTGAGCGCGGTGGCTCAGTGGTTAGCAGTGAGCGGGGTGGCTCAGTGGTTAGCAGTGAGCGCGGTGGCTCAGTGGTTAGCAGTGAGCGCGGTGGCTCAGTGGTTAGCAGTGAGCGGGATGGCTCAGTGGTTAGCAGTGAGCGGGGTGGCTCAGTGGTTAGCAGTGAGCGCGGAGGCTCAGTGGTTAGCAGTGAGGGCGGTGGCTGAGTGGTCAGCAGTGAGGGCGGTGGCTGAGTGGTCAGCAGTGAGCGCGGTGGCTCAGTGGTTAGCAGTGAGCGCGGTGGCTCAGTGGTTAGCAGTGAGCGCGGTGGCTCAGTGGTTAGCAGTGAGCGCAGTGGCTCAGTGGTTTCCTGTAGCCGGGCGCTGGCCGGCTAGCCCCCACTGGTGACGTCAGCAGCATAGCTCCGGAAGCCATCACGGAAGTACCCTTCGGGTTTTCCGGAGGTGGCCTTCGGCTTTTATATTATAGACTAGCTGTAGTACCCCGCTACGCCCGGGTTAATAAATAACTGCAGTTAGCTATAACAAAATAGAATTTGAATATGTCATATTAATGACCTGTAGGAAAATAGAAGCTGAGCTGTGATTGATTGCTATAGGCAGCCTAATAAATCTCCAGCCAACAGTAAACCCTCCCCCTGGCCGGGTAGTATATGTTACCTCACACATACACATAATAGACAGCTCATGTGACTGACATCTGCCTTAATTCCCTATATGGCACATGTGTTGCACATTGGCTGTTTTTAATCAGATGTTTATGTTTGGAAAATAAAGATAGCACACGTATGAGGCGAGTTGTGTGAGGTGATTTATGCACATCTGTGTCTTTCTGTGTTGTGTGTGTGTCCCTGGGGTGTGTATGTGTGTGTCCCTGTGGAATGGGGTCTGTGTGGTGTGTGTCTCTGTTGTGTGTGTCTCTTTGTGGTGTGTGTGTCCCTGTGGGGTAAGTGCATGTGCCCCTATAGGGTGTGTATGTGTGTGTGTGTCCCTGTGGGGGGTGTCTGTGTGGGGTGTGTGTGTCTCTGTGTTGTGTGTGTCCCTTTGTGGTGTGTGTGTGTGTCCCTGTGGGGTGAGTGCATGTGTCCCTATAGGGTGTGTATGTGTGTGTGTCCCTGTGGGGGGGTCTGTGTGGTGTGTGTGTGTCTCTTTGTGGTGTGTGTGTGTCCCTGTGGGGTAAGTGCATGTGCCCCTATAGGGTGTGTATGTGTGTGTGCCCCTGTGTGGGGGTCTGTGGTGTGTGTGTGTGTGTGTGTATCTGTGTTGTGTGTGTCTCTTTGTGGTGTGTGTGTCCCTGTGGGGTGAGTGCATGTGTCCCTATAGGGTGTGTATGTGTGTGTGTGTCCCTGTGGGGGGGTGTCTGTGTGGGGTGTGTGTCTCTGTGTTGTGTGTGTCCCTTTGTGGTGTGTGTGTGTCCCTGAGGGGTGAGTGCATGTGTCCCTATAGGGTGTGTATGTGTGTGTGTCCCTGTGGGGGGGTCTGTGTGGTGTGTGTGTGTCTCTTTGTGGTGTGTGTGTCCCTGTGGGGTGAGTGCATGTGTCCCTATAGGGTGGCTATGCATGTGTGTCCCTTTGGGGGGGGTCTGTGTGGTGTGTGTGTGTCTCTTTGTGGTGTGTGTGTGTCCCTGTGTGGTGAGTGCATGTGTCGCTATAGAGTGTGTGTGTGTCCCCTTGGGGGTGTGTGTGTGTCTTTGTGGTGTGTGTTTGTTCGGGTGCGTGGTGAGTATCCAATGTTGGGGCTGCACCTTAGCGACTATACACTTGCTGTTACTCTTTGTGTGCGTGTGGTGTGTATACATGTCCCTGTGTGTGGTGAATATCTCATGTTGGGGCCCCACCTTAGTGACTATATGCTGGTATGTGCTGTTAGTCTTTGGCGCTGTCATTAAGTCCCTCTCATTCACAACTGTCAACTGGTAACTGTCACTTTTTCCCCATTATGTAGATAGGGACAAAATTGTTTGGTGAATTGGAATGCGCGGGGTTAAAATTTCGCCTCACAACATAGCCTATGACGCTCCCGGGGTCCAGACGTGTGACTCTGCAAAATTATGCGGCTGTAGCTGCGACGGTGTAGATGCCAATCCCGGATATACACACATACACACATACACACATTCAGCTTTATATATTAGATTGAAGGTACCTTTACACGCCGCTACAACAGGATGGATACAACCCGCTACAGGCTACGATTGTAGCTTGCGTCGTCAATATAGCCCGTAGTAGCGGCGTGTGAAGACGGTAGGAGGCAACCGGCAACAGATACATCTGTTTCCGAGCACTGCTCTGAAACAGGTGGCTACGAAGCCGATTGCAGCGAGCTGTATTGGCGTGTAAAGAAGCTACAGAAGGGATGTCTATACACCAGGCGATGTACCTGGTATGTAGCTGGGGCGTGACACAGGCTCCGGGATACCGCGCCCCTTCAGCGATCATTGGAGGAAGCTCCTGCATGACGATTGGTAGTCACTGCATAGGGAGGCATATTTAAGGAGCTGACCAGTCACACTACACAATTGCTCGAGCGTCATGTATTAAACAGCCTCCTGCGATGCCTGCCCAATCATGATGTTATTGCTTTGTCCTATCAGCGTACGGACGTCTCGTAATCCACAATTGTGGCACGCCTATGTGCTGTCCCTGCTACACCAGGTCCGCCCATATTAGCTGGTTGTAGCGGTGTGTAAATGAGGTAAGGTAAGCTACAGATGGCTACTTGAGACACCCGGCGATGTATCTAGCTGTAGATGTAACGTAGCGTAGCGCACCTTGTGGCGGCATGTAAAGGTGGTGCGTTTCCCGTTTGTAACCGTTTGGTCGTGCTCGTGCACGTGAAGTAGCGGGTTGTATCCATCCTGTTGTAGCGGCGTGTAAAGGTACCTTAAGGGTGCTGACTCCAATGGTTAGGTAGGGCTTTAAGCAGGAATTGATCGCCTACCAATTCCCTATTCAGCTTTGCCTTACGTCTTTCTTATTAGGTTTGTACTCAGTCATAGGTGTATTATTTGTGGCATTATATTAAATTTATTATACGGGTACCTAGAGTTTTGTGTTTTCTTTAGCAATATGTACCATTGTACTTCTTTGGTAATTGATTTGTCACTGGGAGCACTCATGGCTTTCAACAGACAATTCTCAATCAAGACAAGTAACTGGCTTTTATATGCAAATAATAGGGAATAACAGTGCACCAAGGTATAGGCCATGACAAGCGGGCACTGATGTGGCCTCATTTGCATATTGCATAAATTGATCAGCAAATGTTAAATTAAACTGTATAAATCTGGTACAATGGGCTAATGTTGTTAGGGCTATTATTCCCTATTATTAATGTTTATGCATTTTGTGAGTGACATACTTTTAAGCTTAAATATTTCACCATACAAACAAATGTTTTGGTCCTGCATTGTGTGATTGACAGCTTGTTTAGGTAGACCGATAAGTATTATAATAATTATTCTAATCTGCTGTGTAAATGCACCTTAAAGAGTAACTAATATGGCCACTTTACACACACCAACTTATCTGTCCAACGTCTGACCAACTTACTGGTTGCAGTGAAATCATGGACACATAGTTCCATTGTACACAGCCACAAAATGGAGCAATGTGTCCATGATTTCACTGCAACCAGTAAGTTGGTCAGAAGTTGGACAGATAAGTTGGTGTGTGTAAAGTGGCCCTAAATGTTTAAAAGATTATTTTACAGGTCATTAATTTTGAGTAGATTGAGTAGATTGAGTATAAACCCAGTCCTGTGTCCACTACTAATTGTTCCAAAGACCTCTTATGGTGGGTTTACATGGTCAGATACCTGAAACAATATCGTTTGGAATGTCACGTAACTGTGATCGTTTCGACATCGTTAGTGCGATGTCAAACGCAAGGATATCGTTAACGATGTGTAATTTGGCAACACGCCAGCGTCGTTCATTACAACTTTGTGAACGATTGGATAAAGTGGCAGGGATAGGAGAATTCAGAACGATATCGTTCATCTTGGTGTCACACTGAACGATGCTGCACTTTGCTGGAGCGTTAATTGGATGACGAACGATAAAACTGAGGTCCTGAGCACACTTTTGAGATGTCCGATCCAACGATTTTTCCTTCAGATATCCTGCGTTTACATGCAACGATGCTAAAACGATATCGTTCGAACGATGTCAAAAGTGTGACGTTTAAACGATATCGTTTCAGATATCTGAGTGTGTACACCCACCATTAGAAAAGGATTCTCATGACACAGGAGAGCATAAAGAGCAGAGAGTAGAAAGTCAGAGTCCTGTGTCTTGAGCCATGTACTTCTAAGGCTGCTTTCACATCAGCGTTTTTTTTAAATCGCGGCAGATGCGGTGAAAAAAATGCATCTGCCGCGATTACCGCATAACCGCTGCACTTGCGGCACAGTTGCGGCACAGTTGCGGCAAGCCCCATACAGTGTATATGCGGGTTTGCGGCAGGTGCGGCAAGTGCAGTTTTGGCACTTGCGGCAGGTGCGGCCGCGAAAAAAACGCGGCTGACCGTGGTTTTTTTCACGCCCGCACCTGCGGCAAGTGCCAAAACCGCACTTGCCGCACCTGCCGCAAGCCCGCATATACATTGTATGGGGCTTGCCGCAACTGTGCCGCAAGTGCAGCCGGTATGCGGTAATCGCGGCAGATGCGTTTTTTTCACCGCATCTCCCGCGATTTAAAAAAACGCTAGTGTAAAAGTACCCTGAGAGATCTTAGGGCTTGTGCACACGTTGTGGATTTTGGTGCATCTTTGGAGCGGATTTTGCTGCAGAAAAGGTGCAGATTTGTGTAAAATCTACAACCCAGTTAAAGTCTACAGGATTTCTGAAGTATTGTGCCTGCCCATGCTGCATTTTTTTCTGCTGCAGAAATGTTGGAGATTTATGCTGTGGAAAAATCTTCAGCATGTCAATTCTTTCAGGGATTTTTGCAGCATTAACTTCACCCATAGTGTCTCTCTCTTTCTCTCTCTGTCTCTCTCTCTTTCACTTTCTCTCGCTCTCTCTAATCATGAATTTCTCAGTTTCATCTGTGTGGAAATTAAATCACTACAAATACACAACAAAAATCTGCACATTTTTCACATGAAAATAAGCAGCAAAGATGCACTAAAATACGCAAAAACACAGTGCAGATTTTCTACATTTTCTTGATATGGTGCATATTTGGTGCAGAAAATTCTGCGATCAAATACTCAGCTTAGGTTTAAAGCCTTAACCTTCCTAGCGGTATTCCCGAGTGTGACTCGGGGTTAACTTTCACTGACAGAAGCGATAACCCCGAGTCACACTCGGGTTTACCTGCGGCTGGTGCTGCTTCTCACTGTGAGGCCCGCGGCTGCAGCAGGGTATCTGAGAGCCCCCCCACTCCTCACCCGCGGCTACAGCAGGGTCTCTGAGCCCCCCTCCTCCTCACCCGCGGCTGGCTGCAGGGTCTCTGAGCCCCCCTCCTCCTCACCCGCGGCTGGCTGCAGGGTCTCTGAGAGCCCCCCTCCTCCTCACCCGCGGCTGGCTGCAGGGTCTCTGAGCCCCCCTCCTCCTCACCCGAGGCTGGCTGCAGGGTCTCTGAGAGCCCCCTCCTCCTCACCCGCGTCTGGCTGCAGGGTCTCTGAGCCCCCCTCCTCCTCACCCGCGGCTGGCTGCAGGGTCTCTGAGCCCCCCTCCTCCTCACCCGCGGCTGGCTGCAGGGTCTCTGAGCCCCCCTCCTCCTCACCCGCGGCTGGCTGCAGGGTCTCTGAGAGCCCCCCTCCTCCTCACCCGCGGCTGGCTGCAGGGTCTCTGAGCCCCCCTCCTCCTCACCCACGGCTGGCTGCAGAGTCTCTGAGACCCCCTCCTCCTCACCCGCGGCTGGCTGCAGGGTCTCTTAGAGCCCCCCTCCTCCTCACCCGCGGCTGGCTGCAGGGTCTCTGAGCCCCCCTCCTCCTCACCCGCGGCTGGCTGCAGGGTCTCTGAGAGCCCCCCTCCTCCTCACCCGCGGCTGGCTGCAGCACAGTGGTGGCGGTGCTGGTCTCTGACAGCACCCCCCAAGGTTAGGATTAGGGCTAGAGCTAGGGCTAGGGCTAGGGTTAGGGCTAGGGTTAGGGCTAGGGTTAGGGCTAGGGTTAGGGCTAGGGCCTGGGCTGCAGACGAAAGGAGGGGCGGGAATACCCGAGGGAAGCAGGATGCTTCCCTCAGTTACCCTCCTCTCCTCTGTCACGGGGGCCCTCTACTGATGGTTGAGGGGCCCCCTACCCAGTCGGGGCCCTGGTGCAGCTGAACCAGCTGCACCATGGTAGATCTGCCCCTGACGCTCGGGGTAAATGGCAGCGGAGTCTCTTTCCCTTCTCCTGGTGATCCACCGCTGTGGTCGCCAGTGAGAGCCCCTTCGAATGCCTCCATATGACTTCCTGGTTCCCTCTCTGTGAGCCGCAGCGGCTCATTGGAGGCGGAACTGGGTGGGGGAAAAAAAAAAGTATAAAATTTCGGCCCATAAAAGAATTTTTTTATGAAAAAAAAATGGTACCACATTTAGGCTGCTTTCACATCAGCGTTTTTTTTAAATCGCGGCAGATGCGGTGAAAAAAACGAATCTGCCGCGATTACCGCATAACCGCGACACCTGCGGCACATTTGCCGCAAGCCCCATAGAATGTCTATGGGGGCTTGCGGCAGATGCGGCAAGTGCGGCTGCAAAAAAACCGCGGCTGACCGCGGTTTTTTTCGCGGCCACACCTGCCACAAGTGCTGAAACCGCTCTTGCCGCACCTGCCGCACCCTTACCGCAAGCCCCATAGACATTTCATGGGGCTTGCCGCAACTGTGCCGCAGGTGTCGCGGTTATGCGGTAATCGCGGCAGATTGTTTTTTTTCACCGCATCTGCCGCGATTTAAAAAAAAACGCTAGTGTGAAAGTACCCTTAGTACAAAATTCCTGACATAATCATACCGCCAGGTATAAGATTATTGATTATTGACTAAAATTATATTATTTATTTAATTATATTTATTTAATTCATGATTTTATGTTTCAAACTTTATCACATCTGAGAGGTCTACTAGAGTCTTCTTTGATCAGGTAATTCCTAAGAATTGCAGGCCGACAGTACATAACACCAAATTTCCATGCAAGAAAATGGTACCGCTTTTAGCACAAAATTCCTGACATAATCATACCGCCAGGGAGGTTAAATGCCATAGTCTAATGTAATTCCAAATATGCTTGCATTACAAATTCCCTATTGTTTCCTAAGTACACTATCTAATTAGATGTCTATTTTTTTCCCTACTTCTCTTTTGATGCCGTTTTGTTTGAGAGTCCTAGTGCATGGTGCATGCTAGGATACTCTATAGAAGCGTCATCAAGGGGCACAGGCTGCTGTCTCTGCCGCATCCTCTGCCCCTCCCTGAAATGAAGAGTCATTAATGACGCTCATTTCAAGGGCTGGGCTAGTTTCTGCTCGCTGTGTGATGTGTACAATGACACAGTGAGCTCTGTTGCTGGCTCTGATCAAGAGTAATGGGCTGACACCAAAGCATCCCAGCTCCTATCTTTGAGACACACAAGGATGGTAACACCCTTGATCTGATCTTTGTCTGGCTCTGTTCAACCTCCTCCTTAGGCGGCCGTCACACGCTGCAATATCTTAAACGATATCGTTTAAGCGATCTGCTTTTTGATCGCTTAAGCGATATCGTTTGTGCATCGTTACGTGCGATCAAGCGATTTTACAATGTAAAATCGCTTGATCGTGACATCGCAGATATGAGAGCCGGAGTTCATATCTAGCAATGAACGATGTAGCAATCTGCTTCATCGTGGTGTATGACACCACGATGAACGATCTCCCAGCGCAGAGACTATGCTGGGAGATGGTAACTATGGTACACGTCGGGTTACTAAGCGCCGCGCGGCGCCTAGTAACCCGATGTGTACCATAGTTACCAGCGATTTCGCTGGCCAACATCGCTGGTGAGTCTGTCTGTGTGACATCTCACCAGCGATGTGAACGATATTGTAAGCGATCGCGCGTGCGTGTGATCGCTTACAATATCGTTCAACATATTGAAGCGTCTGACGGCCGCCTAAGATAACTCTCCTCTTTCTCTCTCTGATCATAACATTCTCTCCTTCATGCTCACAAATCCTTGCCCACCCCAGCACACACGACCTATCACACATTCAGAATTCTACAGGCCATTAACCCTCAGACACTCACAGACTCTCATCTCATCATTGTTCCCAATCTCCTGCTTCTCCTGTCCAGATCTGGCAGTGAATCACTACAATGACACTCTCAGAAGCACCCTGGACCAAGTAGAGCCCCTTCACCCTCAGAACCTCCAAACACAGAGTAAAACAGCCCTGGCTGACATCACAAACTCTCTTCCTTCAGCACGATGCAATAAAGAAGGAAATACCGGGCACCTACAGGGTTAAGGCTCAGATGTCTTCCTTGGCTTTGAGGAAAGCAATCCTGGGTCAGGGTACCTCTCAGAGCACGGTGTTGCACGCCATTGTGGTTGCAATCCAAATATCCATGAAAGAAAAAGCCAGGTGGCACTCACCAAATTACTGAGATCCTTTTATTCGTCCAGTAATTTACAAGACATAATCAAGCGAGGAGAGAGAGTGGGGAGCACAGACAACGGCTGCCTTTTCGCGGAGCAGTGCCGCTTCAACGGGTCCAGTTCTGTCTATCTTGCCTTTAATTTCGAGCATCCTCCCCCGCTGCATTACTATGAGAGTGCATAAATTCCCATGGGAGACCTCTTGCAATTAGAATACAAGAACCATGTGACTTTGTATCTGGAGAAAAACTTTGAAATGCACTAGGGAACCACAGGTTAGACAGTTTGAAAGGCTTGTCAGCACAGAGTTGTGTCTCTTGTATAAATGCAACCTGAAGCCGGGAAGTCTTCAGATAATTGTATAGGATTGATCTTTTACATTGGCTATGCATTAATCGATCCAATGCGCAGCCCCGAGCGCAACATGTTGGTGAAGGGTGAGAAGCTGGCAGTGGACAAGAGAATAAAGAGATAGGAGAAGGAATAAAAAAAAGAAAGAAATGGAAAGGTAGTAAGATTTAATTGGATAAAAAAAATTAACAAAAGTGAAGAATAAAGTGAAACGAGAGGTAAAGCCTGGCCTTGGCTGGCCAGGATCAGAACCCTCAGAACTGAATCTGAGTGGAAAAATACAGGGAACTCAAAAACCAACAAGGTGCAGCCCCGCAAACCACAGGCTTAGCATAAACATACTGTAACATTACAATAGCTATTCATCCCTTTGCTTTGGCTGGTTTCACACTTGCGGACCCCTCCGCAGCGTTTTGCGGAGGGGATCCACAAGCTGAGCGCAGGCACCGCAAGTCCCTATGTTAAACATGGGGACGCAGGTGCCTGCACTCTGATGCAGATTGGCATGCGCACCCATTCACTGCAATGTATGATTTGTTCGCAGGCGGATTCCTGCGCACAAATCACATACTCTCGTCCGCACCCTGAACGCGACATGTTGCGTTCCTGGTGCGGATGAGACCGTGTGATTTGTGCGCATGCATCCGCATGCGCACAAATCACATCTTGCCGGCAATGGGTGCGCACAGCCATCTGCACCCAAGCGCAGGCACCTGCGTCCCCATGTTAAACATAGGGACTTGGGGTGCCTGCGCCCAGCTTGTGGATCCCCTCCGCAAGTGTGAAACCAGCCTTAGCAACCAACAGGGGGAGGTAGAACACTTAGTAACAGAGAAGAAAGAACAAAAGTAGTGATATGTTATACCCAATAATATCGAGCACCCAGATGAAAAGACACAGGAAACTTATTAAAGACATTTGTATTTCTGCCCTAGGAATTGGTATTGTCAGTATGGATAATATTGTCATCTTGGAAATCATTCCAGTGGGATTTAAGAAAGGCTTTGAAGTCATCTGACTCTGCAGGTAGGATGGGAACCTCCAGTGTCTCGTCCAGGGGCTTGGCTCTGCTAGAGTTAGGAGCAATGAGATAGGAGCATGGTCTGAGATCAGTATTGGGTGAATACGGGAATCGTGATGTTGGGTAAATAGTTGTAAGTAAATGAGGAAGAAATCAATCCTGGAGAAGGGCTGATGGGTGAGCTATGGAGTCTGTCACTCTCGATGGATCACAGAGTGAAAACTGTTCCATGAAGTGTAGAACGGATGTGGTGGCGGCTGAGGTCTATGGAGAGGAGCTGTATATGGTGGGACATTGTACTAAATTAAAGTCTCCCACTATCGGGCGACTAGGCCGAAGTCCTTGAAGAATCTGGAGAATCGATGTGTTGGTCATGGTTAGGAGTATTGAGATTGATCAAGAAGTATATTTTCTCAGCTGTTTCCACCCTCAAAATCAGGTATCTGCCTTGGCTATCATTAATAAATTCCTGAATGGAGCATTGCAGGCCCTTCTTAATAAGAATGGCTACTCCGCGAGATAATGAAGTTGCGCAGCAGTGTTGCAATCTCTTTTCTAGGAAGCTAACAATTTACCAGGCTTGTCAGCCCTCCAGTGTGTCTCCTTAAGGACGACCACATCAGACGGGAATCGCTTTAGGTGTTTCAAGACCTTTTTACATTTAAGAGAGGTGTTTAGACCCGTTCCATGACAAGAACTGCAAGTGTGGTGAGGTGTAATTGGTTTCAGGGTCTGGTGTTTGAAGAGTACTCATCCTGGGTCCCAGGGCAGGGTCTGAGCAGTAAACAGCAACAAGGTGTGTTCATCCTCCTTGGTCCCAGTGAGCCGCAGGTATGAACAGGTAGTAAAGATGTCATCAGTGGTGGGACCCGCATGGATTAGTACCTGAGTTAAGAAGAGCGAAAGCATAGGAGGGTAAAAACAGTATAAAATTACAGGGGTAACAATATACTCAACATTGCAAATCAGTGATAGCAGCTCGCCAAAAACACACCATTTGAGCCATGCCATAACTGAGAAAAACATTCCATTATGGAAACAACAGTCTTCCTGGAATAAAAGATAGCATAGATAACAGGTTTTTAGATCGTCCCACTGCAACATCTCCAGCACGACAAAATCTTCTCTCTGATAACCTCAGCATCTTTGTAAATAGTTACACTGTTGCCATCTGGGACTTTGAATTTAGCAGGGTAGAGTAGCTGAAATTAAATTTTTTTTCAAACAATAGACTACAGGTGGGCCCAAATGCCCTACGTTTCTGAGCTATGGCTGCAGAGAAGTCCTGGAGAATTAAAATCTTTGAATCATGGACAGTCCGTTCTCGTTACTGTCTATACGATCTCAAGACCTTTTCTTTCACAGCCCAGTTGAGGAACTTTGCTATGACCGGACGAGATCTATCATGTCCACTGGCCCGGTTAGGCCTTGGGGGACCTAGTCTGTGCGCTCAATCTATAATCATTGGGTCGTTGCCAAGATCCATCTGAAGGGCAGCAGGGAGGTCCCTATTAAGATATTCCATAAGATGTTCACTGCCCAACGACTTCGGGATGCCCACAAAATGCTGGTTGTTGCGGCGATCTCTGTTCTCCAAGTCCTCCAGCTTATCGCACATTTCTCGCTCTGCGGTCTGACTCTGCTTGAGAGAGGCCCTTAATTCTGTGATCTCCTTTTCATTGGACTGGAGCCTGCTTTCCAGTTCTGTGGCCTTTTGGGAATTGGTGGTAATTAGCGCCATGGCTGTGGCAAGGGAGGCATGGAGGGCGTCAAACCGCCGGTCACATTGTGGCATCAATAACTTGGAGACCTCTTGTGCTACCAAAGTTGCTTGTGAAGAGTTTTATTCAGAGTAACTTGATAGTAGAGAAAGCTGTGGTGGGGAAAAACTGGCATCCATCAGAAGTTCAGGTGAGGACTTCTGCAATGGGGAAGTGGGTTGGTGGCGCGGGCTTTTAGCAGATGGTTTAAGTAGTTTCGGAGTGGGTTTACTTTTGTGCATTGTGGATGATGGTTGTCTATTCAGCAGTAGTGGTATCTGCAAGCAGGTGGGTTTCTCTCTGTTTGTGCTTTTATAAAATATTTCTCCATTACAACTTCCCAGCAGCAGAAAAGGAAAGCAGGATGATAGGCTGCAGTAAAGAATAGGAGAGTAGCAGGTTATGAGGTGCAGCAGGATGGAGTATAGGAAGATTGTCACAAACTCAGTCACCTTCAGTGTGCTATTAGTTATCCAATTTTATCTTTTAATGTGGCATTTGTCTGAGCAGTGTATAAGACTGCAATTTCCACTGCACGTGGCATTAGTATATAAAATTTGTGCACAGACATGAAGTTACGTGAAGGATAGCCACAAGATGTCAGCATAGAGCAGGGGTCTCAAACATGCAGCCTGCGGGCTGCATGCGGCCCCTGGGGTTCACATTGCAACCCGCGGAACTATGGCCAGCCACGCCGACGGTACAGTGCAGGAGGGAGCTGCGCTCCCCGCTGTGCTATATCTTCTGGCTGCGGCACTAACAAGGCTCCGTCCACTCAGTAACATTAATGAAAACTGCCAGCCAATGAGAGGCCCGCAGGTGACATCATACGTCGACTGCAGCTGCGGGTCTCTCATTGGCCAATGGATTGCATTGATGTTACTGAGTGGGAGCCTTGTTAGTGCCGTGGCTGGAAGATATAGCACAGCGGGGAGCGCGGCTCCCTCCTGCACTGTGCCGCTGGTTAAAGATTAGAGAAGAGTGTGAGAGTGTTTGTGAGTGTGTGTGTGTGTGTGTGTTTGTGAGTGTGAGAGTGAGTGTAAATGTGTGTGTGTGTGTGTGTGTGTGTGTGTGAAAGTGAGTGAGTGTGTGAGAGAATTTGTATGTGAGTGTGTATGTGAGAGTGTGTGTGTGTATGTGAGAATGTGTGTATGTGAGGGTGTTTGTGTGTGTATGTGAGAGTGTGTGTGAGAATGTGTGTATGTGAGGGTGTGTTTATGTGAGAGTGTTTGTGTGTGGGTGTTTGTGTGTGTGTGTGTATGTGAGCGGAATGCAATTCGCAGTGGGGGGGTGGGCCAGAAAGCTTGGGCCACCTTGCACTGCTGATTCCAGCCCTCAGCTGCCTAGTTGTACCTGGCTGAACACAAAAATAGGGCGAAGCCCAAGTTGTTTTTTTTTTTAATTATTTCATGAATTTCATGAAATAAGTAAAAAAAAAAGGGCTTCCCTATATTTTTGGTTCTCAGCCAGGTACAACTGGGCATCTGGGGTTGAGGCAGCCCGTACCTGCCTGCTGTACCTGGCTGGACACAAAAATAGGACGAAGCCCACGTCGATTTTTTTTTTTTTTTTTTTTTTTTTTTAAAAAACATTAAAAATAAAAAATATATATAAATAAGACCCCAAACACATAAAACATGTGTTAAAATAATGTGTGTGATTCGCCCTATTTTTGTGTCCAGCCAGGTACAGCTGAGGGCTGGAATCTGCAGTGCAGGGTGGCCCAAGCTTTCTGCCTTTCCCCCCCGGTGGAAATTGCAGTCCGCAGCAACCCAAGATAAGGGCGCTTTCTTAGAAGCGCCATCTTCTGGTGTTGTATCCGGCTCATCCAGGGCACTGGTATGGTGGCTCACTGGGTAATAATGCTGGCCCTAAGCCCGAAATTCATGGGGTGACGCCAATATTAGACATGACCACCATGAATTTATAGTAATCAGATTTAAAAAAACACAACACAGAAAAAGATTTTTATCAGAAATAAAACAGAACACAATTAGCGACTCCATCTTTATTAAAGAAAAGAACCTTCTCCCCCGACGTAGTCCAGGGTCGAGGGTCATGCGACATCCAATCCAGATCCAATATCAACTGATTGGTTTGCCGGCTGGTAAACCGATCGGATGATCAATATTAGGTTCTGTTTGCAGGTAAATAATCAGCTGATGTGTCATCAGTTAAAAGAAAAAAACATACTCATCTCTGCAGACATGTCCGATCAGCTGCGGCACCTCCTAGTAATCAGCAGATGCTGTCTCCTAATGTGTGTCTGTGTTTGTGTGTGAGAGAATGTGAGTGTGAGTGTGTGAGAGAATGTGGGTAAGAGCGAATGTGTGTGTGTGTGTGTGTATGTGTGTGTGTAAAAAGGGGGTAGACCAGGTTGGGGACATCAGTACAAAAGAGGACCAGCATGGAGCACATTACTACACTATGGTGGCCAGGATGGGGACATTACTACAAAAGGGGATCAGGATGGGGGACGTCACTACAAAGGGGACCAGGATGGGAACATCACTAAAAAGGGGATCAGGACGGGGAACGTTACTACAAAAAGGATCAGTATTGGGACATTACTACAAAAGGGGAATCAGGATGGGGACATCACTACAAAAGAGGACCAGGATGGGGGACGTTACTACAAAAAGGGGATCGGTATAGGTGACATTACTACAATATGGGGACCAGTATGGGGACATTACTAAAATATTGGGACCAGGATGTGGGATATTACTTTAGGATGGGGACCAGGATGGGAACATAACTACAAGAAGGGAACCACGGTGGAAACATTACTAAAAGAAGATCAGGATTTGGAAATTACCACATTGAGCAAAAAAATCTGATATTACTAAAAATGTCACTTACTCCTACAAGCAATGCGGCCCCCCATATCAATTTTTTCCTGTGTGCGGCCCACCAACCCAGCCGAGTTTGAGTCCCCTGGCATAGAGCAATGGAGGATAGCAGAAGTAGTTAATTAACCCCTATTATCTTGGAAGCAAAGTACTATCATGTTAAGATGTAACTTGCAGTAATAGAGAAGGCAGGGTGTCTTTTTTTTTATTTTTATTACAAATATAGTAATGTGCTGAGGAGCCCTCGGATGGGATTCACCAGTTTCCAATCTTTAATACCACAATTAAGGGTAAGTCCAATATGGTCAGTACTGCCTCCACAGTCTTGTTCTAGAGGGGTGATCTGTGTACAGTTCATGTGTTAGTGTCGTATTACATTGATGTTGGCCAGTGAGGGGGATTTCCCATGTCCCAGAGGACAGCTATGTGTGTGGTGTTTGATTACATCCTTCCCTGCAGCAGATCAGAGCGGTTGCAACAGACCCTCTGTCAGCCTCTTCTCCCCAGCATCATAGGAGATATACCAAGCACACAACACGAACTCCCGTGATCTGCCCAACAGCAGCTGATGCACTATATGAGTGGGGAAAGGTGAAGTGGATTATTTATTACCATCCTCAAGGGGCACCCACCCAGTTCCTCGACCACTTTTCCGTGTGGCTGCCACACTTCATGTCCTCAGAATTACCAACCTTTATTCTGCGAGACTTTAACATCCCCATAAACAGCTCCACCTCCCCATCTGCATCCCAGTTCCTATCTCTAACCACTTCTATTGGCCTCACAGCTCTCAACCTCCGAGACACACAAGGATGGTAACACCCTTGACCTGGTCTTCACAGGGCACTGTCTAACCTCCTCCTTGGATAGCTCACCTCTTTCTCTATCTGACCACAACATATTCTCCTTCATGCTCACAAATCCTCACCCAGCCTAGCTCACTCCTACCTATCACGGATTCAGAAATCTACAGGCCTTTAACTCTCATACATTCACAGACTCTCTACACTCATCACTGTCCCCAATCTCCCCTTTCTCCTGTCCCGATATAGCAGTGAATCACTACAATGACACTGTCAGAAGCACCCTGGACCAAGTAGTGCCCCTCACCATCATAACTTCCAAACACAGAGTAAAACAGCCCTGGCTCACATCACAAACACGATTCCTCCAGCAATGCTCTAGGAGTGCTAAACACTAATGGAGGAAAAATTGCACACTAGAAACTTTCATTCACTGTAAATTTATGTTAAGAAGCTATAACTCTGGGGGGCGTGGCTAAGCTGGAGCTGTGAGCGGTCGCGGGGTCTGAACCTCTCCCGCCATGATACAGCTCAGGGCTGAGACCGCCGCGGCCACCGGGCATAATAAACACCGGACCGTGATTCGGAAAGTCCCTAGACCCCGGGGCTACATTTTGAGCGGCGGATTGGGCTGCTATGACCCGCCGGAGACAGAAAGATGCGGGGGCCGCCGGGAGCTACACAGCCCAAAATGGCGCCGAGGCTGCAGAGGAGGCGGAGAAGCTGAATGCAGCATGTGCACGGAGGATGGCGGCAGTGGAGAAGCTGCAAAGGTTTGCAAGGGGAGCCTCGCCGGCTAAGTGGGAGCTGGGGAAGCACAATAACAGGGCTGAAGATTCAGACCAGGAGCAGGGGGTGGAGGACATGGAGCAGGGTCCCCAGGTGCAAATGGCTGGAGCAGAATGTGACATTGTTCAGGAGGTGGCCGGAGATGGCACTGGAAGAGTGGAGGAAATGCCTGAACCCACTCTGAGAGACATTTTTGCAGCAGTGACTTCTTGTGATCTTAAACTGTCCAAATTGACACAGCAAGCTGCAGGTATGCAGTCTGAGATAACTAATATAAAGGTGTATATGAAGAAAGCTGATGTCAGGACAGGGGAGGTGGAAGAGAGGGTCAGTATGCTGGAAGATGTTATAGATAAGATAACTAAAAGCCAAAAGAAATGTGAAACCCGGCTGAGAGAAGTAGAAATAAAAAATGACGATCTTGAAAACCGCGCCAGACGGAACAACATTAAAATTGTGGGGATCCCTGATAAGGCTGAGGGTTCCAGGCCCTCTGAATTCATAGAGTCATGGCTGCTCCAGAAGTTTGGCGCAGACGCCTTTTCTTTTTTTTTAAACCAGTTATTTTTATTGTTTTCATGTTACATAACAACATCATATTATACATTGTGCTTTGTATTTGTACAACTTATCCAATAAACATATAAAGTGTCATATTCCCTCAACCATTCCCCCCCCCCCCCCTCAGTACGCTGCAGTCAACTACTTTTGACCATTTATCATAGAATAGGTACTTCAATGTGTCTTATTAATCAGTTGCCAACCAGGGTGCCCATATTTTGTCAAAGAGGTGTTCTGAATTTCTTTTTCTATAGATTTTCCCTTCTAGTCTAATGACATGTCATGCTCGGTTTATGAATTCTCTTCTAGTTGGAGGGGTTGTGTCAATCCATCTACTGGCTATCAGTTTCCGTGCCATATATAGAAGCCTGGCTATAGCTGTTTTACTGGTCTCCGTAGTCAAGATTTCAGACACCTCACCCAGTATACATACTATTGGATTCCTTTCAATTGTGCATTCATATGCTCTTTCTATTTTGGAGATCACTGTTATCCAAAACGCAGCAAGACGAGGGCAAGACCACAACATATGTAACAATCCAGCCCCCTCCGAACTACATCTGGGACATTCAGAATCTCTCCTTAGTCCCGCCTTGTACAACATCTCTGGAGTTTTATAGACCCTGTGTATTATATACAGCTGGGAAAGTCTAGCCTGTTCGCTGAGTGATAGGTCTGGTACAGTTTCTAATATAGTCTCCCATTGTTCCCCCGATAATTCCCCCACATCTTCTTCCCATTTGCTTTTGGCTTTAATTGTGAATCGTCCCAGAAAGGCATGTAGTAAGTCATTATAAATGCTCGAAATCACTCCCTTAGAGTCACCTGTCATGCATACATAGTCTAGTGTGATATCTTTTTGAACAGTCATGTCTTTTATTTTCCGCTGCACCCTCCAAGCATGCTTTATTCCGTAGTATTGAAACTCCCACGCACACGGTATGTTATAGGTATTCTTCAACTCCGAAAAAGACTGCAACCTTCCCTCCCTAATTAGATGCTCCAGATTCCTTATTCCCTTCTTCTGCCAATGTGTCATCTCTCCCATTTTATAAAATTCCTTTAAATGCACGTTACCCCAAACCGGTGAGTATACCGTCAATCCCTTCACACCGCGTACTTTTTTAATAGCATTCCAACTCTTTTGGATGAGATGTATCGTAGGGTATTGCGAGCTCAGCTTATCAAAAGTACCATCCTCTAACCCCTGAACCAATGGGTCTCTGCCAGAAACATGGCCAAGAAGTCGACCAGTTGACCCCCCTATACCACGTTCTCTCCATCCCCGTATGTGTTGGCCCTGTCCCGCCAAGAAGTACACCCAAGCATTCGGGACTGCCAATCCCCCTTCCTCCTTTGCCCTCTGCAGGTTTTCAAGTTTGATCCTAGCAGATCTCTTGCCCCATATCAATGATCTGAAGATGGTGCTAATTCCATGAAATTTTTTCTTTGCTATACAAACTGGGGAATTATGTAACAAGTACATTAATTGAGGCATCAACACCATCTTGAGCAAGTTGACCCTGCCAGTCACCGACAAAGGTAACTTACACCAGGCATTAATTTTCCTTTTAAAGGTCTCCAGAAGTGGAACAATATTCAGCTCCCAATATTTCCCCAACGGAAGGGTCACCCACACTCCCAAATATTTAAACCTTGACACGACCTGCAGTTGTCTCCCTGGTCAGCTATATCTTCCCTTATGAGTTCCCCATCTACTGCCATAATACATGATTTATTCCAATTGATCTGTAGACCTGAGATAATGCCGAACTCCTTTATAATCTCCATTACCTTTCCCAGTGCCTCTCCCGCATTCTCTAAGAACAGTAAAATATGTCTGCATACAACGCTATTTTCTCAATGATGTCTCCAAATTGGAATCCAGCCACCTCCCTAGTCACTCTGATTTTGGCAGCCAGGGGTTCCATCGCCACCGCAAACAATAGCGGAGACAATGGACACCCCTGTCTGGTCCCCCTATATAGCCTGAACGTCCCAGATCTTGCCCCATTCACCTTAACCATCGCTCGTGGAGAGGAGTACAATAGTTTCACCCAGGACATAAATCCATCACCGAACCCCATTAGACCCATTACTTTCCACAGGTACCTCCACTCCACACTATCAAAGGCCTTTCTGGCGTCAAGTGATACCACCACTCTCCGGCCACCATTATCTGCCGGTAATTGGAGATTGAGAAACAAACGCCTCAAATTAATTGCAGTCGACCTGCCAGGGACGAACCCAGATTGATCAGTGTGGATAAGATTCTGTATCACACCTGACAGGCGGTTGGCAAGGATTTTGGCCAGTATCTTGACGTCAGATGTTAACAAGGAAATTGGCCTATACGATTCCGCACACTCCGGATCTTTCCCCTCCTTAGGTAGTACCACTATAACTGCCTCCTCCATTGATCTTGCCAGTGCCCCTCTATCTCTTGCTCCTTCAAATACCTGTTGCAATTTAGGTGCCAGAACCTCTGAAAATATTTTGTATACCTCTCCCGGAATCCCATCAGCCCCAGGCGCCTTACTCGCCGACATGGATGATATAGCCTTTTCCACCTCCTCAACCTCTATTGGTTCATCTAATCTCCGTCTATCATTCTCAGTTAATACCGGAAGTGTCACTCCCTCCAAAAACTCCTCCACCTCCCCATCACCAATATTTGAAGCAGAAGAGTATAGGTCGGTGTAGTATTCTCGGAAAACATCTAATATATCTGGAGTTTCTGTAACTAAATTTCCCTCTCCATTCTTCAATTTGTAAATCCGGTTACAGTCTCTCTGAGATGACGAAATTACTGCCAATAGATGTCCCACTCTCTCCCCTTCTTCAAAAAACATTGCTTGTTGAAAAGCTCTTTTCCTTTCACTCCTTTCCATATGCATCACATTCACCGCTGTCTGTGCGTCTTTGAGTCTGTCATGGTTTTCTCTGGTAGGAGTCAAGGTCATGTCCATTTCTGCCCTATTTAGAGCTTCTTCTTTTGCTTGGTCATCTAGTCTATTGAGAGTTTTACGTTGAGCAATGTCTCTAATAAAGATCCCTCTTAAAAAGGCCTTCATGGCATCCCACACTATTGTTACCTCCGCACTCCCCTCATTATCATGAAAGAACTGAACCAGCTCATCCTCTATTATATTCAAGTCCAGGGTTTTAAGCCACATCGGATGTAGGGACCAACCCCCCTGTCTACCTTTTTTGACATCCAGCTGTAGTGTGACCTGTACTGGGCTATGATCAGACAGTGCTCTCTGCAGATATTCAACATTCCTTACCAACCCATTCATGCCAGCATCCCCCAATGCAAGATCAATCCGTGACAAAGTACCGTGTGTGGCCGAGTGACATGAAAAACACTTCCTCCCCTCATTTCTCACTCTCCATATGTCGATCAGACCCATTTCCGAAACATAATTCCCGAACGCCGATAATCTATCAATCTGTTCATTTTGCTCTCCAATTCTCAGTTTATCCCAGCATTCATTCATCACATTGTTCATGTCTCCAAGTATGAGAATCGGTTGTTCTCCTTTCACTCTAGTCAACTCTATCACTTCTTGTAACTTTGTTTTGGAATACGGTGGTGGGATGTACATAGCCACCAACGTCATCTTTTGTCCAAATAGTTTGCATAGTACCCACACAAACTGGCCTTCCTTATCAATGTGTACCTCCAATTCCTCATAGTGGGCATTATTCCTTATCAAAAGTGACACCCCTCTAGAATAAGTGGAATAAGTAGAATGGTAAGCTTTCGTGATCCACGACCTTGAGAGCCAATTTGTCGTATCACTTGTAAGATGGGTCTCCTGTAAACAAATAATCATAGCTTCACTCATCTTAACATACTGTAAAACTGCAGATCGTTTAGTTTTGTCTGATATACCTCTGACATTCCAGCTCAGCAATCTTATTACGGTATTACTCATTATCTATGCAAGAGAACTCTTTATACAGGCATCCTGACCAATAATATTTCTTTAGTGCCCCAACATCTTTAACATTGTTATGTAGAGTAGACCTGAGCGTACCTTGCCCCATTCCCACCCTCTCCCCCCTTTCCCCCCTCCCCTCCTCCCTTTTCTCTCCCTTCTCTCCTCTTGAGGACTCCCGCTGTGGATAGCGAGAGTGGGGATATAGCGAATCCCGCCGTCGTGATACCGACTCCACCACAATCATCGGTCATGTGATAGAGGGTCTCGGCTTTCCATCCGCCAGAGTATAAGCCCATGAAACGTAGGGCTTTAACGTTTCAGAGTCCCGATACCCACCAGTCAGCCTTTGTAACTTATAGCATTGTAGGCAAAATCAAGATAAAAGTAAGGATCAAAAATAGTCAGAGACAACAATCAAAAGAGAAGAAAAATAAAAATTCAACTATTGACCAAGTTCTGGTTCATTAGTCCTTAGGACCGCTCCTTTCCCGGGTGTCAGAAAACTTGTTGTAGGCAGCTCGTACTACCACAGTCATGTGTCGCCATTTTGTCCTCCTTCTCCTTTCAGTTTCGCCCGGTTGCGCTCTATCCAGGTAGTTGCCTCCTCTGGATTGGGGAAAAACTGTACTCTGCCCAGTGCCTCCACTCGCAGCTTCGCCGGATATATTGTTGAGTATTTGATTTTTAGTAGTCTGAGCTGTCTTTTTACATCACTGTATCTCATACGCAGTCTTTGGACCTCTGCTGAGTAGTCAGGATAGATCTCTATACGTTTCCCTTCAAAAGTGATATCAGCCATTCTGCTAGCTCTACGGAGAATACTGTCCCGATCTCTGCAATTCAAAATTCTGGCCAGCATCGTACGGGGGTCAGCACCAGGAACCGGAGGTCTCATGGGAACCCTATGGGCTCTTTCCACTGCGAAGACCCGTGATAGTTGGTCAGCTCCAAATTTCTCCAGGAGCCATCTTTCCACAAATTCTGTGGGATCATTCCCCTCCGCCCTTTCAGGGAACCCTACTAGCCGCAGGTTGTTACGTCGTGACCGGTTTTCAAGGTCATCAGATTTATTAGCCACCACTACTATCTTCTGCCCCTGTTGTTGCTGCACTTTTTGTATCTTCACTACTTGGTCTTCTGAGTCACCAACTCTCCTCTCCACTTCTGCCAGCCGTGCATTAGCTTTGTGCATTGCAGCTTTAATTCCTCCCACCTCCTCTCTCACAGAGTGTACTTGCTGTGTAAGTGCAGTTAGGGTTGTTTTGCAGTAAGATACTATCTGGAACACTTCCTTCAATGTGGGCTCTCCCTCCACTGTGTGCTCAGGTTGCTGGACTGCTTCCGTCTCCTTTCTCATCTGAGGGGTTAACTCTTCGTCTGCCAGCCCTGCAGTTCCCTGTAATGTGGCCATCTCCTCTTCCTCCTCTTCTATACCCTCCTGCTGGGCTTGTGTATTAGGGGAATCAGTGTCTCTTGCATACCTCTGTAATCTCTCTGCTATTTCCAGGTTCCTGGCATAGGCAGCATTTCTCCGTCCCGCCTCCTCCTCTCTCTCAGCGCCATCTTGCCTGGCTGCACCGCTCCCGCCTCCAAACTCCTTCTGCCGTTTGCGGACCATCTCGGCTTCTCTCAGGCGCCCTGATGTTCTCCCCTGGCTCCAGGGACCTTCCGTCATCGGCTGCCGGGGGTTAGAAGTTGTTGTTCGGGCTCTGAACAGGATAAGTCGCCGCTGTGCTGGCGGAGGTTCCCGGCCGTGCGTCCTCTCACATCAGTGCTTAGCCACGCCCCCCCGCAGACGCCTTTTCAAGGGTGTTCGCTGTTGAAAGAGCCCACAGGATCCCATTGAGGCCACTTCCCCTGGCGCACCCCCTCGTCCCATCCTTGCAAGAATACTAAACTACAGGGATAGGGACGCCATCTTAAGGAAGGCGAGGATGGCTGAAAACATAACCTTTGATGGACAGAATGTGTCGATTTATGCTGACTATTCCCCAACAGTCCAGAAAATGAGGATGGGATTTGGGGACATCAAGAGGAAATTAAGAGATCTGCACATTGAATATTCTATGTTGCATCCGGCCAAGTTGCGTGTGGTGGTGCTGGAAAAAGTGCATTTCTTCCCTACTCCGGAGGAGGCGACGGACTGGCTGGAACGCAATAACAGGAGCTTGCGAGGCCAGCAGGCTTCAGGAAAGGGCTGAACTGATTGACCCTGAGAAGGTGGATATGTCTAGTTTCTCTTGGAATCTTCGCTGAATACGGGACGGTACCAGAGGCGTAACTGTCCCTTTCCATGGTTGGATCCCTATTTTTCTATTTTCTATTTTTACATTTTTCTATTTTTCTAAATTTTTATCTTTTCCCTCTGTTTTAAATCTCCATTTTTTGGAGGGACTGTCATGTTACCGATGTTTGGGGCTCCCGAGTGATGGGGGCTGCGGTGAGGTTTATAGAGCCTAAAGTACATTTACTATTTAATTAAATGATTACTGAAGGCGGGAGAGGTTCAAAGTGGTGGGAGGTGAGAGCACGCGTTTTGTGATGGTAAGTGATTGGAGAGGTGTTGAGGCTCAGCTTGATACTGTTACCCACTCCCAGATGGGAGAAAACTACTCAATGGGAAGGTTAGAGGAGCGAGAGGTGGGCTTGAGTTGGGGTTAGATAGGGGGGGTGGAGGGAGGGGGGAAGGGTTTTGGGAGGGAACCGTAGATGGCTATGAATATTCAAAAAAGAGAATAAAGAAAGGCGGCACTCACCGTATAGGCTGGTGGAAGGGTGTTTTAATCCAGGAAAATCAATCCATTAAAACATTGTTAGTGCGGTGGGGAGAGGGAGTGAGAGGCCGTCGGAACGACGGTACCGTTTCGTATCGTGTAGTGATACTTCTGCGGGTTCCTGGAACCCGCAGAAGTATCACTACACGATACGAAACGGTACCGTCGTTCCGACGGCCTCTCACTCCCTCTCCCCACCGCACTAACAATGTTTTAATGGATTGATTTTCCTGGATTAAAACACCCTTCCACCAGCCTATACGGTGAGTGCCGCCTTTCTTTATTCTCTTTTTTGAATCTCTGATTATTCTGCTAAGGCTGTGCAACACCAGGCACCGGGGATAGCCGACAGGCTTTTAGCAGAGCTCCACAGGTGTAGTGCCCGGTCATTGGACTCTTTTACTGCACTATCTATGAATATAACCTACAGGCTCTCTGTTAGGACTGTTATTAAATGGATAATATGGCGAATCAAATAAGATTATTATGCTGGAACATACGGGGGCTAGCTGATAGGAATAAGAGGGCAACGGTGTTGCGGCATGTTCTCTCCTTCAGGCCAGCCATCATATGCTTGCTGGAGACGCATCTGACCAATGAGAAGAAAAATGGCTTGGCCAGGAGGTGGCAAAGTCATGCGTTCCACGCCGCATACTCAAACTATGCGAGGGGGGTCTCGGTCCTGGTCCATGCCTCGGTGCCGTATGAAGAGATGGAAGTGCGCTTGGATAAGGATAGTCGGTATGTTATGGTAGTATGTCGTGTGTATGGATGTATGTTTTGCTTCGTGGCGGTTTATTTTCCACCGCCGTTTTCCGAGGTCATGCTAAATGAGATTATGGACCACACCAGGCACAGGGTGGGAATACCTCTACTACTTGTGGGAGACTTTAATACAGTGTTGGAGCAGGGCTTGGACCGGGAGGGGAGAGGTCAGAGGTCTGTTGGAGGGCATGAGTTAACTCCATTTGCAAGATACATTAGGGAACTGGGAATGATTGACTTGTGGAGGGTGAGAAATGAGGGGTGTCGTTGCTACTCATGCTTCTCGACTTCACACGGCTCAATGTCCAGGATTGATATGGCGCTGGGTAATCGTCACCTGGATAATATGGTCACCAAAGTAGAATACTTGCCGAGGGTGGTGTCAGATCACATACCAATTATGATAACTCTTGGAACTGGGATGGGGAGGGGTGATGCAGGGGGGAGTGGAAGGTTCACCCCTCGTGGTTGCGGACATTGGATATGCAAAAAATTGGTACAGAACTTGAAGAGTTTTTTCTGGATAACGAGGGTAGCGCCCCCAAGGGAGTGGAGTGGGATACCATGAAAGCGTTCCTAAGAGGTTTGTTTATTAGAGAGACCTCTAGGTGTAAATCTGAAACTAGGGCTGAAGAACAGAGGGCGATGGATGCACTGAGAATGGCGGAGGCTGCTGCCGTTGACAGACCGTCGATTGAGGCGCAGGCCCACCTCAGGGAGACCCAAAAGGTTGTGGATGATCTATATATCAGGGCAACGGAGAGGAGGCAGGAGTTCTACAAGGCATCCTTTTTTGAAGATGGGGAGAAGATAGGCCACCTTTTGTCTGTGGTAGCGGCTGCCAGAGGGAATCTTCATACGTATATTCTATTGCGAATGATGAGGACGGGATAGTTGATGACACGGAGGGTATACTAGATGTCTTTAAATGCTTTTATGAAAAACTGTACTCCTCTGGTATAGCAGTCTCGAGAGATGAGCTGGCTGCTTATGTTGAACGAGCTGGGTTAACACGGGTGGGAGAGGAGTGTGGTGAAAGGCTGGGGGCGCCATTGACAATAGATGAACTGGAGGATGCATTGGCCTCAATGTTGAATGATAGGGCCCCTGGGGCTGACGGCCTCCCAGCTGAGGTTTATAAACAACTTAAAGAGATTCTGTTACCCAGGAGGCTTTGCAGACGGGTGGTCTGCCTGAATCCATGAGGGAAGCGGTTGTGGTGGTCATACCTAAAGAAGGCAAGGATAGGAGCAAACCAGAATCATATAGGCCCAATTCATTACTATCCGTAGATGTGAAGCTGCTGGCCAAGGTCCTGGCACGTAGGCTAGGAGAGGTGATTACTGATGTGATTCACCCTGACCAAACTGGATTTATGCCTCATAAATCCACAGCTGTCAATCTGCGACGCCTCTTTTTGAACATCCAGCTTCCTGCGGATAATGGAGGAAGTAGAGTGGTGGTCTCTCTCCACGCCCATAAAGCCTTCGATAGTGTGGAATGGGACTACTTGTGGTTGGTATTGGAGAGGATGGGTTTCCACCAGCGGTTTGTCTCGTGGGTGAAGATACTGTATCGGAATCCTATGGCCAGTGTGAGGGTGAATGGTTGGCGGTCGAGTAAGTTTCGATTGTTTAGGGGCACTCGCCAGGGATGCCCGCTGTCGCCCTTGCTTTTTGCTATAGCCATAGAACCCTTGGCTACATATATCAGGCAAACGGCTGAGGTGCAGGGGTTTAGATTCGGTTCGGTTGAAGAGAAAGTGGCCCTATATGCAGATGATGTACTGTTATTCCTACGAGACTCGGGGGGCTCTCTTGCTCAGGCGGTAGGGGTGGTTAAGGAATTTGGGGACATGTATGGCCTTAGGATCAATTGGGAAAAATCTAGCATCATGAGGGTGGATGAGGATGGAGAGGTGGGATTGGTAGACGGGGGGTGTGCTGATTTGAAATTGGTCGATAGGTTTAAGTACCTAGGGATCCAGATTTCCTTGCCTGTCCTGGACTACGTTAAGTGGAATGTTTTGCCCTTGATAGAGTCCCTGAGAGATAAGATAAGGGCTTGGTGTGGTCTGCGCCTCTCGGTGGTAGGTAGAATCAACTTGGCAAAGATGGTTCTCATGCCAAAACTCCTCTATGTGCTCCATAACTCGCCTGTTTGGATTCAGAGGGGACTGTTTCAGAAATTGAGATCATTATTACGGAAACTAGCATGGGGTACGGGTCAGCCAAGACTAAAGCTGGAAACATTACAGAGGCCAAAAGATGAAGGGGGGCTGGCTATGCCAGATCCATGGATTTATTTTCTGGCTGCACAGAGCCAACACTTTAAGGGTTGGGCAGAATGGGGTGTGGGTTCTTCTACTCAATTAATTCTTGAACATTTTATTTCTCAGAAACCATTGGTAGGGGGGCTGGAAGCTGGAGACTTCGGTAGAATTGGGGGTCGGTTTCCCACCCTGTGCCTGGTCCATAAGGTCTGGAGCAAGGTTAGGGCGGTGAGAGGGATTACAGGTGTTTTGAAGTATACCCCTCTATGGTTAAATATGAATCTGGGGGAATTTTATAAATTGGGGGAGCAGAAGGTGTGGAGGCGCAGGGGCATAACTTGGGTGACTCAGATTCTATCAGGAGGAAGATTGAAGGCATTTGAGGACCTGAGGAACGAATTTCATTTGAGAGAGTCTGACAAATTTCTATATTACAGGGTCCGACATGCCTTCAGGCAGCAGGCTAAACTAACTGATCTTCGGTTGCAGGTGGATGTGGTATTAGACAACATATGTATGGCAGGTGTCACGAAAGGGGTCATATCTACACTTTATAGAGACCTTATGCATACAGTTCTGCTGCGATACCCCATAAAGGCACGGGACAAGTGGGAGGAGGACATAGGGGAGATACAAAATGAAGCCTGGGAATCAATTCTGGAATATGGGCCCAAATTGTCACTGAGTGAACCGGGGAGACTGTCGCAGTTATACCTGGTCCACAGATCGTACAGAACACCTGCTTTCTTGTTCAAAATTGGAGTACGGGGATCATCAGAGTGTCCGAGATGTCATAGTGAGAATGCCGGACTTATACATATGATGTGGAATTGTCCCGGTTTACCAGCATTTTGGTTGACAGTGTTGACCCTGATAGAGGGCAGGTATGAATGCGTGATACCCAGAAAACCCCTTGTATGTGTGTTGGGCTACGTAGAGCTTATTAAGGTTCTGAATGTACGTAAGGTGGCTGTGGCTAGACTGCTGTTCATTGCCCGTAAGCTAATAGCAAGGCATTGGATCAGGGCCGAGCCGCCCTCAAGGACGGAATATGTTAAGGGTGTAGAATATATTATTAAACTGGAGGGGAAGATATACAGGAGACAGAGTGCGGGGAAACTATTTGACCAACTGTGGGAACCCTGGCTTAATCGGTGATGGGTAGAGACAAGGAAGGTTGGGCTGGGAAGTCTAATGGTTAGGAGAGTGGTCTATTCCTAATATCTATAAGTTGCTGTCACTCGAACTGTGTAAATTGTTGGTAGATATTGTCCATTTAAATAATCATTATAGATAATGAACAGCTGTCTACGGAAAGGGATGGGAAGGGAGGGGATGTTGAAGGGAGGGGGGAGTGGGGGATTGGTTGGGGTGCATTAACATGTAAAACTTTGATGCATATTTGTGGATCTTTGTAACGTTTGAATTTGCTTAATAAAAAATACATCTGATTTAAAAAAAAAAAAAAAAGAAGCTATAACTCTGCCCTTCACCTCACCAAACAGATCTACTCCACAGCCCTGATATCCTCACTACCCAACAATCCAAAGAAACTCTTTGACACCTCTCACTATCTCCTCAGTACTAAAGTGCAGGCCCCTATCACTGACCTCTGTGCTGATGATCTGGCTTTTTACTTTACAAAGAAAATAGAAAACATCTGTCAGCAAGTTAACCCCCAACCTCCAAGCGCTATTACTCCTATTCCTCCCCACATTCACTCTGGCTCACTCTTCACATTTGATGCAGTCACAGAAGGAGTCTCCAGGCTCCTCTCTCCCTCTCATCCTACTACATGCACCACTGACCCCATTCCCTCACACCTACTCCAATCTTTCTCTCCGTTGTTTCTACTCACCAACTAAAATATTAAATTTCTCCCTCTCTTCTGGCATCTTACCCTCCTTCTTCAAACACTCTATCGTTACTCCATTATTGAAGAAAACGTATCTTGACCCATCCTGCACGAATAACTACAGACCAGTCTCCAATGTCCCCATCATCTCTAAACTCTTGAAGCACCTAGTTTACTCCCACCTCACATGTTACCTCTCTACTCATACTCTTCTACATCCATTACAGTCTGGTTTCCACCCCCTACATTCTACAGAAACTTCCCTTATCAAAGTGACCAATGACCTTCTGACAGAAAAACGTAATGGTGACCACTCTCTGCTTATACTTCTTGACCTTTCTGCAGCCTTTGACACTGTTGACCACCATCTCCTACTCACTATGTTGCACTCCAATGGCATTAAGGACACAGCTCTCTCCTGGCTCTCATTCTATCTTTCCAACTGCTCTTTCAGTGTATCATTTGCTGGCTCCACTTCTCCCCTTCCTCTCACTATTAGGGTTAAAACCCTCATAGTAGCTACCCATATACTATAGGATTCAATTCAAATTGCTTGTTCTCACCCACAAAGCTCTTCACAGTGAAGCATCTCCCTACTTCTCTATCTTCTGCTCTGTCTATCACACCACCCATTCTCTTCTCTCTGGGAGTGACTTCAGATTAACATCTACACTAATCTGAACCTCACATTCCCAGCTCCAAGACTTCTCCCAAGCTGCACCAATTCTCTGGAATGCTCTACCCCAAGAAATTAAGACTATCCACAATTTACATAATTTTAGGCACTCCCTAAAAACACATCTTTTTAGGCCAGCCCATCATTCTGCCTAATCAAAGTCATTTAGACATACGTTATCCACTACTTCTCTGAACAGAACTCCACCATACCCAAAAACTCTACACAGATTGGCTTGTAGCCACTTACTCGGCTCTTATCCTTATTTTCTGAAGATTGCTAGACCATCATTGCAAATAAGCACCTGTACTATGTATCACCCACCTCATTGTAGACTGTAAGGTCTTACGAGCAGGGTTGTTATTATTTTTTGCTTTAATTATTGTATTTTCCACAACTGTTTCTTATGACTGTTTGTATATGAATCTCTGATTTGTAAAGCACTGCGGAATATGTTGGAGCTATATAAATAAACATTATTATTATTATTAATAATTATTATTATTATGGCGCGTGTCCAATGGGGGCTGCACAGGCTTTAGCAAACAATCACAGGAGAACTGCAGGGAGCTCAGATTCCTCTCATTCCCCGACACCCAACGATCCAGGTCCAGCCCGGTCCCTCCAGTGGGCAGAAGAGGATGATGTAGGCTCCAGAGTAGGTTGGTGCCTCCAGGCGAGGCTGCAGCTTCAGTCCCTTCAGAAGGCTTCATCCTGGACCGTGGGCCCAGGTGCACAGAAGTACAGTAGTGGGCAAAAGAGGGCACAGACTACATGAATTTACAGTGCAAAGTGTGTAGGAGAGAGATTGAGCAGGTGATGGGTCTTTATGGGTGTAGATTAAGATGGATTTAAGGAATTGAAATCGGAGCTCATCCAACCAAGGAGAGATGGGGTGCACTGCCTGGATGGTCAATACTACAGATGCTGCATCACAAAAGTGAGCATAAACTGAAGGAGAGAAGGTCTTCTGTAATGACACGCACAACCGATGCTAGTGAAAAAGATTTATTGAACAAGGTGATAACAGGAAAAACCGTGACCATTTAAAACAATTAAAAGCAGTGATAATTCGATCCCATCTGTCACATCAAACTGCAAAAATTCATACATAGCTTATAGATCATAGCTGGGTCTAAGATGGAAACCGCCTGCAAGGAAGCATGCAACTATAACATGTTCAAGATAGGTGAAAATTAATACGGTGTGAGGTAGTGACCCGGGGAACTCGCTTGCTGCATAATGACACCAACACATGCTTATAATTTTGCAAGTGGCTACCCGTTTATTTCTCACATATTATAAACCGGGTAGCACATCAACCATTGATCATAAGCACATCACATAATACATACTGTACATTTCACATGAATAGCACATCACATAATACATTACATATAACATAGAACACCTACATTTACCATAACTATCTATCACCGGGACCTTATTGACCTAACCGTCAGTCCCAATGGCGGATTCGACCACCTATTACATCGTGGATACCTCATGCATGGCCCTTTCATCACAAGCCATCATGAGTCACCCACGATACACATCATCGCGGCTATGCCTGCCTAGCACTATTCCCATATATATTAACGTATACGCCCTCCCGTAGGGCTATTCACACATACACATCATATGCCTCCCGTAGGGCTATCACATATAAACACAACCATTAATATTTACAATAAATACCTATCAACGGACCCTGGGGGTCCCAATGGTGGTACCAGCCACCTGGCTTTATTTACCCACCACAACACTTTAATACTAACCCATAGTACAGGCTCCAGCCTGACCGGGACCTTACACACCTCATATTATCCATCACAACACATCCATGGATCACATACATCCTCACACACGCTCACAGCCTATCATAATACATCCATGGACTGCGGTTCCTCTGGGTCCATAACAGGGATTGGCCAACCTGAGTACCTGGGTAAACCATGCGTCTCCAAGGCCTCCTCACCACGTGTCCAGGCCACCAGCCGCCACCAAACCTCCTTCCTCAGGCAGGTCTCCAGGTCAATGACTGTGCCCCACGCCTTAGTTGAGCACCCTCCAGGATCAGCCCTGGTTCCCCACTCTAGGAGCCCTCTTAACCCCTGCATCTGGCCACAGGTTGACACACTCGCTGGGTCTTTCCCACAGACTGAACTAAACTCCCATTGTCCTCTCTCGCCACTTGGCATCGCACATGGCACTCAGTCCAGCAGTGCATGGGTGGACTGCTAGCTTATCGGGGCACCGAACTGGGTCTAGCAACCTCAGTTACCAGGTACACCATACATCCCCAAGGGCTCTTTCCCGGACGTGTTTTACCCCACGTCCGGACCAGCGTCCTCCTGGATCAGCCACGGTTCCCCACTCTAGTAGCCATAACAACCCGTTCCCGGCTACCGGTATGGGGCTGGCAGGCTCCCTTCACGTCCTCACGTCGCAGAGCTCAGGACTGCTCTGCTTCCAATCATCTCTCCCTCTAGTCTGCCTGGTCTCTCTGGCCTCTGTCTCTGGACTGACTCACACAGACACCTGGCTAGCTCTTATCGTAGCTGCCACACCCACACTGCCACTGTCGGCGTGTGCTCCAGACAAGCGCGACTTCCGGTCTGCGTTCCACAGACCGGAAGAGCGTCATACCTATCCCAGAAGCCTCAGCGTGTGGTTCAATGCGCTCCATAGCTGCGCGCAACTTCCGTTCTGCGTTCCACAGATCGGAAGTGCGTAGCAGAGATACAATATTACGTCCACAAACATCCTGCATCGCTCAGTGTGCAGCAGTATTAGACTTACTGTCACCGGCGGTGCTATGGTTGGCGGGGAGAAGGGGAACAGGGATAAATGCACACAGGTTCTGCCTGTATAAATGGCACTGTAGAAGATACCACCTTTCTCAGTGCCAGCGGTGTGCTGCTATAAACTCCACTGTATCACCAATTAACCACTAAGTGACAATAAATAAATAGATTTATCAGCTTACCAAGCCTATTTTATTCATTAGAACATAAGGCAGAGAGCAATTTAGAATCATCCTTGTGTCGATTATATGTCATTCTGGTCACTTACAGTCATATGAAAAAGTTTGGGCACCCCTCTTAATCTTATTCATTTTTTTTTTTGTTTAAAATTGGGTTTTTGCAACAGCTATTTCAGTGTGATATATGTAATAACTGATGGACACAGTAATTTTTCAGGATTGAAATGAGGTTTATTGCACTAACCAAAAATGTGGAATATGCATTATTTCAAAAATTGACAGGTGCAAAAGTATGGGCACCTCAACAGAAAAGTGACATTAATATTTAGTAGATCCACCTTTTGCAAAAATAACAGCCTCTAGTCGCTTCCTGTAGCTATTAATGAGTTCCTGGATCCTGGATGAAGGTATTTTTGACCATTCCTCTTTACAAAACAATTCCAGTTCAGTTAAGTTTGATGGTCGATGAGCATGGACAGCCCACTTCAAAACATCCCACAGATGTTCAATGATATTTAGGTCTGGGGACTGGGATGGCCATTCCAGAACATTGTAATTGTTCCTCTGCATGGATACATGAGTAGATTTGGACCGGTGTTTTGGATCATTGTCTTGCTGAAAGATCCATCCCCGGCGTAACTTCAACTTTGACACTGATTCTTGAACATTATTCTCAAGAATCTGCTGATACTGAGTGGAATCCATGCGACCCTCAACTTTATCAAGATTCCCGGTGACGTCATTGGCCACACAGCCCCAAAGCATGATGAACCCTCCCCCAAATTTGACAGTGGGTAGGAACTATTTTTCTTGGAATGCTGTGTTTTTGTGGCGCCATGCATAACGCCTTGTTGTATGACCAAACAACTCAATCTTTCTTTCATCAGTCCACAGGACCTTTTTCCAAAATGAAACTGGCTTGTCCAAATGTGCTTTTGCAAACCTCAGGCGACTGTTTGTGGCGTGCATGCAGAAACGGCTTCTTTCGCATCACTCTCCCATACAGCTTCTCCTTGTGCAGTGTGCGCTGTATTGTTGACCGATGCACAGTGACACCATCTGCAGCAAGATGATGCTGCAGGTCTTTGGAGGTGGTCTGTGGATTGTTCTTGACTGTTCTCACCATTCTTTTTCTCTGCCTTTCTGATATTTTTGTTGGCCTGCCACTTCTGGCCTTTACTGTCCATTTCCTTACTATGTTCCTCACAGTGGAAACTGACAGGTTAAATCTCTGAGACAACTTTTTGTATCCTTCCCCTGAACAACTATGTTGAACAATCTTTTTTTAACATCATTTGAGAGCTGTTTTGAGGAGCCCACTCCTCAGAGAAGATGCAAATAGGAGAACAACTTGCAAGTGGACACCTGAAATAGCTTTTCTCATGATTGGATACACCGGGCTATGAAGTGCAAAGCTCAATGAGGTTACCAAACCAATTTAGTGCTTCAGTAAGTCAGTAAAAAGTAATTAGGAGTATTCAAATCATGAAAATCAGAAGGGTGCCCATACTTTTGCACGTGTAAAATCTTGAAATAATGCATATTTCACATTTTTGGTTAGTGCAATAATCCTCATTTCAATCCTGAAATATTACTGTGTCCATCAGTTATTACATATATTACACTGAAATAGCAAAAACCCAATTTAAAAAAAAAAAATGAGTAAGATTAAGAGGGGTGCCCAAACTTTTTCATATGACTGTATATATGGTCATATATGGTCCTCAGCATGCCGGGTCTCTCTGCTGACGCTTTAATTCCGGGCAAATAAACATGCCTCCCACTTTTATGCCTCACATTTCTGTTGTGCACAGTATGTAGATTCAATTGTACACAAATGGTTGTATAGACACCACCTCAGATATAGGTGTCTTAAGTTATTAAGACTATGATTGTATATCCAATGTCCATTTGGACTAATAAGATTTCAGCAAGTCATCCATAAGTTATTAGGTCTCTCGTAGTATGATAACGGAGACCAGATGGTCTACTGGAAGCCCAGTATATGCAACCCCAGGGAGTGTAGGATTACAGGAATGGTGTATATAAAATCTGTTCGTTGAGGTCGCCAACCCCCGTGGATATCATCTTGTATATCCACTTGGTTTCTCTTCTCACGATTTCCATATCCCAATCCCCTCCCCGTACCGGTCTATCCACCAGGCAGCCCTTCACATCCTTGTATACCATGTTTAAAGATATATTTATTAGTCAACAAGGAAACAACAAAAGTTGACATGAAAGAATTTCAACATATACATAAATTATAAATATAATGAATGAATGTATAGTATACAAATTCAGAGAAGAAATAAATAATATAAGAGAAAAACAATATAGACAAAAGACATAAGTCGAAGAAATAAAATAACCAAATATTTACAACTGACAGGACGATTATGAGTATCTAAAAAAAAAACAACAACTAAATAGCTCTTAGCAAACTAAGTACAATCAAAATGATAAATGGAGAAATTCAGGCTAAATTAGGGCAGATGAAATGTAAGAGTCGGTATATACATTCGAACCCAACTCGCCCATTTCGTCATGTACTTCAATCTAGCATCCATACCCTCTCTAAGAGCAAACGTGAATTCAAATGAGTTGTGCAATGCAATGCAATCCATAAAGTCCTCTATGGATGGAACACAATCACCCTCCACCTAGAGGCGATAAGATTTTTAGCTACTAATAGGATATGTAAGGCCAAGAATCTTTTACATTTTGGGAGATCCCAATCAACAATACAGCAGAGTCAAAAGTTAAGACTATGTCTAAATCTAAAACTAAATTGATCAGGGACTGGACATCTAACCAAAAGGAACGTAACTTTGAGCATGACCAAAATATATGACGGACAGATCCCACTAGTCCACATTTTCTCCAACATAAATTAGAAACAGTAAGGTCTATCTTATGCAGTTTTAAAGGTGTAAAATACCACTTTGTATATACTTTATATTGAGTTTCCAGAAGTGTTGAGCAGGGGACAGAGGAGTAAATATTTTTTAAAATGATGGGCAATTGGTTATGTAAAGTATGATTATCGATGTCAAGTTGGTGATCCCATACTGTATAGAATCTAGAATTATTAAAAGTCACATCCTTATTAAAAGTTTTATAGATATTATTAGTTTTCCACACAAGTTGGCTTCCACTGTGACGAAGTAGGAGGTCAATATTGTTAGGTAGTGTAAAATCTAGACGTGGGTTGTTTAAAGTCTCATGCAGTAAAGTCCAAGTAGGTCTGTCAGATTCAGACACCACCTGATGAAGACTGTTTGTATGCAGTTGAAACCCGTAGTGGAGCTGTGAGGGGAGCTAAGAAGTTAATAAAAGGTTTGACATTTATGAAAACATCTTACATGTCTGCTTGTTCCTTAGAGCGCTCCTAATTAGACCGCCATTACTATTTTTTGCATGAAAACTACTCCCTTTTTGAGGGACTGGCAGCTGGAGCAGCTCAGGAACAGCACAAGCAATCTGCCTTGAACAGGAGAGAGGAGAGCGGAGAGGCATTGCATATACCGCCGGCGGCGGAGGCTGTTAAACCGGGTTGTGCAGGAATTGCACAACCCGATAAGGTGAGTGGCCACCTATCCACGCCACTTAGACGTTTTTAATAAGGGGATCCTACACATTTGCGCCCCTTTTCCTTTTTGTTTTACATGTCAGATTCAGGTAGGCTGAAACGAGAAGAGACAACCTCAAAAGAGGCTAACCTCTCACCATCAAACACGTCAGACACATACCAGACACATACCTAATATTCCTACTCTTCCAGATAGTCAAATTAAGAGATGGACACAACCAGGAAAAAATATCTATTGGGAGCCAGACAGGAGAAACTGGAGAGAAGATGGTTTTGGAGGTCTGATTAAACGTCCTCCAAGCCTTGATAGTGGCCTTAAGTGGGGTTTCTAGGGGAAGTCTCTTTTTTGGACTAAGGAGGTATAAAACAATAAACAATGCAGGATTCTGTTGCTTCATGATGGATCGTTCTATATTTACCCAGGATGGTGAGTATTCAGTACTCCACCATCGTGAACTAATTTGAGTAATGATAGCTAGATAATAGGCCCTAAGATTGGGGATACCTAAACCTCCATGTAATTTATGTTTTTCAAGAGTGGTAGCTGCAATTCTAGGAAATTTCCCTCGCCAAATAAATCGGCTAAGTTGTGTCTGGAGACGTTTAAAATATTTCTGAGGGATGACCACAGGGAGGGAACGGAAGAGGTATAGAATTACGGGAAGTAGCAACATTTTATAGGCCGCGATACGTCCCGTCCAGGAAACCTCTAAATTAGACAGATAAGACACATGTTTCAAAAGGGATTTAACAATATCTGATACATTTTTATCAACCATGTTAGATAGAGGTTTAGTAATGGTGATTCCCCAATAGGGAATTTCTGACAGTGACCAGGAGAAATTAAATTCAGTTTTTAGAATATCTAATAGGTGATGTTCAATATGATAGGGCAAAACCTGTGTCTTATTAGTATTCAATTTATAATGAGAGACTCCAGAGAATCTCTCAACAATGTCCATCAGATTCCTAAGAGACACCAGAGGATCCGATAGAATAATCAGTAAATCGTCTGCAAATAGAGATGCAACGTGTTGACGCCCATGTAGTGGACATCCCCGGATCCCCTCATGTGACCGTATTGCCTCCACCAATGGTTCTAAAAAGAAATTAAATAAAGTAGGGGACAGAGGGCATCCCTGTCGAGTTCCATTGGTAATTCTAAAGGAGTCAGACACAACATTATTTGTTAGAATTTTGGCGGATGGATGGGAATACAAAGCTCTAATAATATTAAATATGGGACCAGAAAAACCAAATTTTTTTAAGAGACTCAAATAAAAACAGCCAATTTACTCGGTCAAAAGCCTTCTCGGCGTCTAGAGAAATCAGCAAAGTGGGAAGATTTGACCTTTCTACATATGATATAATATGGAATAATCTTCTCGTGGCGTCCATAGTACTTCTGCCACTGACAAAACTTGTTTGGTCAGTATGAATTAAGCGAGTTGTATACTTAGATAGTCTGTTAACAACGACTTTGGCTATAATTTTAGCATCAGTGTTTAAGAGCGAAATGGGCCTATAATCTCTGACATTTAGGGCATCTCCTTTATCCTTGGGAATGACTGTAATTAATGCTTAATGCATTTCTGCAGGAAGAAGGGATGACATGGAGGCCGGATTAAGAAGTCTAGTTAAATAAGGTGTCAGGATGTCAGCAAAATTTTTGAAATATTCATTAGATAATCCATCAGGCTCAGGCGATTTCCCAGTTTTGAGGGATTTCACTGCTTCTGTAATCTCAGAATTCTGAAAGGGACAATTAAGAAGATCCACCTCTTCAGTAGTCAGAGAGGGAATGCTTAAGGAACCCAGAAAAGAGTTAATATCCAACAGAGAGGGTTGTACAGACCCTGGACTTAAATTTAAATTATAAAGGTTTTTATAAAAGTGCAGGAATTCACTTGAAATATCCTCTGGGTGTCTGTAAATCAACCCCTGCTTGTTTTTGATTAGTAGAATCCTCCTCTTTTGTCTCATCAGTTTTATTCGATGGGCAAAAAATTTATTAGGTTTATTGTGACAAATATAGTACCGTATATACTCGTGTATAAGCCGACCCGTGTATAAGCCGACCCCCCTACTTTTGCCCCAAAAATCTGGAAAAACCTATTGACTCGTGTATAAGCCGAGGGTGGACCCCAGCACAGGTATACAGCCCCCAGTAGTGTAGTATACAGGCCCCCCCCAGTGGTATACAGGCCTCCCCAGTGGTAGTATACAGCAGCCCCAGTGGTAGTATACAGCAGCCCCAGTGGTAGTATATAGCAGCCCCAGTGGTAGTATACAGCAGCCCCAGTGGTAGTATACAGCAGCCCCAGTGATAGTATACAGCAGCCCCAGTGGTAGTATACAGCAGCCCCAGTGGTAGTATACAGCAGCCCCAGTGGTAGTATACAGCAGCCCCGGTGGTAGTATACAGCAGCCCCGGTGGTAGTATACAGCAGCCCCGGTGGTAGTATACAGCAGCCCCAGTGGTAGTATACAGCAGCCCCAGTGGTAGTATATAGCAGCCCCAGCAGCCCCAGTGGTAGTATACAGCAGCCCCAGTGGTAGTATATAGCAGCCCCATAGGTAGTATACAGCAGCCCCCAGGGGTTACCCAGCAGCCCCCATGGGGTATCCAGCAGCCCCCAAATGCTGGCACTCGCCCCCCCTTGCAAGGGCCCCCCCCCCCCCCCCCCGCTGCTTCTCTTGCCATCCCGGACTTCTGCTCAGCGCCGCTCCTCGGTGCTCCGTCCTCGCTGCTCCCATCCTGCTACATCCGGGATCCCCGGCCGTCGCGCGATGACGTCATATGCCTGCGACGGCCGGAGATCCCGGATGTAGCAGGACGGAGCACCGAGGATGGAGCACCGAGGAGCGGCGCTGATCAGAAGACCGGGATGGTAATATAAGCAGCGGGGGGGCCCTTACAAGGGGGGGCGAGTGCCAGCATTTGGGGGCTTATATGCACTGCTTCCCCCTGCCGCTGATTGACAGGGGGAAGCAGTGCATATTTAATGAGCGGCCCCACGTGACGGGGCCGCTCATACAGCAGCCTCCCCCCGCCTCCTCCAGCCTCCACAGCCCCGGACACAGCCCCACCACTCCATGTACCGTATTGACTCGTGTATAAGCCGAGGGGGAGACTTTTCAGCCCAAATTTTGGGCTGAGAAACTCGGCTTATACACGAGTATATATGGTACCGTATATACTCGTGTATAAGCCGACCCGTGTATAAGCCGACCCCCCTACTTTTGCCCCCAAAACCTGGGAAAATCTATTGACTCGTGTATAAGCCGAGGGTGGACCCTAGCACAAGTATACAGCCCCCAGCAGTGTGGTATACACCAGCCCCAGAGGTAGATACAGCAGCCCCAGTGGTAGTATACACGCAGCCCCAGTAGTATATACAGCCCCAGTGGTATATACAGCCCCAGTGGTAGTATAGACGCAGCCCTAGTAGTATATACAGCCCCAGTGGTAGTATATACAGCCCCATTGGTAGTATACAGGGCCCCATCAGTATATACAGCCCCAGTGGTAGTATATACAGCCCCAGTGGTAGTATATACAGCCCCAGTGGTAGTATACAGGGCCCCAGCAGTATATACAGCCCCAGTGGTAGTATATACAGCCCCAGTGGTAGTATATACAGCCCCAGTGGTAGTATACAGGGCCCCAGCAGTATATACAGCCCCAGTGGTTTATACAGCCCCAGTGGTAGTATACAGGGACCCAGCAGTATATACAGCCCCAGTGGTAGTATATACAGCCCCAGTTGTAGTATACAGGGCCCCAGCAGTATATACAGCCCCAGTGGTAGTATATACAGCCCCAGTGGTAGTATACAGGGCCCCAGCAGTATATACAGCCCCAGTGGTTTATACAGCCCCAGTGGTAGTATACAGGGCCCCAGAGGTATATACAGCCCCAGTGGTAGTGTATACAGCCCCAGTAGTAGTGTATAGCAGCCCCAGCGGTAGTATACAGTATCCCCAGTAATCCAGGGCCCCCCCAGCCTGACTCCGGTCACCTGTAAAGCAAACTATACTTATCACAGTCCCGCTGTCCGCGCCCGCTCGCCGCTGCCGTCCGCGTTCCTCCATCTTCATGCGACTTCTTCCTGTTTCCTGTGCTCGTCGCAGGGAATGACGTCATTGCCTGCGACGAGCACAGAAACAGGAAGAAGACGCATGAAGATGGAGGATCGCGGATGTCGGCAGCGGCGGGCACGGACACCGGGACTGTGATAAGTATAGTTTGCTTTACAGGTGACCGGAGCGACGCTGGGGGGGCCCTGCATTACTGGGGATGCGGGGGCTGCTGTATACCGATGTATACATCGGTATGTACCGATGTATACATCGGTATACAGCACTGACTCGCGTATAAGCCGAGGGGGGTACTTTTCAGCCCAATTTTTGGGCTGAAAAACTCGGCTTATACGCGAGTATATACGGTAATTTAGTTTAGAAGACTGAATCATTTTGTTATAGTCAGAAATTAAAAGGGATCTTAATTCTATACTAAGCTTTAAGATTTTAAGCTGGGTAGACGAAGAAGGAGACGCTATTTGTGATTCTTCTAGGGTACGAATGTCAGCTACCAGAGATGCAAGTTTGGCATTAGATTGTTTTTTAAGACTTGAATTTAGTTCAATCAACTTGCCCCTAACTACTGTTTTATGGGCTAACCACAATGTCTCAATACTAACTGCATCACCATCGTTCTCTTTAAAATAATAATTTAGACTGTCTATCAATTCCTTTCTTGAGTTGGGATAAAAATAAAATCCAAATCCTAGTGGATGAAGCACCCCCTCTAGGGACCAACTCAAAAACTATCGGGGAATGATCAGACCAAGTCTTTGGCAGGATATTGATCTTTTTAATTTCATATATAGAGACACTATCAGCTAGAACTAGATCTATTCTAGATAAGGAAAGCTGGGAATCCGAGTAGAATGTGTATTCTCTAGAAGTGGAATGAATACATCGAAATACGTCATATAATCTCTCTCTATCAATCCAAGGATTCAAGGTTAAATTAGAAACTCCACGAGTTCCAGAGGAATCCAAAAATGCATCAGGTATTACATTAAAATCCCCAAAGAGAATTAAAGAACCCTTACGATTTTACGAAATTAAAATCATTAACTCTTTCAAAAATCTAATCTGACCCTTATTAGGGGCATACAGAGTAACCAAGGTATAATAGACACCACTAAGCCTACAGATTAAAATTATATATCTTCCCTCTTTATCTGCAATAACAGTCTCCTGTTCAAATTGGATGTTATTTCTAATCAAAAAGGCGACACCCGCCTTCTTTTTTTCTGAGAGGCTAAGATAATAGATGAAAATAACTTATTTTCAAATTTCGGAGGATTATCATTAGAAAACTTAGTCTCCTGCAACCCCGCAATATCTATTTTAAATCTAAATATGTCTCTCCACAGTAGATACCTCTTATGAGGGGAATTTAGGCCATGTACATTCAGGGACATGAAATTAATGGCCATAAAAGCAAATAAACGAAGTAACGTCAGTAGAGAAAAGACTTACTAAACCATGCAGCCAAGAGATTTCTGGAATGAAATATAAAACATTCATCGTGTCAATAAGTACTAAAAGAAAAAAAAAAAGAATAAAACAAGAACAGAATAATATCAAGAAATATATACAATAACGGACTAACGGACTATATGGAGCAGTTACAACTAACTGATGGAAAAAGCTCCTTGGGGAGAAAAAAGGCCTCTCACCCACAACAATTAATAATGTATTATATACATCTAAGGGTAATCACCTCAGCGTTTCAAAATGAAGTTCTGTTTAACCCAATATAAGTATTCAGGTTACTGGCGGGTCAGCAATGCCAAGCTCTCTTAAAAGTTGAAGACCCTCTTCCAATCCGTCTATCACATGAGAAGTAGGACCCCGCTTAAAGTTGATTCTGGTCTGGGAGAGCCATCTATACATAATACCATTAGCTCTCAATATCTTGGTGACAGGCGTCAGAATTCTACGTTTGGACAATGTTTCCTTTGAGAGGTCTGAAAAAATGTTAATATCATGAAATGGTCTAGGTAACGTCTCATGCTTCTGCATGTAGGTGGTGAGGAGATTTTTTGTGTTTTTAAAGCAAAAAGTAACCAGAATGTCTCTGGGCAACTTCTCCGGGACAGATGTGGGTTTAGGAAGGCGAAATGCTTTATCCAGCAAACACTCTACATCCGACAGTGAGGGTAACACTGTTTTAATCATTTTTTTAAGGTAAGGCTGTAATTCAGACCTTGTGACTGTCTCAGGAATTCCCCTCAATTTTAAATTGGACTGTCTATTAGTATTGTCAAAATAATCCAGTTTACTGGACAATGTTTTATAATCCTGTTTAGTTTTGTCCAATTCTTTTCTAAGAGAGCTATTAATTTTAGACAGTCTTATTATCTCGGCCTCCATAACGTCAGCTCTGGTAGTTAGGGTGGAGAGCGCTTCTTTAATATCAGAGAACTCCATTTTCATCTGATCAGCGAAGCTGTGGAAGAGGTCAAGCAAAAAGTCCCTATCTACTGACCCAGCCTGACCCCTCATTTTCATCCTTGTATACCATGACATCAAGGAAATTGAGGGAGTTCTCATGTATCTCTGATGTGAACCGCATTCCAATGTCGTTCTCATTCAGCTGTATGATAAAGTTCTCAAATGATCTGACACTCCCTCTCCACAGTATCATCACATCATCAATATAGTGTCCCCAGAATAATATCTGGGGACCCCACCATGATGAATCATCCTCCGTGAAGACGGTTGTATCCTCCCACCAGCTCAGCAGCAGGTTTGCGTAGCTAGGGGCACATGAACTCCCCATAGCTGTGCCCCTGCGCTGGTGGTAGAACTTGCTGTCAAACTCAAAACAGTTGTGAGTCAAAACATATTTTAGCAGTGTTAGGACGAATTTGTTGTGTCTGCTGTACTGGGTACCACGGCTTCTCAGATAGTACTCCACTGCCCTCAGTCCCATCTCGTGGGGAATGCTGCTGTACAGCTCCTCCTCATCAATGGAGGCTAACTGTACATAAGCCCCCACCGTAATGCCATCCAATTTGCCAATCAAATCTAAGGTGTCGCGTATATATGATGGCAAACCAGTGACAAAACTACGGAGGACCTTGTCCAGATATATTCCGTAGTTCTGGGTATTAGCATTAATCCCAGACATGATGGGACAGCCTTTTAGTGGTATTATACAAATACAAGAGGATTGGGGGACAAGAGGCGCAATAGTGCCCTATCACTAGAGACACTTAAGCTGTAAAGGTGGTGCTGTGGATCCACTCACCTGGTTCAGTTGTGGTACCCACAACTGGTTTAAAGGGCATCAGTGATCAAGCTGCTGCAGGACTTCCACCAGCCACACGCATGTGGTGCTGTCCAGAAAATGTTGGGAAAGAAGAGGTGTACCACGGTCCACGTTGCTATGTTGACAAAGCAGCGCGGACCGTGGTACACCTCTTCTTTCCCAACATTTTTTAGTTGTACTAGGCCTTTATGTACTTTGGGCAGTGAATAGAAGACTGCTGTGACCGGGTATTTGTTGTACATAAAGTCCCTTTCGCCCTTAGATATAATGCCCTTCTCATATGCCTCCTTCAGTATCTGTTCTAATTCGCATTGAAAATCCTCAATCTGGTCTTTTTTCACTCTAGTATATGTTGTTTGATCATTTAATATACTGTCATATATGGTTTTATATGTCTTGTGATCCATCAGTATAATAATAATAAAACTTTATTTGTATAGCGCCAACATATTCCGCAGCGCTTTACGGTACAATGGTACGTATAAGAAAAATATACGATACAGAATGGTAGGTAATACAGAACAGTAGTTGCATACAATATACATGGAGTCAATGTAGGAAATACAATAAAAAAGGCAAAAAATAAAGGTGATCCTGCTCGAAGGAGTTCACAATCTAAGACGGGATGGGAACACAAAGTACAGGGGCTTATAACAATGAATATCTTATGTCTAAATGACTACTGTTAGGGAGAATGATGGGCCGCTCTGAAGAGGTGTGTTTTTAGGGAGCGTCTGAAGGTATGCAAGTTGTGGATGGTCCTAATTTCTTGGGCTAGAGCATTCCAGAGGATTGGTGCAGCTCGAGAGAAGTCTTGGAGAGGTTTGGATTAATGCCGATGTTAGTCTGAGGTTGCATTCAGAGCGAAGGGGACAGGTGGGGTGGTAGACAGAGATGAGGGTAGAGAGGTAGGGAGGTGCCGCATCATGAATAGCTTTGTGGGTGACAACAAGCAATTTGAATTGGATTTTATAGTGTACGGGTAGCCAATGCACTGACTGGCACAGAGCAGAAACATCTGAGTAACGGTTTGCTAGATAGGTGATCCTGGCTGCTGCATTGAGGATTGACTGGAGAGGGAAAAGCTTACTGCGGGGAAGGCCAGCTAATAAAGAATTACAGTACTCAAGGCGGGAATGAATCAGGGCCACGGTGAAGATTTTAGTTGTTTCCATGGTGAGGAAAGGGCGAATTCTGGAAATATTTTTCAGGTGCAAGCGACAGGAGCGGGTGAGAGATTGTATATATGGGGTGAAGGAGAGATCAGTGTCCAACATAACACCCAGACAGCGAGCCTGCTGACTGGGCATTATCGTGGTGCTGCACACCGAGAGAGAGATGTCAGGTTTAGGGAGGTTGGCAGAGGGTGGGAGCAGAAGAAGTTCAGTTTTGGAAAGGTTGAGTTCCAGATAGAGAGCGGACATGATATTGGAAACTGCGGTTAGACAGTCATTGGTTTTCTGTATTAGAGCAGGAGTAAGGTCAGGGGAGGAAGTGTATAGTTGTGTGTCATCAGCGTAAAGATGGTACTGGAAGCCAAATCTGCTGATGGTCTGTCCGATCGGGACTTTGTAGAGAGAGAAGAGAAGAGGTCCAAGGACTGAACCCTGAGGGACCCCAATAGTGAGGGGAAGAGGGAAGGAAGTGGAGCCAGAGAATGATAATCTGAAAGAGCGGTCAGAAAGATAGGAAGAGAACCAGGAGATAGCAGTGTCCTTGATGCCAATGGAGTGCAGCATAGAGAGTAGGAGATGCTGGTCAACAGTGTCAAAAGCTGCAGAGAGGTCAAGAAGGATAAGCAGAGAATGGTCACCATTATGTTTTTCTGTCAGAAGGTCATTGGTCACTTTGATAAGGGCAGTTTCTGTAGAGTGTAAGGGGCGGAGGCCAGACTGCAATGGATCTAAAAGAGAGTGAGTGGTGAGGTAGTAGGTGAGGCGGGTGTAGACCAGGCGCTCCAGGAGTTTTGAGATGAAGGGGAGATTGGAGACAGGTCTGTAGTTATTTGTGCAGCATGGATCAAGGGACGTTTTCTTTAATAGTGGAGTAATAATAGAGTAATAATTGAAAGAGGAGGGGAAGATGCCAGTAGAGAGGGAGAGATTGAAGATTGTGGTTAAGTGAGTAGTGACCACTGGAGAGAGGGTCTGGAGTAGGTGTGAGGGAATGGGGTCAGTGGTGCATGTAGTGGGACATGAGGACGAGAGGAGCCTGGAGACTTCTTCTGTGACTGGGTCAAAAATGGAGAGTGAGCCAGAGGTGATGTAGGGACAGATGGGAGTAACAACACTTGAAGGTTGGGAGCTGATTTCCTGACAGATGTTTTCTATTTTCTCTGTGAAGTAAGAGGCCAGATCATCAGCACAGAGGTCAGTGATAGGGGCCTGCACGTTTGGACTGAGGAGAGAGTGAAAGGTGTCAAAGAGTTTCTTTGAGTTGTTGGCTAGTGAGGAGATCAGGGTGGGGAAGTAGGTCTGTTTGGTGAGGTGAAGGGCATGAATTTATAATGGATAAAGTCTTCTGGTGAGCGAGTTTTCCTCCATAGGTGTTCGGCACTCCTAGAGCATCGCTGGAGGAATCGAGTTTGTGACGTGAGCCAAGGCTGTTTTACTATGTGTTTGGAGGTTCTGAGGGTGAGGGGTGCTACTTGGTCCAGGGTACGTTTGAGAGTATCATTGTAGTAATTCACAGCCAGATTGGGGCAGGAGAAGAAGGAGATTGGGGACAGTGAGGAGAGAAGAGAGTCTGTGAATGTATGAGGGTTAATGGCCTGTAGATTTCTGAATGTGTGATAGGTTGGACTATGCTGTGATGGGCGAGGGTTTGTGAGTGTGAAGGAGAGAATGTTGTGATCAGAGAGAGAAGGAGATGCGTTGTCTAAGGAGGAGATAGAACAGAGTCGGGTAAAGACCAGGTCAAGGGTGTTACCATCTTTGTGTGTCTCAGAGGTTCAGAACTGCGAGAGGCCGAGAGAAGTGGTTAGAGATAGGAGCTGGGATGCAGGTGTGGAGTTGGGGCTGTGTATGGGGATGTTAAAGAGGACCTGTCACCAAAGCAGGCATGGTGATCTAATTACAGCACTGGATACAGCATGTCTGCAGCATGCAGGCAAGGGGTCCATAAGCACTTGAGCAGCCCTGTACCCCGAGATAATACAGTTAGAAAACTTACATGCTACAGCCACTAAGGAGGTGGCTAGGGGCTGCAGCCAAGGGCAGATTCACACCCCCTGCCTGTGTAATCTTCCCACCGCTGCCAATCATTCTCTCCCTGTCTGCAGCATTTAAGCTGAGTTTTTTTTTCTCTCCCGTGTAGCTCCGCCGTAGGAGATAGCAGCAGGGGAAGCAGTGTCTGAGACCTGGATCCAGGTTTCAGTGAGAGCCAAAAGGTTAAGAGAGTTATTGAGAAAGTAGTTGTGGATAAAGGGAAGTTTGTTACATGCAGACCGTGGATTCCAGAGGGCACATTTAAAAGAGGGAGATGAAGGTGTGTGCAGGTAATGCTAATGAGGTTAGTGGTATTTCTTTGTGAGGTGGGCGGGGGGGTTGAAGTTCAAGGAGGGTGGCCCAGGATTGGGAGAAATATCGCCTGACATGAGCAGTAGTAGAAAGAGATGGAGGGAGTAATTTTTGGCTCTGACATTGTTTTTGTTGATGCAAGACCCTGGAATATGACAGGCTTAGCTTATTGAGTAGGGTGAAGAGAGTATGGGAGCAGGACATAGTAAAGGGAAGTAGAGAGGGGCTGATGTGGATAAAGGGTGATGGAGGGGGAATGGGGCGGTAAAAGTGGATGACTAACACACACAGATATAAAGGCATTGGACTGAAAGACATTTTGATGTAATGGACGTAGAAAAATTATGAAAGTTAGTAGATGGTACAGTTGTTACCTTCTGGTTACATCTGGCTTATCTCTGGAATATCTCTGCAGTCCACTTTAAAAATGCCACTTTGAAATGTCACAGAGGCCATACACCTTGCAATTTATAAATCTTGTGGGCAACAGACAATATGCCAGGTATATGGAAAGGAGGGGCAGAGGAGAAAGAAGGAAACACAACAGGGGACAATTAACAAATTTTTTTTTATATATATTTATATATATGAATAGGCACCGGAGCTAGCTATGGGAAGATTAGCTAATCTGCTTGTCTTCGTGTTATGCTGCTGTAGAGGCCCTGAGATTACCTGTGCAGTTTATCTTTACGGTTACAGCTTTAAACTGATATTGTTTATTTTATTTTATTTTGTGGGCCTCAGCGCTCACTACCACCCTTTTAATAACCCATACTAGTAGCCTTTGCTGCAGTATTTTGTCTAAATTATTTCATTGACAATTGAGATACAATTTTTCATTCTAAAAACATAAATATAAAGCATTTATTTATAAAATTTATAAACTTTAAAAATATTTAAAATAAAGGATTTTTCATTCAGATTTTCTGATGTCTGATGACTCCTTTAGCTGTGTCTTCCTTGATGTCATCTGTTCTTACTTCTACACTAAAAATAAAAATAATAGCAAATTTATCTTTATGTAATTTCCTTTAATTAATATGTTCAATTTTCCTGTATTTAGTCACTCACTGTATTAAGTTGACAATATAGCTTCATTAATGTTCTATCTTTTTATATTTCCAAGGCTCTGCTGTCCCTTTTTCTCTATTCAGAGACAAAAAATAGTTTATCGGTTTAATAAGGTTTAGTTCAATGTATAATGGTTTAATTATCTATGTTCTATCAATTTTTATTTGTTGTGTTTCAAAGTTCGTATTCAATCTTGACTTTTATCTATTCACGGTTCCTAGCTTCTCTGTGACTTTGCATCTCTCATCACATCACATTGAGATTATTAGGTTTATAGATATATAGTTCAATTGCATATCCACACTTTCTATTACTTTCTACTCACGATCTCTCCAGTTCACTTTCTTTCCTGTCCTTTCTTATTCCGCAGTTTCCTCTTATGAAGCGGCGTCCATTCACCGTGGCCAGCGGTGAGGCCGCACTGCTTCAGGGGCTGTTACCGCTTCTATCACCAGTCTGTCACGTCACTGCGTCGTTACTGCGTCGTTGTGTCGTTACGTCTCTCTAAGGACACGGAGCAGGATAGGTCGGTGGGGCAGTAATATATCATATAGGGTCATCATATAAATCTTATGTACCTAATAATATGTATCAGAACTTATGAAGTTTATGATTATACTGTACTCATATCATGTGTATTTGTCATGCCATCAGGGTTTTTTATAAAAAAATTTCTTCATCTTGCATTCAGATGGTTATCCTTGCTTATAAATTAATGTGTTTTAAGACCTTGTCTTCAGCTTGCATATGTAATTAATTTTCAGCTGTCTGCACTAAGCAGCTTGTTTTTATCACATAAAAAGAAGTTGGTGGTGGATACACCATGTTGTTGACAAAGGATTTACATCCGAAACGCGTTCAGCGTTCTCCTTGCCAGCTATGTAATTTTTTATGCACTTTTTGCACAATAAAAATTAATTTATGAAGACGACGGTCTCTTGCTGGAGGTTCCTTTACAGCTGAGATAAGCGTGGTGCAAGGGAACTTCACCATTACCCCTTGGAACCATTGCCAACAGTAAGCCGGTTCATTACAATGAAAATTTTATGAGCAAAAACTTGAAGCCTCTCAGTCCCAGATCTGAGCTCGATGCTAAAAAGGAGAAGGGAAAGGGACGAAGGTAATGGAGAGGTGGAGGGAGGAAAGAAGGAAGGAAAGGGAGACAGGGGGGGGGGGAAGGCAAAGGGGAAAGAAGGGAGGGTAGGGAGGGAGAGGGAAGGTGAGTGGGGAAATTATGCTCTTGCTCGTGTAAACACGGATTCCATCGATGTAAGGCAATCGTGAAAAAGATCCAAGGTTTTAAGATTCTCCCGTCTGGGGATAGACCTCACTCCTACATGCTTTCTGGGTTAATGCAGGTCTGCGTCTATCGTCTCCATGGCAAAGGGGCATATTGGGGTTCACAGGCCATTCTGGGATTGTCATCTCAGATAGATCCAACCCCTCCAGGAAGGCCCTTAAGTCCTGTGGGCCTCGGAGGACAAAGCAAAGACCCCTCGCTGGTTGCAACCTTGGAGCTGGAAGGTAAATCCCCAAGAGTACGGGATATTCTTCTTCTGCAAGGCATCAAGGAGCCTCAGAGCCCTTTGTTATATTAGCGTAGCCCTAGATAGATCCGCCATAAGATGGATTTCAGCCCCGTTGAAGTTAACTGGGCCTTTGTTGCGTGCCTGGTGCATGATGTTCTCTTTGATCTCAAAATAATGCAGCCTGCAGATTACATCTCTGGGATTGTTGAAGTCCGTAGACCGTGGTCTTAAGGCCCCGTGAACCTATCGAACATAATAGAGGTATCTGGAGGCCTGTCCAAAAGTGAGTTAGAAATGGACTGTAAAGTTGGATCAAGATCCACTGCCCGGTGGCTTCTGGAAATCCGCGTACTCAAATGTTATTGCGGCGGTCTCTATTTTCAGAGTCCTCCCATTAGGTTAAACAGGAAGGAAATTTGCTCCGAATGGACATCCATGATCCGTCGCTGATCAGCTTTGGTTTCTGAGGTCTGTGAAGCAGAGGACTCTAGGGCTTCCACTCTCTCAGCAATCTGTGATACAGTAGTATTCAGGCCCTGGATTTCTGCTCTGCATAAATTCTCTAAACAGGATATGTATCCCTCCATATCGGATTTGGTTGGGTCATCAGCCATTCTAGAATTTAAATCCTTGATATCCTCCAATACCAGTCCCTGACACTGCTGCAGTAGTTCCCAGTGTACCATCATCTGCAATCCTGGGCAGACTTAGTGACTCAGAATGTGACATGGCGTCTGGTAATAAAGGCACTGCCGATACCGCAGGGTCAGACAAATATCTCTGTATATTCCCGTCTCTGCCACGGGTTCTGGATGAGCCCGCTGGGGTTAAGGATGGAGAAGGTCTCCGCTTGTTCCTACAAGACCTCTCCCCTGGCATAACAGAGTCTGTGTGTATTCTGCAACAGTCTGTATGATCCCCACATGACTAATATATGTAAGCTCCAGAAGGGGGATATATGTATCTTAAAGGCCTTTGATAAGGGATTCAGAGAGTTCACCCAGGTACAGCAATCAGGGTCTTATAGTGGCAATACTGTTCACACAGGTGGAGCAAAAATGACCAGCCCTCTCTTGTACTCCCCACTGATAAGGGGCTATGCAAAAGCAGCTATGGACAGTTATTACTTATCTGTATGATAGATCCATGTGTCTCACAGATAAAGCCCGGGCACCGCTTTTCCTAGCAGAAGGAATGATAAAGTGCAGCCTCCACCTCTCCAGTGGCTGTAATCTGCTCCTAGATTTTCACCATGCACTGGCGGTATACTGGTATCAAAGGAGAGCACCCGCCGTCCGCACCACAGGAGGCCCGCACCGAGGCTGGATGTCTTAGCCACCAGCGATGCTCCGGTGTCAGGGAGGAGCTCCCACCATTCACACCGGGAGAGGCCCGTGCTGCAGCTCCACGCCGAGGGCACCAGCGGCGCCATAGCACTAATCAATGCTATCCTGCCACTCACACCAGTAGAGACGTGTGCCGCGGCTGTTGATCAGGGAGCCGTGGCCATCTTGGGAACACGCCGCACCGCTCCTTCTCGGTGGAGAGAGACTGTACCTCAATCAGTTGGTGCACGGAAACTTGCCAGGTGGGCTCCTGGGGTGTAGCGGCCCTGGATGATGTAAGTTTCACCATAGGCAAATTAAATGCCGTCGAATCCCGGACAGATGAACTCCGAGGGCCGCCGGAGTCTTAACAGCAGCGTCCTGTTGGGTCCATCGCCAGGCCACGCCCCTTATTCCCTAGTTTTAATTGTGTCGCTGTCTAAGTACTTTTGGGCCTCACTTACAAAGATCCAAATGGTGTGCAACAGAAACTAGAACTAGTAGAACTCTGGGATTTCTTAGATGTTCTCAACCAGTGCTGTGGAGTCGGAGTTGGTGTCCATTTTGGTGGAGTCTGAGTTGGTTTAAAATAGACCGACTCAGGCTACTAAAATAAATATTAAATTTGCTATAGTTCAATACAGTATGAGCTGAATATTATTAATATGATTTATTAGTATGTTCTATCCAAATAATTTAATTATTGTACCCCAGTAATGATGAAAAGTCTGATGTTACCATTTTACTACAATAAATGTATTACTATTAAGCATGAGCCATGTATGAGGGAGTTGTGGAGTTGGAATCGGAGTCAGGGAAATTAAGGATCCTGAGTGGGAGGTTTGGCTTACCGACTCCTCAGCCCTGTTCTCAACATGTAAGATATTCATGAAAAAATTTAGTTATGAACTATTATTTGTAACTTTTTTTTTATCTTTCTGGTTTTAGTTATTTGAGTTAGTTTACAATTTAACAAGTTCTATTTTTTGTCTAATTTTAGGATGTTCTGTCTGCATCAGGCAAAAAACGTTGGGTATCCCAGTGGGCAAGTCTGGCCTCTAACCATGTTGGTCATGATCAAGAAAATGGGCAAAGTGAATCTGATATGCTGGCTAGTATTGAAAATGGTAATTTTTGGATAATAAAATGTAATTCTTACTTTGATTATAATAATTATCTTTTTTATTAATATCATATATTTCTATTTTATATCTATTGCAGAATTAATTATCATGTTTTAGTCATTAATTGGATTGTCCACTTTTGGGGATTTTTTTCCTGAAAGATATTTATTTGCAACTTAAACGAATTTTGCACTTTGGTTTAATTAAATCTTTTGCACCATTTGGCTTCCATAGAATCTTTGTTACACTGTATATTATTAAAAATCAATCAATAAGTTAGCTTTGATGGTCTAACCAGAGAGGTTATATCAGTTTTATCTAACTTTTTTGAGCACCCATCAGCTGATTTATGACCACAGAACACCTCAAAGTTGAGCGTGCAGGGAAAGAAGAAGCTTATGAAAGCCAAACTGTGGAGATTTTTTAGCCCCAAATACGTAATGCATATAATAAAAAAGATAACACCTCATCAAAAATACCTGTGGCACCCTCCCAGGTCCCTCAAAGTATTTCCCAGTGAATTTGCACTCCAGTACTTAATGGCAAAAAAATCTCACTTTATTGAATATAAAAAATAATTACATATTCAGAAGGTTAATTCTCTAAAAAAAAATCCTTTAAAATAATTTGCAATTAGGATATCCTAAATATTAGTATTGTGGCCAGAGGACGGACTAGGTCTAATTATCACAGAACAGTGCACAGGTATGAATGAAGTTGGCGCTATATAAATGCTACAAAACTGCTATATAAATATTATCACTATACTTTAGGGATATCTGTCAACCCCAGAAGGGAGGATTTAGCCCTTATTATTAAGATTGAGAACTTAGGGCGGGAGTATTATTTTTAAGCAAAGAGATAAATGATAATTTTTTGTCTTGCTAGTACTCTTAAAGCGACAGTGCATAATTATAAATGAAATGTACAGTTTTATAGTGATTTCTATGCAGTTTGGTGGTATTTGAATTAGTGTAATGTATGGAATCACAATATATGTAAATTATTTTAATACGGGCACTGATACAGTCATACATACATGTTAGTACGATTTGTGAGAATTGATATAATACAATTGTCGGCCAAAAGATGTAAGCCGAATCCTAATAATTGCAAATTATTTTAAAGGATTTTTTTAGAGAATTAACCTTCTGAATGTAATTATTTTTTATATTCAATAAAGTGAGATTTTTTTGCCAATAAGTACTGGAGTGCAAATTCACTGGGAAATACTCTGAGGGACCTGGGAGGGTGCCACGGGTATTTTTGATAAGGTGTTATGCTGTTTGGTGAAGCACGTCATTCATAGTGGACTATTTATGTGTGTATATAATAAAAAAGCTATCCCGAGGTGAACCTTTTTAACCCCTTCAGGACCCAGCCTATTTTGACCCTAAAGACCTTGGCCTTTTTTGCAATTCTGACCAGTGTCCCTTTATGAGGTTATAACTCGGGAACGCTTCAACTGATCCTAGCGATTCCGAGATTGTTTTTTCGTGACATATTGGGCTTCATGCTATTATTAAATTTAAGTCGATAATTTTTGCGTTTATTTGTGAAAAAATCAAAAATATGGCAAACATTTTGAAAATTTCACAATTTTTCTGATAAACAAGAGAGATATGTGACAGAAAAAAAGTTATTAAATAATATTTCCCACATGTCTACTTCACATCAGCACAATTTTGGAAAAAAAAAATTTTTTCGTTACGACGTTATAAGGGTTCAAAGTTCATGAGCAATTTTTCATTTTTCAACCAAAATTTACAAAACCATTTTTTTTAGTGACCACATCACATTTGAAGTCCTTTTGAGGGGTGTACATGACAGAAAACACCCAAAAGTGACACCATTCCAAAATCTGCACCCCTCTAGCTACTCAAAACTACATTCAAGAAGATTATTAACCCTTCAGGTGCTTCACAGGAACTAAGGCAAAGTGGAAACAAAAAATGGATATTTTAATTTTTTTATCAAAAATGTTCTTTTCGCCTCAATTCTTTCATTTTCACATGGGCAACAGGATAAAATGGATCTTAAAATGTGTTGTGCAAATTCTCCCGAGTATATCGATACCTCATATGTGGTCATAAACCATTGTTTGGGCGCACGGCAGGGCTCAGAAGTGAAGGAGCGCAATTTTAATTTTGGAGCTAATTTTACATTCAAAAAGTGAAATTGCGCTCCTTCCCTTCTGAGCCCTGCCGTGCGCCCAAACAGTGGTTTATGACCACATATGAGGTATCGGTGTACTCAGGAGAAATTGCCCAACAAATTTTAGGATGAATTTTATGCTGTTGCCATGTGAAAACGAAAAAATTTAGGCTAAAAGAACATTTTTGTGAAAAAAAAGGACTATTTCATTTTCACAGATCAATTTGTAAAGCACCTGGGGGTTCAATATGCTCACTACCCATCTAGATATATTCCCTGGGGGGTCTAGTTTCCAAAATGGGGTCACTTGTGGGGGAGCTCTAATGTTTAGGCACACAGGGGCCCTCCAAACGCGACATGGTGTCCGCTAACAATTTGAATAAAAATCAGCTCAAATTGTTAGCTGTCACCATGTTGCGTTTTGTGAGCCCCTGTGTGCCTAAACATTGGAGCTCCCGCACAAGTGACCCCATTTTGGAAACTAGACCCCCCAGGGAACGTATCTAGATGCATAGTGAGCACTTTCAACTCCCAGGTGCTTCACAAATTCATCCATAAAAATGAAAAAGCACTTTTTTTTCCACAAAAATTTTCTTTTTTCATTATTACGGATTTGTGAAGCACTTGGGGGTTCAAAGTGCTCACTATGCACCTAGATATGTTCCTTTGGGGGTCTAGTTTCAGAAATGGGGTCACTTGTGGGGGAGCTTCAATGTGGAGATGCACAGGGGCTCTCCAAACGCAACATGGTGTCCGCTAACAATTTGAATGCAAAATGAGCTCAAATTGTTAGCGGACACCATGTTGCGTTTGGAGGGTCCTTGTGTGTCTCCACATTGGAGCTCCCCCACAAGTGACCCCATTTTGGAAACTAGACCCCCAAAGGAACGTATCTAGGTGCATCGTGAGCACTTTGAACCCCCAGGGGCTGCACAAATTGATCCGTAAAAATTAGAAAAGAAAATTTGTGTGAAAATAAAGTATTTTTTCCTTATTACGGATCAATTTGTGAAGCACCTGAGCATTCATAGTGCTCACTATGCATCTAGATATGTTCCCTGGGGGGTCTAGTTTCCAAAATGGGGTCACTTGTGGGGGAACTCCAATGTTTAGGCACACAGGGGTTCTCCATACGTGACATGGTGTCCGCTAACAATTCCAATTGTTAGCAAACACCAGGTTGCGTATGGAGAGCCCCTGTGTGCCTAAACATTGGAGCTCCCCCACAAGTTACCCCATCCACATATAGAGCATAATTACAAATCTGTACCCAGCCTTCCAGAAGGACAGGTCAACTTGTAACCTGGCCGTTCTGCAGGAAGGGATTTGATCTAGCACCGGAATGAGACCCCAAAGCTTTGGTAAAGACTAAGGGTGCTCTTATCAGTGCAAGGTCCAATATTCGGGTGTTGTGCGTGTGTGTGATGTTGTGTATGTCATGCTGGTGTGGGTGAGTTGTGTAGGAAAGGTCAGTATATCAGTCCGGGGACTGGTGATGAATTTTGAAGCAATCATTCAAACACAGTCCTGGTTTGTCTGGACACGTTTCACATATGAAACGTGTTTTCTGTGTTCTCCCTCTTTGATAGCAGACCCGGCACCTTTTTCTTTCTGAATTTGCGACCTCACGGGGAAAATGTTGCCCTGGCACCACACGGGAGCCTCTAGTTCCAGGAGTGCTGGGGCGTGCTTCTTCTTCTTCTTCTCCTCCTCTTCTAAACATCAGGGCCTTGATCACCTTCTCCTGGAACTGGAGGAAGGTATTGGTGGTCTGGCCTGCACATCGTGATAGCACGTATGCATTATACATTGCCATTTGAACAATGTGCACGGCCAGTTTTTTGTACCAAACCTACGCCTTCCGCATGGCACTGTAGGGCTGAATGACTTGATCAGACAGATCAACCCCCCCATGTGCTTGTTGTATCCCAGGGCGCAGTCCGGTTTGTGGACCTGTCCTGGGGTACGTCTGGTGGTGGTGGCCGTGGTGCCGGGACCATGAATTGTGGTCAAGAAAAAGACATCCCTTCGGTCTTTGAACTTGACCACAAGCATGTTGCTGCTACATTGAGCTTGGCTCTCACCTCTTGGGAGAGGCTGCTCAACCAGCGTCAGAGGGAGACCCTTTTGGTTTCTGCGCACAGTACCGCAAGCGGGGGTAGTTCTGGCAGAAAGGGAATTAAATAGTTGGATACTTGTATAAAAGTTATCAACGTACAGATGATAACCTTTATCAAGTAGTGGGTGGATCAGATCCCACACTATTTTCCCGCTTACCCCCAGAGCAGGTGGACACTCTGGGGGCTGGATCCTGGAATCCTTTCCTTGGTACACTCTAAAGCTGTAAGTGTACCCTGAGGTACTCTCACACAGCTTGTAGAGTTTTATTCCGTACCTCGCCCTCTTGCTGGGGAGGTATTGCCGGAATGCAAGCCTACCTTTGAAGTGGACGAGGGATTCATCCACACAAATTTCCCATTCTGGAACGGACACTTCAGCAAACTTGTTGCTGAAGTGTTCTATGACCGGCCGAATTTTGAACAATCTGTCGAAATTCAGGTCATCACGGGGAAGGCTGTCCGCATTGTCCCTGAAATGTAAAAATTTGTGAATGACCTCGAATCGCTTTCGGGCCATCACCGCGCCGACCACTGGAGTGTGATATAAAATATCTGTACTCCAGTATTGGCGGATTTCTGGTTTCTTCACAATCCCCATGTGAAGTACCAATCCCCAATACTTCAACATTTCTCCAGAGTCCACGGGACTCCAAGAAGAAAATATGGAATTTGGGTTTTGGACCAGAAATTGTTGGGCGTAAATGTTGGTCTGGTCCACCATGGGACTCACAATGTCCTCAGAGAAAAAGACTTTGAAAAAGTCAATTTCCCTGAAGTTTGTGGTCTCAAGCTGGATTCCTGATTGGGGAAGGAAATCAGGAATCTGTGGAGTGTATTGTTCAGGGACGGGGGTCCACACGGGGGCCCTGGTGCTAGCTTGGGCGTGACTAGCACCAGGTTGAGGGTTACTCACAGACGGCTGTGGGTCGATGGCCTCCGTCTCCTCTTCTCCAGGCTGCGGCTCTTCTCCAGGCTGCGACTCTTCTCCAGGCTGCGGCTCTTCTCCAGGCTGCGGCTCTTCTCCAGGCTGCGGCTCTTCTCCAGGCTGCGGCTCTTCTTCTACAGCCCCCGGACGATGTCTTGTCCTGCGACGTTGTCTTGGAGGCGAGTTGGTGTCACTGGAGGAGGAAGAATGTGAGGAATAGAGGAACGTGGGGTCCTCTCCCTCACTGTCAGCATCGGAGGCAAGTATAGCATATGCCTCCTCAGCCGAGTACGCCCTTTCTGACCTTGATGACTGTGACGAACGGGACGGGCGGGACATTGTGTGCTGTGTTTTGTGTGCGTGTGTAAAAAAAAATGTAGAATTTATTGTACGGTAGTGTGAGTGTACGTGTGTATGCGGGTGCTTGGTGTAACTTTGATGTGTGGGGTCAGTCGGGCGGAGGGGTCTGTCGGGCGGAGGGGTCTGTCGGGTGGAGGGGTCTGTCAGGCAGACGGCAAGGGCGGACGGCGAGCGCCCGGGCAGAAAGGCGAGAGCTCGGGCAGACGGCGAGGGCTAAGCAGACGACGAGGGCGGACGCCGAGCGCCCGGGCAGACGGCGAGGGCGGACGGCGACGGCGAGGGCGGACGGCGAGGGCTAGGGCGGACGGCGAGGGCTAGGGCAGACGGCGAGGGCTTGGGCAGACGGCGAGGGCTAGGGCAGACGGCGAGGGCTAGGGCAGACGGCGAGGGCTAGGGCAGACGGCGAGGGCTAGGGCGAGGGCGGACGGCGAGAGCTCGGGCAGACGCCGAGCGCTCGGGCAGACGGCGAGGGCTAAGCAGACGGCGAGGGCTAGGGCGGACGGCGAGCGCCCGGGCAGAAAGGCGAGAGCTCGGGCAGACGGCGAGGGCTAAGCAGACGACGAGGGCGGACGCCGAGCGCCCGGGCAGACGGCGAGGGCGGACGGGACGGCGAGGGCTAGGGCGGACGGCGAGGGCTAGGGCAGACGGCGAGGGCTTGGGCAGACGGCGAGGGCTAAGCAGACGGCGAGGGCTAAGCAGACGGCGAGGGCTAGGGCAGACGGCGAGGTCTAGGGCAGACGCCGAGCGCTCGGGCAGAAAGGCGAGAGCTCGGGCAGACACCGAGCGCTCAGGCAGACGGCGAGGGCTAGGGCGAGGGCGGACGCCGAGCGCCTGGGCAGACGGCGAGGGCTAGGGCAGACGGCGAGGGCTAGGGCGGACGGCGAGGGCTAGGGCAGACGGCGAGGGCTAGGGCAGACGGCGAGGGCTAGGGCAGACGGCGAGAGCTCGAGCAGACACCGAGGGCTAAGCAGAGGGCTAGGGCGAGGGCGGACGCCGAGCGCCCGGGCAGACGCCGAGCGCTCGGGCAGACGGCGAGGGCTAAGCAGACGGCGAGGGCTAGGGCGAGGGCGGACGGCGAGAGCTCGGGCAGACACCGAGCGCTCGGGCAGACGGCGAGGGCTATGCAGACGGCGAGGGCTAAGCAGACGGCGAGGGCTAGGGCAGACGGCGAGGGCTAGGGCAGACGGCGAGGGCTAGGGCAGACAGCGAGGGCGGACAGCGGACGGGGAGCGCTCGGGAGGACGGGGAGCGCTCGGGCGGACGGGGCGAAGGAGAGCAAGCGTGCAGGTGCAAGAGGGAGCTAAGGAGCCAGCAGCAGCGGGGGGGGGCAGTAGCAGGGTGGGTGATCACTGGGACAGTGGGGGGGATGGGTGATCACAGGTGCAACTGCTGCCTGTAATCACTTTACACCGGCTGGCAGAAGGAGCACCAGCCAGTCAGTGTCAGTGCACAATACAGGGGAGGAGGAAGATGGAGGTGGGGAGATGGGGAGAGGGGGGATGGAGGGGGAGAGCGGTGATGGAGGGGGAGAGCGGTGATGGAGGGGGAGAGGGGTGATGGAGGGGGAGAGGCGGGGATGGAGGGGGAGAAGGGGGGATGTGCAGGAGGGAGGGGGAGAACAGAGGAACAACCGAGAGAGAGGGAAAGAGAAGACGGGGACAGGCGGCGCACAGAGGGAGTACAGAGACAGGGAAAGATGTTACCGGTTCCGGCGGCGGCGGCGGCGGTGGCGGATCGGTCTCGGTGCGGCAGATCGGTGTCGGTCGGCGGCAGATGGACCACGCTCCTTGGCATCCAGGGACGGAATGGACCAGGGAAGCGTGGTCCACCATTGTAAACAATCCCCTGGATAGCCGATTGGAGGGCTAGCGTCACATGGACACTAGCTCCAATCAGATCCAGGGGGGGGGGGACACACATACCCCCCAGCCAATGCCTGATGCTATATGCATCAGGCCATCCCAAATCCAGAATATTCCACCAATTTTCATTGGTGAAATATTCCATTGATTCTGAATGGCAGTGACAGATTTTCACTGCCAATCAGAGGGGCCCTAGGCACGGGGTGGTTAATCCACCCCCCGTGGGGTGAACTACAGGTTGTCACTGTGCATTAGCTATAGTGACACCTGAGTCACCCCCCTCACATGGGCCGCAGGAGCCCGATCATTCCATGGCCCACCCCTAGGGCCAAGGGTCGGGAACGACTTTGATTTCATGGCCCAAACGTAGGGCCAAGGGTCGTGAAGGGGTTAAAGTGCATTAATTAACAAAAACAAAAAATCTTGGGAAGAAGTGTGCTGCAGTCAGGTTCTTTACTAATACAGAACTAACCAAAACTAACATGAACTGGCTGTTAGCTATTAACTAAGTTCTTTATCAACCTTACAGTATGGACATTTCAGGTAATGATTCCCACTAGGGCAGTTTTAATTAGTAGAAAACATGTTTTTCCTATTTTCTGTTTTGTGAGCTTAGTCTTATGTTGCCCAACACCATATGTTTTTTCTTCTACAGGTTTCTGATTAATCACATATGCATACTGTATGTAATTACTGGCAATGGTTTTTCTGTTTGAACCATCTATGCTGATTAATTTCATTGCTACTTATTTATAGTACCAGCATAGCAACATTTTTATAACTTTCCCATAACGTTTCCCACTGCCAATTTATTCATTTTTTCGATAACTTTATTTCGTGTGTACATTTTTTTTATACCTTACAGGGATTTGAACATTTGATGATTTATGCTATATACTGCAATACCGCAGTACAGAGTGAAAATTGTTGTATCCTATGAACTAATCATTGCTCTGCGATCATGTGGGGACAGTTGAAGCACATACTACTATGCCATTTACACTGTGTGCAGAATTATTAGGCAAATGAGTATTTTGATCACATGATACTTTTTATACATGTCCTACTCCAAGCTCTATAGGCTTGAGGGCCAACTACCCATTAAGTAAATCAGGGATGTGCATCTCTAATGAAGAGGGGTGTGATGTAATGACATCAACATCCTATATAAGGTGTGCTTAATTATTAGGCAAATGCCTTTCCTTAGGCAAAATGGGTCAGAAGAGAGATTTGACGGGCTCTGAAAAGTCCAAAATAGTGAGATGTCTTGCAGAGGGATGCAGCAGTCTTGAAATTGCCAAACTTTTGAAGCGTGATCACCGAACAATCAAGCGTTCCATGGCAAATAGCCAAAAGGGTCGCAAGAAGCGTGTTGGGCAAAAAAGGCGCAAAATAACTGCCCATGAATTGAGGAAAATCAAGCGGGAAGCTGCCAAGATGCCATTTGCCACCAGTTTTGCCATATTTCAGAGCTGCAACGTTACTGGAGTATCAAAAAGCACAAGGTGTGCTATGCTCAGGGACATGGCCAAGGTAAGGAAGGCTGAAAAACGACCATCTTTGAACAAGAAACATTAGATAAAACGTCAAGACTGGGCCAAGAAATATCTTAAGACTGATTTTTCAAAGGTTTTAAGGACTGATGAAATGAGAGTGACTCTTGATGGGTCAGAGGCTGGATCATTAAAGTGCAGAGAGCTCCAGGGCAGACGCCAGCAAGGTGGAGATGAGGTGCTGGTATGGGCTGGTATCATCGAAGATGAACTTGTGGTACCTTTTTGGGTTGAGGATGGAGTGAAGCTCAACTCCTGGACCTACTGCCAGTTTCTGGAAGACAACTTCTTCAAGCAGTGGTACAGGAAGAACTTGGTATCGTTCAAGAAAAACATGATTTTCATGCGGGAAAATGCTCCATCACATGCATCCAACTATTCCAAAGCGTGGTTGGCCAGTAAAGGTCTAAAAGAAGAAAAAATGCTTGGCCTGTGTGCGTTTCCAAAGTGGAGTTTCCGAAAGTGGGTGGCAGAGATATTCCACAGATGTCTTACCTACTCTTCCTAATGCTGTTTTGCCCTAATGTGACAATATATCTTCTTCCTTCACAGGTATGGACACTTGATCTAATCTAGTGGTGTATCTAACCTCTGCTATATTATCCAATCACTGTGTGCATTCCACATTATAAATGGTATGGACACATTGATCTAGTGGTGTATCTAACCTCTGCTATATTATCCAATCACTGTCTGCATTCCACATTAAAAATGGTATGGACACATTGATCTAGTGGTGTATCTAACCTCTGCTATATTATCCAATCACTGTGTGCATTCCACATTATAAATGGTATGGACACATTGATCTAGTGGTGTATCTAACCTCTGCTATATTATCCAATCACTGTCTGCATTCCACATTATAAATGGTATGGCATATTCCCCCTTTTGCTTTGTATCTTAGAAATATCCATATTGTTTCATCATGCTTGTGTCTCCCTCCTGCTGATCCGGCCCCAAATGTTTGTCTTAGCAGCAATTTGTTAATTGTACCCTGGTGTGCTATGTCCTTTTCTCTCCTCTGACCCCTTCCCTCTATATACCTGGCCTATTATCTGCTGCCCACAAGAGGTATAAATTGCAGGGCACAAGGCCTCTGTGCTTTGGCCTGTGTGCGTTTCCAAAGTGGAGTTTCCGAAAGTGGGTGGCAGAGATATTCGAGAGATAAGCCAGAGGTAACCAGAAGGTAATAACTCTACCCTTCTACTAACTGACATAATGGTAATAGTAACCTCCATATCCAAAAGTCCTTCAGTTTAATGCCTTTTTAGCTTGTGCATTAGTCAGCCACTTTTACCGCCCCATTCCTCCTCCATCACTCAGTCTCCACATCATCCCCTCTCTAGTCCCCTTTACTAAGCCCTCAAGACTGCATAACTAGCCCCGACCAGTTGACCCTACACAAGGTTAGGACCTGCACCACAGACATTACTGCTCCTCCACATGACCAACCCCAATGGGGAATAACCCAACCAAATACCCCCCAAGCCCCAAAATAATGCGTACAAAGCGAACCACAATAAGAGAAACTAAGCCAAAGTCAATATCGCAGCTATTCCCACAACGCAACAAACCCACAGCCCATGAAATGCCACCCACCCAAGCAACTCCATTAAGGCAGGGAGACCCCACCAAAAGCCCTCAACAAACTAGAAGCAGCCCCCCACAAAATGCACCCCCGATGGGTATGGAGGAACTCCTGACATCCATCAAAAAGACCTTCAGGACCGAGCTCTCCACCGCAGTCGACAATTTCACACGCCAACTTCAAGACATCACTCAACGCACAGACAATCTAGAAAGACGAATGGACAACATAGCTGATGCTATAGAGACCGACAGGAAACTACTCCAAGAACAAGACGCCAGAATTGAATACATGGAGCTGAAATGTGAGGACATGGAAAATCGATCAAGGAGAGGAAACATTTGAATTAAAGGCCTCTCCGAAAACGATACAAACCTAAAAGCAACAGTCTCCAAACTCTTCCAATCTCTTCTTCCTCAAGCAGACACCAATCTCTTCTAGATAATCAGAATACACAGAGCTTTAGGAGAACCCAGATCAGATGCATCACCAAGAGACGTGGTTCTTAAACTACACCATGAAGAATTAAGAGACCTGATCCTCACAGCCGCACGCAACAAACCTACCCTGCTAGGACTACCAGACACAGTCACTCTATTCCCGGACATCTGCCCAGCGACCCTAATGAGAAGGAGAGCAATGAAAGACACCACAACGGCGCTACTAAAAGCACACATCAAATACAAGTGGGGCTTTCCACACACCCTGATCTTTCACTAGAACAACAAAACCTACTCACCGAGAACGGAAGAAGAAGGCCAACAAGCCCTGGAAATGGCAGGTATCCCTCCGAATGACACCAACACACTACCACAACGACCAAAACCCAATAGGGAGTGGACAGAGGTTCGTCACTCAAACAACTCTAACCCCCAATCCCCCCAGAAACCATGACTAAAACAATTAAAAATCTTAGAACACCAAATAAAACAACACAACCCCTTTTCCCCGCACACCAAACGCCCAATCCTACCTACTACTAGACGACTCCAAAACAAAGCCGCAAAACTCCAACCCCTATCCCACAAAAACCATCCTACAGAGAATGTACTGTCCCTGGAACCAGATGATTCCTAAAAAAGACAACAAATCCCCAACCCATACCCCACACAAACCACCCTACAGAGAACACAACACCTCTACATTAAATGTGCTAACCCAAATTGACCCAACGCTATCCATGGTCATGACCTCAAGAGACCTGAACACTCGGGTCCCAAAAACAACCGAAAATTGCCCCTGTTGTACCCGCTGTGTCCACCATCCCATCCGCAACCCCCACTCCCCCACAACTCAAAGGTTACCTCTCCCCAAATCAATACCCAAACTGACCATCACCACACAACACAGAGACAGACCCCACACGACAGCTAACATGTACCCCCATATTGCGAATGTATAAGGTACTATCACACAATGTCAGAGGACTCAACTCCCCGTTTAAGAAAAAACACGTGTTCATAGACTACTCACAACATACACCGACATCATACTACTACAGGAAACACACTTTACAGACCGCTCCTTCCCGAAATTCTTCCATAAGTCATACACTAGATCCCACCTAGCATCCCATAATAAAAAAACTAGAGGAGTGGCCATCCTATTCCACAACTCCTTCCCATTCGTACAGGAACAAGTGACTGTGGACAAAGAAGGTAGGTACCTCATAATACACGGGACAGTCCAATCAAAATGAATCTGTGTCATAAATAGCTACGCCCCCTGTCGATACAAATGAAAACGATCTGTACCGTAACGAAGCTGAGGGGACGAAACCTACGACCTTCTACTCTGGGGAGGAGATTTCAACATAATAATAGACACCACACTGGATAGCTCAACCCAGAAACGATCCGATATCACTAACACTGAGAGAAAAACTCTACAAAACGTACTTAAATCCCACCGACTAGTAGACACATGGAGAGAAACCCATACACACTCGAGGAGCTACACCTACTTCTACAAGGCCCACCACTCATACTCCAGAATAGACTGGATACTAACAAACTCCGGCAACCTAACCTCCCTTCTCTACTCTAGACACATCCCGTCCTCCTGGTCAGACCACGACTGCGTACTATCAGTATTTAAAACTGATACTGAGACATCTCTTTACAGATGGCGACTAAACGAATCCCTACTGACAAACCCCCACACTAGAGCGCAGATAGAACAAGAACTCAAAACTTACTTCGCCACAAACAAATCTTCCGAAGTCTCAGAAGGCAACATCTTGATGGCCCATAACAAATACATGATAGGCGTACTTATACGACTGGCCTCCAAAAAAAAAGAGAGACAGACTAGAGACACAGGCGGACCTTGAAGACAAGCTCAGTAAACTGGAATTTGCCAACCAATCCCACCCCTCCAAATATCTCACCAAGAAAATACTCGGCACAAAACTACAACTCAACACAATACTAACAACCCGCACTGAAAGAGACATTAGGTGGGCACAAGCGACGTTTTATAAATACTCCAATAAGATGGACAGAATGCTCGCATGCAAACTCAGACAAAGAAAGCCTAAACACAATTTTTTCAATTAAAGATTAACAATCGCATACCACCCACAACTCAAATAAAATCTATGCTGCACTCCACAAATTTTACCAGAATTTATATAATGACAACCCACACTCCACCAAACCCAAAATTGACGAATTCCTAGCCACTACACCACGACCATCCCTAACCCCGAACTCTGCGGCAAAACTACACTCACCAATAACAGAAGAAGAGATACTGACCACCATCAAACAACTAAAAGCAGGTAAAGCACCAGGCCCGGACGGACTGACCGTATTATACTACAAAAAATTCCAGGACACACTAACGAACCACATACGCGCATATTGCAACAACTTACTCTCAGGACAAACCATGCCCCAAGAGCTTTACACCGCATATATTGCTGTCATCCCAAAATCAAAAAAAGACCCACTACTCATCAAGAACTACAGACCCATCTCTCTATTACATATACTGTAGACCAGTGATGGCAAACCTATTACACGCGTGTCAGCACGGACACGCGTAGCCATTTTCAGTGACACGCGGCCGCCGGAGAAACTAGACTCGCTATTTGGATAAAAACCACAGACACGGACACAGCAGCAAAAAACTGTTGCGAGTCGGGTTTCCGACACGGCAATGCGAGCGCTTTCCGAGACATCTGCGATTTGTAAATCACACATTACTCGCTATTACTCGCTTCCCCATTCATTAACATTGGACTCGCTAGACTCGCAACGAGTAGCGAGTCCCGGGCTCGGACTCGCTAGACTAGAGTCAAGCGATTCCGAGTAATTTAGGACTCGCCCATCACTAACTACAGCTGAGGAAAAAAAAATGTGCTGGAGGTCTGTAGCCAGAACAGCAGAGCTCCGGCACAGAGCGTCTAGTCCTGGGACTTCCGGTAAGCGGAACTTCTGGCTGGCGCAGAAGGGAGCAGCGGAATGCTGTGGGGGACGCATATCTGAGGCCCTGCGGTCGCTGTCTGGAGGTCCAGTGATTACTACAGCAACCATCCTCCAGTGAAAGGTTCTGGGCAGAATCTGGGGTGTCATGAATGTGTGATTGGCCATTACTGAGATAAGTGAGGGGGAGGCTGGATAAGGCCTGTGCTATGGGTGCTGTTTCCCGCCATTAAGTTACATAAGGAACGCCATCTTGCAGCATAGTACAGACTCCATTTCACCACTATTATTGTTGCGCACCCTATTAATCCCTATTTCTGCTTATTAACTCTGCCCTTTCCTAAAAGACAGTTAACCCCTAATTGCCTGCAGGGCTATCTATAAATCTTCTGTCACTGCCCCTCTTATGGAGAAGCCAAAAAAACCAAGGTTAAGTAAAGGAAGTGGTAGTAGCAGTAGCCGACCCTTTCAAGAGACATGGACTGAGATGTATGGCATTATAGAAAAAAATGGCAGATCATTTTGCGTTCTATGTAGTGAAACGGTAGTAAGCAGAACGTGGAATATAAATAGACATTTTGACAGATAACCTTAGTAGCGCTTGCTTGGCCTTGAAGTGTACAAAATACCAACCTTCAATTGAAGATTTATTTTAGCCAATGAAATTCAGCAACAAAAAAGTCACTAAATCAGTGATGGCGAACCTGTGGTAGTCCAGCTGTTGCTGGACTGCCACAGGTTCGCCATCACTGGAAGAATTCCCCCTCCCTCTCACTTATCTTAGTTCATGGCACCCCACACAGGTTAAATAACAGCAAGACCAACAAAAGAAACCAACTGACAGATTAACAAAGAAGTCACTAAGCAGGTAAGTTAAATAATTATACATATTTGTTATTTAAACTATAAATATCGTAAAATTAGGGGTTTTTTTCTCAAGGTGACACACCACCCGAGTTATGCTCGGTTTTTTGGCGAATTTTGACACACCAAGCTCAAAAGGTTGCCCATCACTGCTGTAGACCTTCAAATCTTCACAGCCATATTAACCAACAGAATAAATACCTGCCTCCCTAACCTTATACACAAAGACCAAGTGGGTTTCATACCTTCGAGACAAGCACCAGACAACATATGTAGGAACGTCAATATAATACACAATGCCAACAAATCCAACTCACCCCTAACTGTCCTGGCTCTAGACATAGAAAAAGCCTTTGACTCAGTTGAATGGCCATACCTATTTCAAGTTCTGAACAGATTGGGGCTACCTCAACAATTGATAAACGCCCTTAAACTCCTCTACAACAAATGGTGCAGGACAATTTAATATGCGGCGCTCCCCCAGCCCATCACCACGGTGCGGTTTCAGCACCATGGTGATGGACAGTGGCTATGCATATTATATGAACGAGAGCAGGAGATCTCCTGCTGCCTCCTGCAGCCTCCACCAGCCACCCCAGCTCGGATTTTCCGGTACGCCGTGCCATCGCAAAAAAAGCACTGTGCGTCGCCAGGTTTTGAATGTGCGCAGCTGTTTTGCATACGCTGCGCTCATTGGTTGCCGCGACTGGTGGCAACCAGTGAGCACCGACGCGCTATTTCCGTGACAGACAGAGAACCTTAGACGATTATATAGTAGATAGTCATTACAAACAGAGTGATCTATTTCAAGCGTCTATTTCTGTAAATGTTGATCATTATGGCTTGCAGTCAATGGAAACCCAAAAGTCACTATCTCATAAAATTAGAATCTTATATATAAAACCCGGAGGGATTTGTGACGTCACATCCGTCACTTTGTCCCAGCATCCGGTTATTGTGCCCAGAGGTACACCCGCTCAGGGTGACCCAAGATGGCGGCCGTAAGCGGGAGTACCCTGGCGACCCACACTACTCAGCACTCACCCCCCCAACCCACGTCCACACACACGTACACCCCTGACACAACACTATCGTACCCCTCCCCCCCACACACACTCACACACACACTCATACTCTCATGCAGACTACCAGTCTCCGGTATACTTACCCCACCGCCATCCCACTGTGCCGCTCCCGCTTGGCCCCGCCCACCTCGCAACAGGCTCCGCCCACCTCACGGGGCTCCCGCCAAGCTCAGCCCACCTCGCGGGGCTCCTGCCAACCTCCGCCCACCTCGCGGGCTCCCCCGAGCTCCGCCCACCTCGCGGGGCTCCCACCAGGCTCCGCCCACCTCGCGGCGATCCCGCCAGGCTCCGCCCACCTTGCCCCTGCTCCCGCCTGGCTCCGCCCACCTCACCTGCGCACACCACCGAGCCTCCATCCTGCCCTGACCACTGAGCCTCCGTCCTGGGCTGACCACCGAGCCTCCGTCCTGCGCTCACCACCGAGCCTCTGTCGTCTGCTGACCACCGAGCCTCCGTCCTCTGCTGACCACAGAGCCGCCGTCCTGGCCTGACCACCGAGCCTCCGTCCTGCGCTGACCACCGAGCCTCCGTCCTGGGCTGACCACCGAGCCTCCGTCCTGCGCTGACCACCGAGCCTCCATCGTCTGCTGACCACCGAGCCTCCGTCGTGTGCTGACCACCGAGCCTCCGTCGTCTGCTGACCACCGAGCCTCCGTCCTCTGCTGACCACAGAGCCGCTGTCCTGGCCTGACCACCGAGCCTCCGTCCTGCGCTGACCACCGAGCCTCCGTCCTCTGCTGACCACAGAGCCGCCGTTCTAGCCTGACTACCAACCCTCCGTCCTGCCCTGACCACCGACCCTCCGTCCTGGGCTGACCACTGAGCCTCCATCCTGCGCTGACCACTCAGCCTCCATCTTGCGCTCACCACTCTGCCTCCATCCTGCGCTGCCCACTCTGCCTCCATCCCGTGCTGACCACTGAGCCTCCATCCTGTGCTGACCACTGACCCTCTATCCTGCGCTAACCACTGAGCCTCCATCCTGCGCTGACCACTCCATCCTGTGCTGACCACTCAGCCTCCATCCTGTGCTGACCACTCCATCCTGTGCTGACCACTCATCCTCCATCCTGCACTGACCACTCAGCCTCCATCCTGCGATGACCACTCAGATTCCATCCTGCGCTGACCACTCAGCCTCCATCCTGCGATGACCACTCAGCTTCCATCCTGTGATGACCACTCAGCCTCCATCCTGCGCTGACCACTCAGCCTCCATCCTGTGCTGAGCACTGAGCCTCCATCCTGTGCTGACCACTGAGCCTCCATCCTGTGCTTACCACTGAGCCTCCATCCTGTGCTGACCACTGAGCCTACATACTGCGCTGACCACTGAGCCTACATACTGCGCTGACCACTCCATCCTGTCCTGACCACTCAGCCTCCATCCTGCGCTGACCACTCAGCCTCCATCCTGCGCTGACCACTCAGCCTCCAGCCTGCGCTAACCACTGAGCCTCCATCCTGCGCTGACCACTCAGCCTCCATCCTGCGCTGACCACTCAGCCTCCATCCTGCGCTGACCACTGAGCCTCCATCCTGCGCTGACCACTGAGCCTCCATCCTGTGCTGACCACTCCATCCTGTGCTGACCACTGAGCCACCGTATACAGGGCTAACCACTGAGCCACCGTATACAGTGCTAACCACTGAGCCACCATATACAGTGCTAAGCACTGAGCCACCGTATACAGTGCTAACCACTGAGCCACCATATACAGAGCTAACCACTGAGCCACCATATACAGTGCTAACCACTGAGCCACCATATACAGTGCCAACCACTGAGCCACCGTATACAGTGCTAACCACTGAGCCACCATATACAGTGCTAACCACTGAGCCACCGTATACTCTGCTACCCACTGAGCCACCTGTATACACACAATTAATTTCACCGCACTCCCCTAACTATTAGTAAATAAACTATATATGGATTCTAGACTACCCGATTCTTTAGAATCGGGCTGCAATCTAGTATTATATAAGACCAACTGGTCGGGGCTCCTTTTGCATGAATTACTGCATCGATATAGCATGGCTTGGAGGCGATCAGCCTGTGGAACTGCTGAGGTGTTATGGAAGCCCAGGTTGCTTTGATAGCAGTCTTCAGTTTGTTGCATTGTTGGGTCTGGTGTCTCTCATCTTCCTCTTTTTTTTTTTTTTTAAGTAAATAATTTTTATTGGATTTTCAAAAAAACATAACAGATCAATTGTCTTTCATGAACATTTGATTACAATTTTGTAAACCTCACCCTCAACCCCCCCTCTCCCTTAATCCCCAATCCCTTAGAGTCTCACGTTTTATACATTCTCCAAACATGTGTTAAACAATCACATAACTACCAAGTGTCCAATTGTATATGCATGTTAACAGTTAACCTAGCCTCAACCGTCCCAGGCTACCCCCAATTCCTCCAAACTATACCAGCTGTCAATCTAAATGGCAATACTACCTTTCTAATTTCTTCCAATGACCATTGGGAGACAACAAACCCCCTCCACCTGGTGAAAAATTTGGCAGTGTCCCGTTCCTTGTTTTTTTCTGCCAGTAATCTCTCCACTAACATGGCTCCCTTCATTTCTTTGATCACTTCTGACGCATGCAGTGAGCCAGGTTCCAACCAGTGCCTCAGTATTACTCGGAGTGTGGCAGTTGCCAACATGTGGAAGATTGGTATATCTCCCCCCTTTAGCCCTAGCGTGTATCTGTCCTGAAATAACCAAATTTGTGGCATCAATGGTATTAACAACTCCGAAGCCTCTGCCAAGATTTTCCGTACTCCCTCCCAAAGATTCCGTATAATGTCACACTCCCATACCCCATGGAACATATTTGTCCTCTCCTGTTTACACTTAGGACAGTGTTGAAACCTTTCCCCCCGGCAGTCCGAGATGAGAATTGGAACCCCAGCACAGCCCTGTGGATAACCCTAAAATATGTATCTCTCCACCTCTCGTTACGTATGAAGCGTCTCATCTCTTTCCAACCTCTCCGTATCGTCATTTCTATTTCCTCATTTCCAAACTGAACCCTCCACCCCTTGTACATGACTTGTGGACCCGGTGGGAGCGTGTGTATCCTCAAGGCAGAGTGTATCGAAGAGACACCCACCACCGATGCATCTAATGTTGTCAACCCATCCCAGGTGTTAGTCACATATTCCGCCCTAACATTCACTTGCGACCTCATTACTCGGTGCTTCACCTGGTAATACTGAAAAATGTGGGCAGGCGGTAAGTTAAATTTGTTCAGAACTTCCTGTCACGTCAGCCATCTAGTTTCCTCTCCATGTAGCAAGTCTCGGGCTGTCCGTATCCCCCTATACCTCCACATTTCAAATAGCTTATTGTCTCTCCCTTGCGGGAAGTCCGGGCATTCCCACAACTCCAAGTACTTTGAGACTTTGCAGGGCAGTTTCAAAGATTTCCTCACCACTTTCCATGCACTGATTGTGTCTCCAAATACCATTGATTTTTTCACCATGTGAGGTAGGCTCCCCCCCCCGGTGTATGTAACAGAGACACCAGGCCCCATGGTCTGCACATCTCCGACTCCAGCGAGCAATCCGAGAACTTCCCGGAGCCTCTCACCCAATCTAAAATATGCCTTGAGATGCAAGCGAGATTGTACCCCCTGACATTGGGGAAATCCAAACCACCCCAGTCCCTGGGAGACATGAGGGTCCAAAGCCTAATTCTAGGTCGTCTGCCGCGCCAAATGAATGCAGAGAACATCTTATTCAACCTAGTCACATCCGTTCTGTTTAGCAAGAGAGGCAAGGTCTGCAAAGTGTAAAGCAGCCTGGGGAAACTCATCATTTTAACCAAATGACATCTTCCCAAGAGGGACAATGGGAAACCCATCCATCTACCTAGTTCTGTTTTTATTTTAGCTATTAGAGGGTCATAGTTAAGTTTGTAGACTTGATTTTTTGTTCTGGCTAAGTGTATGCCGAGGTATAATATGGATGTTTTCTTCACCGGGTTCCCATGTAAGGCCGTACCACAGCGTTTCCGCTGGTCCGACTTAGTGTCTTCTTGTAAGAATAAAATATTGCATTTGCCTTTGTTCAATTTAAACCCTGAAAAGGCGCCAAATTCCTCTATAAAGCCTAACACTCCTGGCAAGTCTCTTTGCGGGCTAGCAAGGTATAAAACTACGTCATCCGCAAATAGATTTATTTTATGCTCCCTCTCTCCCAACTTAATTCCCTCGAATATTTCCTCTTTGTCCAAAGCTCTTGCTAGCGGCTCTATTGCCAGATCAAAGAGTAACGGCGACAGAGGGTAGCCTTGACGGGCTCCTCTCCCCAATTTAAAACTACGGGACAAGAATCCTGGCATGCTCAATCGTGCCCTGGGACTATTGTATAGACTACTCAGGAATGTCCTGAACGAACCCGTAAGGCCTATCTTATCCAGTACCATGTCCAGCCAAGACCATCTGACGTTATCGAACACCTTTTCGGCGTCAAGTGTTACTATAGCTGGGCTCTCCAAGGTCTCCCCCACACTCAGTTTAACGGCATCTATAACTAACAAAGCCTTACGGACATTGCCCACCGCCGACCTCCCCTTTACGAAACACGCCTGGTTTTTATTAATCAAAGTGGGTAGTATCAAAGCCAATCTGTTAGCTAGTATCTTGGAAATTAATTTTAGATCCAGGTTAATTAGGAAAATTGGTCTATAATTGCTGGGGTCATCAAGATCTTTACCACCCTTCGGGATGAGAGTTATATGGGCCGTATTCATGTGATCTAGGATCTTTTCTCCGGTTAAATAAGGATCTTAAATGTGGAGACACTTTATCTTTTAAAGCTTTAAAAAACCCTCCACTAAACCCGTCTGGGCCTGGGGCCTTATTCGGATTAAGATCCGATATAGCTCCCTCCACCTCCTCAAGACTGATCTCTGCAATTTCTGCATGGTGGGATCCATGGATTTCATCTGTTTACCATGTACCGCACTAATCGCAATTACCTGAATAATACATGAGACACCAGCTATCCTCTTTATACACCTGCATTCAGAGGCGGCATCCCCTTTCTTTCCCTCCCCCTTTGTGTTGTTTTCCTAAATGTTAAAAGGTTTGGTTGCAATGGTTATCTTGACATAATCTCAATAAAAAATATTGGTTTAAAAAAAGACTGATCTCCGCATTCAGGGCTTGCAAATCTTCCTCCAAAATCCCAGGCAATTCAATGCCACCCAACCAATTTTCTCCCCTATCGACCAATGTCTCCGAGGGACCGTATAATTTTGCGAAATACTCACCCAATACATTTACTATCTCGGCTGGGTCGGAGAGGCGCAAACCAGAGCCATCTTTTATCGTGGTTATTAGTGTTTTGGGTCTCCTTCCCCTTGCCAAATTTGCCAAAATCTTGTCGGCCTTGTCCCCAAACCTGTATAATTTTGCCTCCCATTCAGCCCTCTCCGAACCTTTCTTAAGTTACGCCCATTCCTCAAAGGTTTGTTTATGCGTCTGCCATGATGTCTTATGTTCTGGAGTGTGGTCATCTTTAAATACCATGTAGGCTGTTCTGGCTTTCTCACTATAAGTACGGAACATTTCGTTGACTCGTTTTTTTTGTGTTGAAGTATACACCATAATCTTACCCTTTAACACAACTTTGGCTGTTTCCCAGTACAGCATGGGGTTGTCTACATGTAATGCGTTGTTATGTGCAAACTCCGTCCACCATTCTCCCAATAACAGAGCAAAATTTGGATCACTATTTAGGTAGGAAGGGAACCTCCATATGTAATCCGTCCCCCTGGGATAGGTGTTCGTCAAAACCAACGTCACTGGGCTGTGGTCGGATATCACCATTGGTAGAATATCCACCCCCCTCACTCTTGACATAACGTCCTCTCCCCCAACAAGAACAGATCTATTCTTGACAATGTCCCATGAGGGTCAGAGAAGTGCGTGAACTCCCTTCCCTCGGGGTTCCTCAATCTCCATATATCATGTAAAGTCAGTTCCTCCTTCAAGTGTTGTAATGCGGTAGCTGAAGAAGATGCCAGCGGTCTATGTGACCTTTCTCGCAGCCTATCTTCCCCAGGTGACACGGTCGCATTGAAGTCTCCCCCGACTATCATCTTTCGTTTGTCCAGCTGGAGCAAATGAGTCTGGAGACCAGAAAAAAATGTAGCCTGATTTTCATTGGGGGGCATATATGCTGTAAATCTGAAAAATATCGCCCTGACACTCCAGAGTCAACCCCACCCATCTACCTTCTTCATCGTGTTCCCATTCCCATACCTTGCAAGATATATGTTTACTGATAAGAATTAGCACTCCTGCCTTTTTCCCTAATGCCCCTGACCCGTAGACCTCTCCCACCCATGATTTGTTCATACGAAACAGTTCGTCTTGTCTCAAGTGTGTCTCTTGAAGTAAAGCTATGTCCCCCTTTAATTTTCTCACATGTCTCAAAATCATTGATCGCTTTCCTGGGGACCGCAGCCCCTTGACGTTCCACGTCACTTTGTTAACCATTTTCCAGCTGTATAAGTTTTAAGGCAGGATTTATGCGGAGACCCCTCCCCCCGAATCTCTCGTACACATGAAAAGACTGTAAAACAATTTCTAGAGATGTTGCCAAAATTTTGGTTGTAGAAACCCTTCCCAACCCCAAAAACATACATAACTCCCTCCCCTCCACCATTCAACTTTATCAACCTTTCCTTCCACCAACATGGCACTTCCATTTTACCAATGTAGCCCATCAGGAGAATTTGTGTGTGCTCCCATCCTCCGGCCTAACAGCAAGAATATAGATGGCTGCAATATCAGCCAGGAGAGTCCCGCACGGCAGCGGGGAGCATTTTCTCCCAATTGAGTCAGCACTGACGAGCCTTGTCTATACGACTTCACTATCGAGACCGTCACAGGAGAAACAAAGACAAAACAAACAAAAAAGAAAAACAAAACAAAAAAAAACTTTTTGTTACTTCAGGAGTTCTGATCAAGAGTCACCTCGTGTCCTCAACGTGTCACCAAGAAGGAGTGCCCCCAACGAGTAACGCCTCCAGTCTATGATAGCTGTCCATCCTATCCGAGTCCTTTCAATCTGGGTCTCTGTGCCTTGTCTGTTCAGCTGTTCTCAGTGATGGCCCCGTGGGGCGCTCGTTGGCTCCTCCTCCCGAGTTCTCCTCTGCAGTTTGGGATCCGCGGTCAGGGACGTTTCCTCCATCCATTCTAGTAGGTGATTTCCTAGGGCTCGTTGTGAAATGCCTCAATGCTACACCGGCGTCTCTAAAGAACATTGGTGGTCCCTGTGTAGTAGATGACACCTTCAGGGTAGCCGGATAGAGCAGCTGGAATGGTATATTCCTCTTAAACAGCAAGCCACAAATTTCGTTAAATTTCTGCCTCTGTTTGGAAACAATGATGGAGTAGTCATTACATAAGATCACCTTGGACTCCCTCAGCAATAATGGCTGTTTGCGACGCTTGAATGCCTGCAGGATACGCTCTTTATTTTTGTAGTCCAAGTAGCGGGCTATGGTCTGCCTTGGTTTGGGCGGCCACTTATCTCCGTTTGACATGGTCGGGATCCCCACACGATGGGCCCGCTCGGTCTTACATCGGGATTTCAATCCTAGTGCTTCCGGCAGCTCTAGCTCGTAAATAGCCTCTAGTTGTGAGTTCGTAACAGATTCTGGCAATCCCACGATCCTTAGATTGTTTCTGCGGGATCGGTTCTCCAAGTCGTCGATTTTGTCGCCCATCCACCTAGACTGTTTTAAAGCTTCAGCCAGGCCCTGCTCCAACTGGACTATTCTATCTTCGGCGTCTGAGAGGCGCTGCTCAGCCTCCTGCAGCCTGGATCCCTGCTGTGTAACTTCTGCCTGTAGTTCAGCACACTTGCTGCAATAGCATCTTTTACTGTGGCTTGGAGTCCTGCGGACAGGTGCTCCTTCAACTCCTGGAGTATCCCCTCAAATGTGGCTGGGCCATTTTGCACCCCTGGTGATCCTCCCTGGATAGACTGTGCAGGGATGTTTTGTGACTGCCCACCCGTCCCCCAGGATAGTGAGCTCTGCCTTTTACTGGAGGGTCCGTCTCCCAGCCTCTCTCCGCTCCCCTGCTCACCTCCCGCTGTGCCCTGACTCTGGTGCAATGAGGAGCGGCGCTGCTGCAGCGGTTGTTGCCCCTCCTTCTCCCTCTTCTTAGTGACGCCCGCCATCTCTGATTTTTCACCTCTTCCCTGCCCTCCCTCCGTTCCTCCGTCTGCCCGCTCTTTACTTCTCAGCCCGCGGTGCATCCAATTCCCGGATGCCCCCGCACTCTCTCGGCCCAATCTGCGGTCCCGCCGTGCTGTGCAGGTGATTTAGTAGAGGTTTTTCGGCCGTTGGTGCCCGGAGCAGCTCCCTCCCGTGGCGCTCACATCGAGGCCAGAACCGGAAGTTCCTCATCTTCCTCTTGACAATATCCCATAAATTCATTATGGGGCTTAGGTCAGGCGACTTTGTTGGCCAATCAAGCACAGTGATACTGGTTATTAAACCAGGTATTGGTACTTTTGGCAGTGTGGACAGGTGCCAAGTCCTGCTGTAAAATTAAATTTCAAACTCCAAAATCTTGTCGCTAGAGGGAAGCATGAAGTGCTCTAAAATTTCCTGGTAGATGACAGCGCTGAGTTTGATCTTGATAAAACACAGTGGACCTACACCAACAGATAGCATGCTTCCCCAAACTATCACTGATTGTGGAAACTTCACACTAAACCTCAAGCAGCTTGGATTGTGTGTCTCTCCAATCTTCCTCCAGACTCTAGGACCTTGATTTCCAAATGAAATACTAAATTTACTGTCATCTGAAAACATCACCTTGGACCACTGAGCAACAGTTCAGTTCTTTTTCTCCTTGTCCGAGGTAAGAAGCTTCATGCATTGTCTATTGGCTATGAGTGGCTTGACACAAGCAATGCGACAGGTGTAGTCCATATCCTGGATACATCTGTGCGTGTTGGCTCTTGAAACCCTGAATCCAGCAGCAGTCCACTGCTTTTGAATCTCCTCCCAATTTTTTTTTAGAATTCTTAATTTATTCCTTTTTATAAGCATAGCAAAACAGAATAAATCATAACTTTAACTAGTGTTTACCAAATATCACCATACATTTCACAGTATAACTACTCACATGTATCTAGAAAGACAAATAACTCAGAGCTAAAGTTAGAGATAAGCAAATTAATCCATAGATGGACTATGGCTAAGTATCGGCTCTAAGGTTGAATTGGCAGGAATCATTGTTGTGCGGATCAATCTCCGACAAATAGCGTGGGTCCTATGGTCGGGTGGGTATGCAGGCCCTCCCAGTTCCCAACGTTACCCAGGGCAATGTGTGTAGTTGGAACTGAGTACATCTCTGTTCAATCTGTATCCACATTTTGTCATCCTTATTTCTACACCAGTCTATCACTTGCGCTAGATGACTCACCATGTGATATAATCTGACATCTGGTAAACCCACTCCACCCCACTTTTTAGATCTAAACAGTATAGATTTTGCTAATCTGGCACTCTTATTATTCCATATAAAAGTTGTTTGGATTTGGGTGATCGATTTAGAAAAGGAGGATGGAATCCTTATGGGAAGAGCTTGCAGGTAGTACAAATTCTTAGGCAAAACAGTCATTTTAAAAAGATGTTTAAACAGGAATGGTTTCCACGGTCTGCGCTGCTGCTTCAATCAATGTACTCCAAAAGGGTTGTTGCCTCCATCACATTCTTTATTCCACAATAAACCAGTGCGTTTCGGTGATTTCCTCGCACCTTCCTCAGGGTGATTTACATGGTACATACAAAGACCCTTTTATATTATTTACAGGGCGGATGTTGATTCCAGAAAGACAAAAAAAACTTTTTTACGATCGTCATCAATGGCGTCACACATGAGGGAACCTCCCCTTGTATAATATAGCAATTGTATACATTTTCCTTGAAGTTATAAGTGTATAAGACACATGATACCATTTAAGATGTATTGGAATAGAAGAATGATACCATTGCTATATGTAATGTATAAAAAATAAAATATATGGGAAGGCTACTTATATCGGGTTTGAATCTGAAAAATACCTAAAAGAACGTTTATCAGTATTTTATATGAGAGTCAGCAGTTTTACCCACTGGACTATTCAAGGTAGTCATTTGGTTGGAAAAGGAAATACCGTATATACTTGAGTATAAGCCGACCCGAGTATAAGCCGAGGCCCCTAATTTTACCCTCCAAAACTAGGGAAACTTATTGACTCGAGTATAAGCCTAGGGGGGAAAATGAAGCAGACTCTCATCACGGTATACAGCCCCTCTCATCATGATAAATGGCCCCCCATTACTGGTATATAGGACCTCCATCACTGGTATATAGGACCTTCATCACTGGTATACAGTTCTTCCCCATCAGAGGTTACAGCCCCCATCAGTGGTATATACAGGCCCGCCATCATTGGTATGTACAGGCCCCCCCTCAGTGGTATACACAGGCCCCCATCAGTGGTATATACAGGCCCCCCATCAGTGGTATATACAGGCCTCCCATCAGAGGTTACAGCCCCCTCAGTGGTATATATAGGCTCCCCCAGTGGTATATACAGGCCCCCATTAGTGGTATATACAGGCCCCCCCAGTGGTATATACAGGCCCCCATTAGTGGTATATACAGGCCCCCCCCAGTGATATATACAGGCCCCCATCAGTGATATATACAGGCCCCCCCAGTGATATATACAGGCCCCCATTAGTGGTATATACAGGCTCCCCCCAGTGATATATATGTCACGCCCCAGGGGCGAACGAGACGTGGACCCGCTGGACCGCTGCCGGAGCGGATGCTGATACCAGGTTAGAGAGAGAGAACCGGACTAGAATCTATATTGCATAAAGGGTTTTATTGATACAAGGAGTTTACCCCTAGGGAAAGGCCACAGGGCCCCCTCACAGTTCCTTCCTCCGGAGACGCCCGGGAAGGCCTTGACCCCTATACAGGGATTTGCTCCCAGTACGGAGCTCCGGAAGGTCTGTGAGCGGGATTACCCGTGTTAAACCCCAGGCGGTCAAAGAGAAACAGAGGAATAACACAGAATGCAAGAAACCCAAAGAACAACAAAAGTAGTAAAATGAAGAACACTGTAGGGCTGGCCTGGAGGAAGGCTAGAGAACCAACACCAGGACGGTCCGGATAAGTGGCAGGGGGACTGCACGGAAACAGCACGGAGACTTGCGACCACCACGGAGTCCGGTCCGGGGGAGGACCAGAGAAAACCACACAAGGACGGTCCAAAGGAATGGTAGTAACGCAGCACGACAGAGCACGGAGCAGCTCGGAGGCAGAACAGCGACACTGCAACAAGAACAAACAGATGAGTGTTAAACACTGCAGAATAACAGCATATAACAGGACCAAGACCGGCAACCTCGGGATGAATGAAGCGGACCGGCAAGGTCTAAGAGTAATGCACACCTGCAACAAGAACAAACAGATGAGTGTTAAACACTGCAGAATAACAGCATATAACAGGACCAAGACCGGCAACCTCGGGATGAATGAAGTTGCCCCGGCTAGGTCCCGAAGCAAGTGCACACTTTATATACCTGCTGCCCTACAGGGATTGGCCGGGAGGCGGGGCAGACTAATTGGCCAGCTGGCCCTATAAAGGTAACAGAGAGAGCGGCCCCGCCCCCTAGTGAACACACCGAGGGGAAGCAGAGCGGGGCAGCAGTCAGGGAGCGACAGTCTGAGCAGCAGGTGTGCGATGGAGCACCCCGGAGCCCCGGGATCGCCTGCGGATGGCCTGCAACCTGGAACCCCGACCCCGGAACCGGGAAGGAAGGGTAACTGCACGGGAAGAGGGACGGACAGGGTGCAGGGCGGAGGCGCTGGACCGCGGGGCAGTTACAATATACAGGCCCCCATCAGTGATATATACAGGCCCCCCCAGTGATATATACAGGCCGCCATCAGTGATATATACAGGCCCCTCCAGTGATAAATACAGGCCCCCATCAGTGATATATATACAGGCCCCCCAGTGGTATATACAGGCTCCCCCCAGTTGTATATACAGGCCCCACCAGTGATATACAGGCCCCCCTAGTGGTATACAGGCCCCCCCCAGTGGTATACAGGCCCCCCCAGTGGTATACAGGCCCCCGGTTGCTGCCGCACACCTGTAAAAGAATAGCTTTCATACTTACCCTCCTCGCTGTTAACGCGCGTCCTAGTCTCCTTCCTGCTTGTCTCAAACATGGCGCTTTAGCCAGCTGCCCCAGTGTTTTCCTCAACTGGTCTCCCTGAGATCAGTGAGAGCATTGAAGAATTGCTGTCACGGTAGTCTGCTCTTACATGACGTCATTAATCCATCCAGCGACAGCCAGTCCGGGTGTGGGAACTGTGCGATATCTAGAAAGGCAAATAGGCCAGCCAGGTCTTCTTTCATCCACAGATAGTACATTTGTGCGAAAAGATGGCAAATGAGATGAAAAGTATGGCCCCATCAGTACGTTTCCCCTTTTTCCTTAATCTTCGCAAATAGAGGGCGTAATTACCTTCTTATGTACAGTGTGCGGTTAGAAATGTCTGGGAAAAGGCGTATCTGGGCGTCCTCATAGGAAATCTTGCCATAAGACAACGCCGCTCAGACAATATCATCTTTATCCGTGAAATTATGCAGCCTGCAGGGGACATCACGTGGGTTAACATTATCTATGGGGCCAGGCCGGAAAACTCTATGGATCCTGTCAATCTTGTACAAGGCGTCTGGTGCCCTCTGTGTGACAGTATTAGGAATTTCTAAGGTTTTTTCTTTATGGTACCTTTACATGACGCAATATTGCATGCAATTTCACTGGCAATTTGCTGGTTGCAGTGAAATCATGGACACATTGTTCTATTTTGTTGCCGTGTACAAAATAGAACAATGTGTCCATGATTTCACTGCAACCAGCAAATTGCCAGTGAAATTGCATGCAATATTGCGTCGTGTAATGGTAACCTTAGAGTCTCTGTAGTAATAAATTCAGGGATGCCTTTAAGATGAACGTTATTACGTCTTTCCCTATTCTGCTGGTCATCAGATTGCAGTATTAGGGAGACAATATGGGAGTGTGAGCAGTGAACTTCCCTCTCCAGACTAGTCACCCTCTCTTCTATGAAGGTAATGGCCTCCTCAGTGGTGGCCATTACCGGTGGTAATATACTGTATACATCCTGTCCCTCCATGTCACGAAATAGTTGACATAAATTAGAACAGCTGCACTCATTTTCTTATCCTCTGTCAATACCCTGAGTGGCCAGCAAGATAAGGGGGCACCAGAGAGCTGCAGGTCCTGAGTAAGTTCATGATACCCTCCTTGTGGAGTGTGTCAATGACTGCCTTCTGGACAGCTACCAAGTCAGCAGTTTTCCCCATGATTATGTAGCCGACTGAACCAGACTAAGGGACTATTTTAAATGCTTAGTGACCCTTTCCAAGTGTTTTGTTTTAACTATTCAAATTTTCTGAGATAATGACTTTTTGGCTTTCATTGGCTGTAAGCCATAATCATCAACATTACCAGAAATAAACAATAGATCAATCTGTTTGTAATGATTTCACTTTTTGTATTACGTTACTGAAATAAATTCTTTTTCATGATATTCTAATTTATTGAGATGCACTTGTACATACATAGCCTATAAATATCTCACTCCAAAAACAGGAATATCAAGTTTTGCAAGAGCAAGGTATGCAAGAAAAAAAGCATAAGATGCTTGTGATGAGCGAGCATGCTCGGCGCTACTCGATACTCGCACGAGTATCTTGGTACTCGGGATGCTCAGCGAGTACCGCCGAGATGCTCGGACTCTTTACTAATAATTATCGCTCTGACACAAATACACAGCTCCCTTCAGTGCACACAGTGAGCTGGCACCTCAGAGAGAGCAGATTGATTGTTAGGATCCCTCTGGGGGGCACAGCAAGGTGTTGAATTCTGCGACGATTTGAAAAAGCCCCCCCTCCCGCCCTTTCCCAGAAACACTCATTTTATAGCCGAAAGTATGTGGACGAAGCCTGTCACTAATTGACTTACATTAAGCTCGGTGCTCGGTCTATCACCCAAGCATCTCGAGTTGCTCGACCCGAGCATCGAGCACCCGAGCATTTTAGTGCTTGCTCATCACTATAAGTTGCTCTAGATATTTAATATTGCACATAATTATATGTTGTACCAGATTTGGATTATGTGGCATATATATAATTGTAATGAACTGTGCATAAAGTGATAGGCAGAAGGGGATTAGTCTGTTATGAGTACAAATCTGCAAAACTAATTGCAGCTGTAATCAGATCCATTAAATATTGCACATATATTTGGTGCAGCTGTGATTTTACAGCATATGTATATTATGATGCATTAATACTGGAGTGCCAGAAAAGTGAAGTCAGTCAAAACGGATTTGCTGCGGGCTTGCTGCAATTTTGTAGCATTTTTGGTCCAGCTAGCGCATGGGTCTTAGACTGTGAGCCCTCGTGGACAGGGTCCCCGCCCCTTCTGTACCTGTACGTCCTGATCGCCTAGATTTAGTGTACTTGTTCTTGTCTCCCTCATCCTCATGTAAAGCGCCATGGAACCTAATGGCGCTTTATAAATAAATAATAATAATAATGGGTAGTAACTAAAGTAAAGCTAGATAGATTACTTAGCTAGCTATAGAGATAGATGGTTAGATAGGTTGTAAAGTTTTCTTTTAATCAAATAAATACATAATGAAATGGAAAAAACTACTTGATATTTACAGTAGGGAAAAAAGTATTTAGCAGCCATCGATTGTGCAAGTTCTCCTACTTAAAAAGATGAGAGGCCTGTAGTTAACATCATAGGCAGACCTCAACTATGAGAGACAAAATGAGAAAACAAGTCCTGAAAATCACATTGTCTAATTTAAAACTAAATTGTATCACCTACAAACAAGCAAGATTTCTGGCTCTGACAGATCTGTAACTTCTTCTTTAAGAGGCTCCTCTGACATCCACACAGTGGCGTAACTACAGGTGCAGGGGTTGCGATCGCACTCGGGCCCTGCAGCCTAGGGGGCCCCAAAAGTCCCTTTGGTCCATAGAAAAAGACTAATATTATTAAAGATTTGCAATATTTGGGGGCCCCGTTAAATGTTTCGCATCGGGGCCCCTGGGCCTGAAGTTACGCCACTGCATCCACACATAACCTGTAGTCCTGGCACCTGTTTGAACTTGTTATCTGTATGAAAGACACCTGTCCACAACCTAAAACAATAACACTCCAAACTCCACTATGATGAAGACCAAAGAGCTGTTGAAGGACACCAGAAACAAAGTTGTAGCCCTGCACCAAGCTGGGAAGACTGAATCTGAAATAGGCAAGCAGCTTGGTGTGAAGAAATCAACTGTGGGAGCAATAATTAGCAAATGGAAGACATGCAAGACCACTGATAATCTCCCTTGATCTGGGGCTCCACACAAGATCCCACTCCGTGGGCTCAAAATGATCTCAAGAATGGTGAGCAAAAATCCCAGAACCACACGGGGGGACCTAGTGAATGACCTGCAGAGAGCTGGGACCAATGCAACACAGGCTACCATCAGTAACACACTACGCCGTCAGGGACTCAGAACCTGCAATGCCAGACGTGTTCCCCTGTTTAAGCAATTACATGTCCGGGCCCATCTGAAGTTTGCTAGAGAGCATTTGGATGATCCAAAAGAGTATTGGGAAAATGTCATATGGTCAGATGAAACCAAAGTGGAACTGTTTGGTAGAAACAAAATTAGTTGTGTTTCGAGGAGAAAGAATGCTGAGTTGCATCCAAAGAACACCTACTGTGATGCAACATCATGCTTTGGGGCTGCTTCTCTGCCAAGGGACCAGGACGACTCATCTGTGTTCATGAAAGAAGGAATGGGGCTATGTATCGTGAGATTTTGAGTGCAAACCTCCTTCCATCAGCAAGGGCCTTGAAGATGAAACGTGGCTGGGTCTTTCAGCATGACAATGATCCCAAGCACACTGCCAGGGCAAGGAACAAGTGGCTTCGTAAGAAGCATTTCAAGGTCCTGGAGTGGCCTAGCCAGTCTCCAGATCTCAATCCTATAGAAAACCTTTGGAGGGAGTTGAAAGTCTGTGTTGCCCAGTGACAGCCCCAAAACATCACTGTTCTAGAGGAGATCTGCATGGCGTAATGAGCCAACATACCAGCAAAAGTGTGTGGTAACCTTGTGAAGACTTACAGAAAACGTTTGACCTCTGTCATTGTCAAAGGCTATATAACAAAGTATTGAGATGTAATCACTGCAAAGGAAGCAAGCGCAATAGGGTCTTATCGTTATATAAGCAGTTTGGCTCTGAAACCACTATATAAAACTGCTCACCTTCTCTGATTGTGTGACACTCAACCAGTTTGAAAAACACGTAAAGTAGCTGCTGTGAGACACACACTTCCACGTGCAACGTGGTAGGGAAATCCAAAAATTCAAAGGGACGGTGTGTTGTAGGTCCGCGCTGCTACAAAAGACACAAAGCCCTAATCTTCGGTTACTTGAAGTTTATTGAATACATCCAACGCGTTTCAGAGCCTGCTATTCTCCTTCATCAGGGAATGCATTCCCTGTTGAAGGAGCATAGCAGGCTCTGAAACGCGTTGGATGGATCCAATAAACTTCTAGTAACCAAAGATTTGGGCTTCATGTCTTTTGTAGCAGTGCAGACCTACAACACACCGTCCCTTTGAATTTTTTAAAGTAATGAGATGAACTTTTGTTACTGACCAAAAACTTATTTTCCACCAAAATTTGAAAAAAAAATTCTTTCCAAATCAGACAATGTGATTTTCAGGATTTGTTTTCTCATTTTGTCTCTCATAGTTGAGGTCTAGCTATGATGTCAATTACAGGCCTCTCGCATCTTTTTAAGCGGGAGAACTTGCACAATTGGTGGCTGACTAATTACTTTTTTCCCCCACTGTAGGTTGGGTGAATCCGAATTGTAAAGTTCGGAATCCATACCGAACACCTAGTGTTCAGGCACAGATCACAAATGTGGACTTCCCTGGGAACTCAGATGAACTCAACTCTGGCGTCACTGCGATTACTGCCGAACTCAGTTTCTTGGTAGTGGGTGCGGTGATGTCAGAATCGAGTTCATCAGAGTTCGAAGCTGATGTGGCTCTGCTATTAACTGGGATGAACTTTCTCACGGCACCCGGATCACACTTTGGTGGCAGTGTGAGCCTGCTACTTGCTGTGAACAGACATGTGTCTGCTCACAGGGATGTAGCAGAGCAAAGTATGTTCGCTGAGTGCAGACTTGTGGATTATTGTCGGAGGGTTTGTTTTTTGGTTGTTAAAGATGACAACCTGGGATATCTTTGTCTGTTATTCCAATTAAAAGTTTCTTTCTCTGTGTTGTGTTTTTTTTAATGTTTACTAGAGATTCATAATAGGCGAGTCTAACATTGGCCTGACATTATGAATTTTGTGCTTGGTGCCAGCTGGCATTAAACAGCTGGCATCAACCCAATTATTACCCAGTGGTCCTGCACCACCAGGGCCGCTGGAAGAGCCGGGTAAAGCACCAGAAAAAAGCGCTGCAAAAGAATGCACCATTTTCTTGGGTGGCTTCGGGCTGTCATTTTCAGCGTGGGGGGGAGCCCAGGACCCGCTGGTCCTTACTACTCTGAGAATCCCAGCCTCCAGCTACTCCACCGGGGCTGAACTCATGAGGAGGAGGGCACAGGCTTGGAGGTACAGGATCCCTCAGTCTTGCGTCACTCGAGGCCTGCGCATGCGCTCGACAGCCCCTTGGGGGTAGTCCCTGCCACAAAGTGCACCCTAGTGAAGAAAAACATCCGGCTTCCCCGCTTGGTGGAAGTACCATGCGAGTGGTGCCATGTCACCTGGAAGCTGTCGACTGCAGATGCATGCGGACTACAAGATGGCGGTGCCCTATGGTCAAAATTGCCTGGGCAGCAGGCGCTTCTGGGAGGGTCGGTAGAGGCAGCGGCCTGCACGGCTTATAAAAAGGGCTGAGTCTGCAAAGAATAGTGGCACATGCTCCTCTGTCAAGATAGATATAGGGAGAGCAATCACCACAACTGCCTACAAAGCAGCCACAGCAACAGCGCAGAAATGGCATAGATAGCCAGTCCTGTAGAGGCAGCAACAGATTCAGTCGTGTGTCTGGAGAATCCAGAAAGGATAGACCCAATAATTCAGCACAGCCTCCCAATTCGGTACAGTGATGCATCAATCGGTAAATGTCATTGATGTAAGTTTGGCCCTTTCTTATGAAGGTTTACCTTTTTTTGTGTTTTTTCTTTCATTTATTTAGGAAAAACCTAACAAAATAGTTCTTAAAGCAAATCATAAAGAATTGTCTCCTGTGTAAAACTCCTTTATCTGAGGAGCATCACAGAGAATTATGTTCCTCCTGTATTCAAAGAACTATTTTTGAAGAGACACCTGATTTTGCCTCCAGCTTTAGGCGAAATAATCAGGTCGGATGTCAGAGATCTGATAGGAGTCTAAATGATGTTAAACACAGGAAGAGTATAAGACACTAAGGGTACCTTTACACACGGCTACATTTGTAGCTTGTCACCAGGTAACTTACTGGTTGCAGTGAAATCATGGATACATGGTTCTATCTTGTTGCTGTGTACAAATGGAATCATGTATCCATGATTTCACTGCAACCAGTAAGTTACCTGGTGACAAGCTACAAATGTAGCCGCGTGTAAAGGTACCCAAATTGTACCTGTTGCCTTGAAAAGACCACGATGTGGCTGCGTGTAATTCAGGACTTTCCTTCCTGTGTCTTCCCATATTCAGCAGCGCTGACTGTACTTATTCGTCCATATTTGTAGTTTTACACGCCTAGAGTGGGGGTCCTGCGGCAGCTGATATAAAGTGTTAATACCAGTTGTGGGTCTCACAACTGAATAAGCTGAGCAGATCAATATATTAATTTTTCCAGTTTATTTGGGAGATTCGACCCATTGCGCCTTTGTCTACCCCATTTTAAATAACAACAATGGGTTTCATTGACAAAAAAAAACCCTATGACACTTAAAACCAATTTGCATAATAATTTGGAACACGGTGTAGAGCCACCATCTTAGGGAGTGAGTTGTTACAAAGGAAAGTGTTACATCCTCTTCTAAACAATCCCCTAAGGGTATGTGCCCACAGGAAGGTTTTGGTGCGTTTGAGATTAGGTTTTGCATTGGTTTTATGTAAATCTATGCTAATCTAATCCTGAATTTTTGGTTTCCAGCAAAACCTATGTTATTAGGGAAAAGCTTTCACACACATTACACTGTCTCCAGAGAACAAAAACCAAACACCACAGGATTTGCTGCATTTTTGTTTTCCAGAAAAACCAATGGATTCTAGGATTAGCTGTCCCAACACATTGGTTTTTGTTTGGTGTGTTTTAGAAAGAATGAGCATGTCAATTCTGTGCTGCACTTTTGCTAAAGTGGAAACACCTGTGGTATTTCTATTTTCTGTAGAGAAAAAAAGTGTGTGTGAGAAAGCTTTTCCCTGATCACATAGGTTTTGATGGAAACCAAAACCTCAGAATTAGATTAGCACAGATTTACATAAAACCAAGGCAAAACCTGATCTCAAACGCAGCAAAACCTTCCTGTGGGCACATACCCTAATTGTTGCTGAAAGTTCAGAACCTTCCCACTGCAGCTTATGTATGTGCCACTGGCTCCAGAGAACAGCCAGAGGAATACAAGGGGACAGAGAACTTACTAGCGACATTGCTTGCCGGAGGGACATTATTGGATTATTGATTGCAGCCGACACTAGCGACTGAATTTTTATTACTTTCTGGTCGGGTTGAAAATCCACAACCACCCATCTGAACCGCAATTACCCTGTGTGAACATGATTTCAATTTAGAAAAGAAATAGCAACACCTTTGGGTCAGCGTAGTTGATGGTGAGCTTCAAACTTTTCCTCACTTACAAAATCCACCACCAGGCTTAAAATCTACCAAGGAAAACCTGGGTCACTCTGAATCGTATCAGAACAAACTTTGGTGTATGTGCAGATCTTCTGCATAAGTGGGGAAAATCTGACTTGTGACTGTGGAGCTGAGCATCAAACAATTCAGCACATTGTTGAGGAGTGTCCTCTCAGATCTTACACTGTTGACAAGAATGATTTCTACACTGGCAATGACAATGTTATTACATACCGTATATACTCGTGTATGAGCTGACCTTTGTATAAGCCGACCCCCCTACTTTTGCCCCCAAAACCTGGGAAAACCTATTGACTCGTGTATAAGCCGAGGGTGGACCCCAGCACAGGTATACAGCCCCCAGCAGTGTGGTATACAGCAGCCCCAGAGGTATATACAGCAGCCCCAGTGGTAGTATACAGCAGCAGCCCCAGTGGTATATACAGCAGCAGCCCCAGTGGTTAGTATACAGCAGCCCCAGAGGTGTATACAGCAGCCCCAGAGGTATATACAGCCCCAGTGGTACTATACAGCAGCCCCAGTGGTAGTATACAGCAGCCCCAGAGGTAGTATACAGCAGCCCCAGAGGTAGTATACAGCAGCCCCAGTGGTAGTATACAGCAGCCCCAGAGGTATATACAGCCCCAGTGGTACTATACAGCAGCCCCAGTGGTAGTATACAGCAGCCCCAGTGGTAGTATACAGCAGCCCCAGAGGTATATACAGCCCCAGTGGTACTATACAGCAGCCCCAGTGGTAGTATAGAGCAGCCCCAGTGGTAGTATACAGCAGCCCCAGAGGTAGTATACAGCAGCCCCAGAGGTATATACAGCCCCAGAGGTATATACAGCAGTCCTAGAGGTGTATACAGCAGCCCCAGAGGTATATACAGCAGCCCTTAGGTAGTATACAGCAGCCCCAGTGGTGTATACAGCAGCAGCCCCAGGGGTGTATACAGCAGCAGCCCCAGGGGTGTATAAAGCAGCAGCCCCAAAGCTGTAAACAGCAGCAGCCCCAGGGGTGTATACAGCAGCAGCCCCAGGGCTGTATACAGCAGCAGCCCCAGGGCTGTATACAGCAGCAGCCCCGGAGGTATACAGGCCCCCCATCAAGATCTAGGGCCCCCCCCCCCTCCTTGCGCGGCAAACGTGTAAAGTAAAATCATACTTATCACTGTCCTGTCGCGCCGCCCCGCTGCCGACATCACGATCCCGGGCTTCATTCCGCGTCTTCCGGCTTCCTGTGGTCGCGGGCAATGACGTCATTGCCCGCGACCACAGAGAGGCGGAAGACGCGGAATGAAGCCCGGGATCGTGATGTCGGCAGCGGCGGGACGGCACGACAGGACAGTGATAAGTATGATTTTACTTTACAGGTTTGCCGCGCAAGAGGGGGGGGGGGGCCTGGATCTTGATGGGGGGGGCCTGTATACCTCCGGGGGAAGCCTGAAGTTCTGTATACTCGCGTATAAGCCGAGGGGGGACTTTTCAGCCCAAATTTTGGGCTGAAAAACTCGGCTTATACGCGAGTATATACGGTATATAGAAAACCTTGATATCCAACTCTGATTTCTGTTCCTTTCAATCACTGTTTATTGTTTGTTATTCATTCTTATATGATGTTAAAATATATGTTCATGGTCAACGCCAAAAATAGGGAAGGAGCTACTACCCACTAGGATTGATAAAGTACCGTTGGTGGCTCTTTGTTATGTCATCCCTGGTCTGCACTTGGATGGTTGGGTTTCACATGGCATTGTCATCTTGGGGAACATGATGAAAGCCCAGGTGCTTATTTTGCAGTTGTGCTTTTATATGCGCGCGTAAATGCAGTGAAACGCAATTCTGGATACACAGTCCAGAAAAACCTATGGGTTTTGCTTAATTCCATTCACATGTTGCGCTTTTGACTGTTTTTTTACACACGCGCTTTTACTGCAAAAGCACGTGAGTAAAAAGAATAGACATGTCAATTTTTGCGCTTTTTTTCTGCACGCTTTTCCCATTGCCCACATGTTCAAATGGGCTTGGGAAAAGCGCGCAGAGAAAAGCTCACTGTGTGAATGCAGTTGTGCTTTTTGCTCGTTTGTGTGTAAAAAGTGCAACTGCAAAAAAAGCGTAAAAATTATGCACCGTGAACGTAGCATAAATCTGACTCCTGTTACCTGTCAGACAGGGCTCTTAGTGTGCAAAAACACAGCTGGCATCAAGCTCTGGTGTTAGTAACTGAGAGATACAGTTATATGAAAAGGTTTGGGCACCCCTCTTAATCTTACTCTTTTTTTTTGTTTAAAATTGTTTTTTTGCAACAGCTATTTGTGTGATATATGTAATAACTGATAGACACAGTAATATTTTAGGATTGAAATGAGGTTTATTGTACTAACCACAAATGTGAAATATGCATTATTTCAAAATTTGACAGGTGCAAAAGTATGGGCACCCTTCTGATTTTCATGATTTGAATACTCCTAACTACTTTTTACTGACTTACTGAAGCACTAAATTGGTTTGGTAACCTCATTGAGCTTTGTACTTCATAGCCCGGTGTATCCAATCATGAGAAAAGCTATTTCAGGTGTCCACTTGCAAGTTGTACTCCTAGTTGCATCTTCTCTGAGGAGTGGCATCATGGGCTCCTCAAAACAGCTCTCAAATGATCTTAAAAAAAAGATTGTTCAACATAGTTGTTCAGGGGAAGGATACAAAAAGTTGTCTCAGAGATTTAATCTGTCAGTTTCCACCGTGAGGAACATAGTAAGGAAATGGAAGACCACAGGGACAGTTCTTGTAAAGGCCAGAAGTGGCAGGCCAACAAAAATATCAGAAAGGCAGAGAAGAAGAATGGTGAGAACAGTGAAGAACAATCCACAGACCACCTCCAAAGACCTGCAGCATTATCTTGCTGCAGATGGTGTCACTGTGCATTGGTCAACAATACAGCGCACACTGCACAAGGAGAAGCTGTATGGGAGAGTGATGCGAAAGAAGCCGTTTCTGCATGCACGCCACAAATAGAGTCACCTGAGGTATGCAAAACCACATTTGGACAAGCCAGTTTCATTTTGGAAGGAGGTCCTGTGGACTGATGAAAGAAAGATTGAGTTGTTTGGTCATACAACAAGGCGTTATGCATGGCGCCACAAAAACACAGCATTCCAAGAAAAACACTTGCTACCCACTGTCAAATTTGGGGGAGGGTCCATCATGCTTTGGGGCTGTGTGGTCAATGACGGCATCGGGAATCTTGTTAAAGTTGAGGGTCGCATGGATTCCACTCAGTATCAGCAGATTCTTGAGAATAATCTTCAAGAATCAGTGTCAAAGTTGAAGTTACGCCGGGGATGGATCTTTCAGCAAGACAATGATCCAAAACACCGCTCCAAATCTACTCAGGCATTCATGCAGAGGAACAATTACAATGTTCTGGAATGGCCATCCCAGTCCCCAGACCTGAATATCATTGAACATCTGTGGGATGTTTTGAAGCGGGCTGTCCATGCTCGCCGACCATCAAACTTAACTGAACTGGAATTGTTTTGTAAAGAGGAATGGTCAAAACTACCTTCACTCAGGATCCAGGAACTCATTAACAGTTACAGAAAGCGACTAGAGGCTGTTATTTTTGCAAAAGGTGGATCTACTAAATATTAATGTCACTTTTCTGTTGAGGTGCCCATACTTTTGCACCTGTCAATTTTTGAAATAATGCATATTTCACATTTTCGGTTAGTACAATTAACCTCATTTCAATCCTGAAATGTTACTGTGTCCATCAGTTATTACATATATCACACTGAAATAGTTGTTGCAAAAAAACAATTTTAAGCAAAAAAAAATAGTAAGATTAAGAGGGGTGCCCAAACTTTTTCATATGACTGTATCTATGAGAAATCACCATTACTAATCCAGTAAGCAAAAAATGACACACACACAAATATTTTCTTGAAATAAACACTCTCCAACAGTTTCCCTTGTTCACCACAAAAGAAAAAAAAAAATCCTATGCAAGCATAGTCCAGTGAATCTTACATAGTCCACAAATGGAGACCCCCAAAAAAACATAATAAATATGTTTACCAGGGACAGTGTCTTGTTAAGTAAAAAAATCCCCAGCAGCTCAATTGTAGTATATGGAATCTAATGTCCAAAGTCTATGCGGCCTCACCCTGATTCTATATAGACTTTAACAACAGCCACTGCAGTGACCCGAGTATTCTGAATATTTGTGATATCAGTAACATTAATGACGTTACCGCTCTTCAGACGCTGCACTCTCCGTGACCCGGCATTTCTGATTAGTGGTGACGCTGCACCTGTGTGGGATTTTTATTTTTATAGGTGAACAATAGAAAGTGTCAGGGAATGTTATTTTTCAATAAAGTATTTTTTTGGGTGTCTTTTTTTTTTTTTTTTTTAACAAATCTAGATATGGGGATGTCTGATGGAGACTTTGGACACTACACAGCTGTCATCAACCTCAAAAACCATTACCCCTAGCGCTAAACACCAGGACAACCAGGAAGAGTCAAGGCAAAGCTCCAGAATTGGAGCATCCTTTGATGCCATACTTCTGGAGTCGCTATGGCCTGGTATTTTTAGGCGCGGAAGTGCCCAATAACCATAAACCTTCCCGGCTTAATAATAATAGTGTTATGAACCGTAAGAGATCAATCCAGTTGAAACTTGCACAATTGCTGCCATCTGGTGATGTAGACGATGTCAGAGTTGGATAACAGGAGCATCTGAGCAGCAAAGTACCGAATCAGAATAACAAAAGGGAAAACAAGGGACTGTATGCAGGGATTAAGAACCAAAAATAGCTGTCAACCAATGCTGAATTACAACTGGAAGTTTACCAGAAAACACTCTCCATACCACTGTGCAAGGACATTTAATAAAACAGCATTGGTCTGGGTTATGAGAAGGGTCAGAAAAGCCAGCCCCATTCTGCAGATTAAATTCAGTTGATTCATCTCTCCCAGTCATGTACAGGAAGCCACTTTCTTCTTTCCTGTACAGCAGGGTGCACACACTCCCACTATTGGCTAGCACCAGCCATAGCAACATCCTGTGTTGCCTGCCAACTAGAAGACACAGTATCTCATGTCTTCTGAGCCACAAAACAAGTGGGATATGCGGCTTCGCCACACAAGGCATCACTGTGTATTGCCACGCAACCACAGTGTGCAGTTTCCCCCACGTCCAAAGCTGACAGACCGTGGAAGTCTGCCAACCAAAGGAGGACAATTGTGACCGTGGCAAGTATTTCTAACAATCAATTCACAGCTGACTGCTTTTCCTTTGCTGGCTATCAAAAATGGAGGGGTTCTCACACCGTTTTTTTTATATTTTTTTATTTGGTTAATAGATAACTCCACAAGATATCTATCTGTAAGTTTCAAATTGCAGTCTAAGTGTGCTCTTAGACTGGTGTATGAAAATTTGATATGTTGTTGCTCCAGACAACTCCTCTGAGTGAGATGCAAGTGACATACAATTTTTAATCCGTATATCATGCAAGTGCAATGCAAGTGCATTTTTTTTTTCACAAATAGTGTCAGTGTGCAATCAATGTGCTATGCGTTTTTAACATGGTCTTTTACATGGTCTCAAAAGTTAGACTAGATAGATGTCAAACAGCTATATAATGTCACCCCCTATATATTGCAAATGTGCACCTTTTAGTGCATTTCATGTTTAGGCTTGTATTTAGGGCAAAAATAATTAATTTTAAAAAATGACGTCGGGTTCCCCTTATTTTTCATCACCAACGAAGGTAAATCCAGACAGCTGCAGACCGCGACTGCAAATCCAAAACAGAGGTCAAACCATGCTATACTTTTAAATTATTTATGTATTATTAAATTATTTGTAAAAACGACGTGTGGTTCCCACATTTTGGATCACCAGTCAAGGTAAAGCCGACAGCTAAGGTCTTTCTCAGGGTTGTAAGGCCATGTTTCATACTTTCTCTCCACCCTAAAAATAGTAGGAACCCAAGCCTCCATAAGATGCGCCAATCCTGGCACTTTGCCCCGGCTTACCCTGCTGCCCTCGTAAATGGGGTAATAGAAGGGGTTATTGACAGCTGAGTATTGACAGCTTGTCATTAAGCCCTAGATAGGTAATATCAAGCCTCTATGAGATCCGCACATTACCAATCCAGTCAGTAACTAGTTAAAAACATACGCACTAGCAAAATCCTTTATTGGAAATAAAACACAAAGACACCCTCTTTGACCCATTCATTAGCTTCCTATCTTACCCATCTTTGATGGTAATCTAAACTCGTACCCCGATGAAGCTCTCCTGCTCTACTACATCATGATTATTATTATTTATTTATTTATAGAGCACCATTCATTCCATGGTGCTGTACATGAGAAAGGGTTGCATACCGACAAGTTAGAAATATAATGAACAAAGTGACAGACTGATACAGAGGGGAGAGAGGACCCTAACCTTGCGGGCTTACATTCTACAGGGCAATGGGGAGGGAGACAGTAGGTTGGGTCTGCTCGGATGGTGCTGGATTGCCAAGTCCGGTGGTGGTGGAGTGCCGGGTCCAGTGGTGTTGAGGCGGCACTGTGGTCATCACTGTTCTGAAGAGATGGGTTTTCAGGTTCTGCTTGAAGGTTCTGAGTGTAGGGGACAGTCGGACGTGATGGGGTGCAGAGTTCCAGAGGATGGGGGATGCTCGGGCGAAGTCTTGCAGGCGGTTAGATGAGGAACGTACAAGTGTGGAGGAAAGAAGGAGGTCTTGGGAGGATCAAAGATAACGAGTTGGATGATATCTGGAGATTAGTTCAAAGATATATGGGGGGGGACAGATTGTGGATGGCTTTGTAAGTAAATGTTAGTAGTTTGAATTGGATACACTGGTGAATTGGGAGCCAGTGGAGGAATAGCGAGGAGAGAGGTGGAGGAATAGCGAGGAGAGAGGTGGATTAGTCGGGCAGCAGAGTTAAGGACAGATCGAAGTGGTGCAAGAGTGTTAGCAGGAAGGCCACAGAGTAGGAGGTTGCAGTAGTCAAGGCGGGAGATGATGAGGGCATGCACGAGTAGTTTAGCAGAGTTGGGGGTTGAGGAAGGGACGGATTCTGGCAATATTTTTGAGTTTGAGACGGCAGGAGGTGGCAAGGGCTTGGATGTGCGGTTTGAAGGACAATGCAGAGTCAAGTGTTACTCCAATGTCATGTGATGTCATTTATTGTGATAGATAAGTCTGGCAAGGAAGGTGTGTGAGATGGAGGAAAGAGGATGAGTTCGGTTTTGTCTACATTGAGTTTTAGGAAGCGGGAGGAGAAGGAGGATATGGCTGATAGACGCTCCGGGATTCTGGACAGCAGAGAGGTGACATCTGGGCCAGAGGTAGATCTGAGTGTCATCGGCGTACAGGTGATACTGGAAGCCATGGGACTTTATGAGTTGTCCGAGACCAAGAGTATAGATGGAGAAAAGGAGGGGCCCCAGAACAGAGCCTTGAGGGACCCAACAGAGAGGGGATGGGGTGAGGAGGTTGTGTGGGAGTGGGAGACAACATGATGAATGGCACATTTCATTGACCGCTCATCGCAAGTGGCACTTTCTGAATGACTTGATCTGCCAACCACGGCTGCTGCAAGAGTTCATTTGAGGTCACAGTTGAGGCATTATGGGAAAGGCACCAGTTGGTGACCTCAGCTTAACTCTTGCAGGTGCAGCTGCTGGCAACTCAGTTATTCGGAGAGTGCTGCTTGCAATGAGCAAGTGCCATTCATCGCAATGTAGCAGAGCCTGAGGAGCTTAATTGAGGGACCTCAAGTTTTGGATTACCGTCATAGCTGGGTAAATTTGGGAGAAAGTAGAAGATTAGTCCAGCTTTCGATAATAATTCAAAGCAATTTATTCAATGAAGTCAGTATTCCAATACAGAGTACAAAGCAGGCACACAGAAGAATGGTACTGGCGAGTGCTGGCTGGCTGAGGCAACGCGTTTTGAACACAGACTCTGTCCTTTGTCAAGCCTATACTAAGTCTGACAAGTCCCCACTTTATACAGAGTGAAAACAATTTGCGGCAGCTGCACGTAATTACGTATGTGCAGAAGAGTGCTTAAAAAACACTTCATACGGTATAAGTGTGGGAATTGAAAGACAACAGTAAAATAATGGGAACTAAAATTAGTGAAATATTATGAAGTGAAAGAGATTACCGTATATACTCGCGTATAAGCCGAGTTTTTCAGCCCAAAAATTGGGCTGAAAAGTGCCCCCCTCGGCTTATATGTGAGTCATGGTGTATTTGCTGTGGGGGGGGGCTGTGACCGGGGGCTGGAAGAGGCAGGAGGGGGCCGCAGTGACCGCGGACGGTCACGTGGGGCCGCCTCATTAGTGTAATGAATATGCACGGCATCGCCCCGTCCATCAGCGGCGGGGGATGCCGTGCATATTGCACTACACTGGCCCCCAGCAATAATACACAGCGCCCCCTCCTTAGTATGTCCCCCCAGGCTGCGGCACCTGTCAAAATAACAAACACTTTATACATCACCTCTCCGGCGCAGCTCCTCCGCTCCTCCGGTCCCGGCTTCTTCCTTCTTGTGCCGGTGTCATGTGACCGGGCGCAGGAGATGACGTCATTTACTGCGCGCGGTCACAGCACTAGAAGCCGGCACAAGAAGGAAGAAGCCGGGACCGGAGAAGCGGAGGAGCTGCGCCGGAGAGGTGATGTATAAAGTGTTTGTTATTTTGACAGGTGCCGCAGCCACTACCACTGGGGAGGCTAGCTGTATACTACCACTGGGGAGGCTGCCTGTATATTACCACTGGTGAGGCTGCCTGTATACACCACTGGGGAGGCTGCCTGTATACTACCACTGGGGAGGCTGCCTGTATACTACCACTGGGGAGGCTGCCTGTATACTACCACTGGGGAGGCTGCCTGTATACTACCACTGGGGAGGCTGCCTGTATACACCACTGGGGAGGCTGCCTGTATATTACCACTGGGGAGGCTGCCTGTATATTACCACTGGGGAGGCTGCCTGTATACTACCACTGGGGAGGCTGCCTGTATACTACCACTGGGGAGGCTGCCTGTATACTACCACTGGGGAGGCTGCCTGTATATTACCACTGGGGAGGCTGCCTGTATACTACCACTGGGGAGGCTGCTGTATACTACCACTGGGGAGGCTGCTGTATACCACACTGCTGGGGGCTGTATACCTGTGCTGGGGTCCACCCTCGGCTTATACACGAGTCAATAGGTTTTCCCAGGTTTTGGGGGCAAAAGTAGGGGGGTCGGCTTATATACGGGTCGGCTTATACACGAGTATATACGGTATATGAAAACAAATAAATGAAAAAAAAGGAAAAATTTTTACAATAAAAAATGAAACCTGATTCATAATATACATAATATTACAACCAATAATAGAAAAATAGTGACAGTAAAAAATGCAAAGGTATCAAAGTGATATACAATAAAGATAATTTTCAATAGTGAAATATAAAATCACGTCTTAAATTCAAACCCAAAGGGGATGAGGTACCCAACAGAAATATCTAATACGCTTCTCTTGTTAAGAGAAAACGCCTTAAATCCCCGCCTCTCAATGATGGATTGATTTTTTTCGATACCAAAAATAGAGAACTTTTTTAAGCTTTTATTATGTTTTCAAATGAAATGTTTGGATGCCGCCGACATATTTGTGGTAAAACCAGTGAGAGAAGTATAATTGATGATATCATGGATGTGTTCACTACACACATTTTTAATTTCCGTGTAGTGCACACTATATAGCATAAGTCACATTCCTGGCATTTGATACAGTAAACCACATTTTTTGTGTCACAATTAATGTGGTACCAAATGGAATATGAGTGGTCAAGGTTCCAAAATATATTGCATTTCAGTGTAAAAATACATGTTCGACAGTGGCTAGCACCACATTTATAAAAGCCTTTGTGGTGTAGCCATGTGACAGTTTTGGTACCTCTAGGGTTAAAAAAGCTTGGAGAAAGAATATTACATAGAGAGGGCATTTTTTTGACTACAATATTGCAGCCCAAAGCCAAAATGGAAGCTAGGGTAGGATCCTCTTTAAGAATGGGTAAGTGATTCTTAATAATCATTTTAATGCTGTTAAATTGAGGGCTGTATTGTACAGATACAACCATTCTACCAGCACTAATGGAATTGGAACTAGCACGCTGGATAACAGTGTTTGGTGTTTATTCGATGTGGGCTAATTAAATCCTTCCCATTTTTTTGGGAAACAGTACTTTGGGCTCTTTTGAGGATCCATTCCGGTAACCCCTGAGTGAGAGCTGATGTTTGCATAATTCCGACTCTTGTTTATGGTAAATCTCATTTTATTGAAATTGAAAGAACAAAACATACATATGTAATCCTTCTTAATACAAAGTAGTACAATTCAAGAAAGTACAATAAAAAAAAGAATTCACAATATTGGCATCAACTTAGAATAGGTTTCGACTTATTCATCCATACCATCCCCTGATTACACAAAAACTAAAATATAAATTGCATTTCTAAACAAACTAGAGTATTATACTTTCCAAGGGTTATAATATGATCTAATCATGAAAAAGCTTGAGCCTCGCTAAAATTTCTATAACCTTGTATCGCTACCATCGTATAGGCCCAATATTTAGGTTGTTACCACTTGTGGCCCGCTTTCACGGGGCCCAAGCTGACTTGGTCAACTTTGAGGGCTCAAATAAGGAGAGCCTTTTATGGAAAGACTTCTTACAACTGTAGGTTTTCCATACTATTCTGTGTCTATCGAATTTCGGGAGGGGTGGGCGTGAAAAAAACATATATATTCTAAGAAAGGGGAGAATGAAGCAGAAGATAAAAAAAAGAAAACCGAAAGTAAAAGAAAAGAAAGGAAAAGGAACCAAAAGAAGTGCCAATGACAAAATCGGGGAAAGTAAAGCCATGTACAGAAAAGGGTATGGAATAGGAAAAGAGAGAATAAAGGTCAACCTGACTCCCCGCCGGCCAGAGGTCCAGCGATTATGTCCCTGAAGTCATCAGAGTCCTGAAAAACTATCCATGAAAACCAAATCTCTGAGAATTTGTCATGAGATCCAGACGCATGTTCTGAAAGCTCCTCCATACGATATATGTCCATCAATTCCCTGAACCAGTCAAGCAAGGATGGGACCCGAGTTGATTTCCAGAACCTCGGGTGCGTGCGGCTGAGACACAAAATCGGACGATATCTCTCTTTTGAAGTCAAATAGGACCAGGAAAGATGGAGAGCAGTGCCGACTCAGGGCAGCATTCAACTTGTTTACCCGTTATCCGGGTGTATGCATTATATACCTCAGACCAGAACCGCCGGATTTCAACACAGTTCCACCAAATGTGCAACATTGTACCTATTTCTTCTCCACAACGCCAACATGTGTCAGGGGTTCCAGGGAACATACTCCGCAGGGTTGCCGGACATAAATGCCATCTGGTGAGCAGTTTATAGCTTCTCTCTTGTGCTAGACAAGCACTGGCTAATTTATGGGTAAATAAAAAGCATTTCTGCCAATCACTATCTGAGATACTACTCTCCAGTTCCCTCTCCCAGGCTCGCTGGAAATACGGAGTGCCCTGATCTCTCTCATGGAGCTTAAAGACTGGTAGAGAGACGAAATTTTGCGTCTTGGGGGTTGACTCAAATTTGAATAACCTCTCCAATATGTTGGGCTCCAATCTCACCCTGCACGACTGGTCAGCTGAATATATATATGCTCTGAATTGAAAGTACTCAAACCATCTAAGTGGCCTTGAAGGGTCTCTAGATTGTAGCTCTAGCAATAGAGGCAAATCGCCGTCAGATAGAGTCTGGCCCACTCGGGTGTCATTCACACTCTGCCAGCATAAAAATCTCTGTCTTCCAAGTCCAGGTGGGAAAGATGGATTGGAAAAAAGGGGGTTCAAAGGGCTAAGTCTATCATCCAAACGAAGTGTTTTTGTCACAGAGTGCCAAACCTTCAAAGTCGTCCAGGTCATGTCTGTCAGGGGTTCTACATCCGTAAAGTCTCTGGAGGGAATCCAAAGCAGATGTTTCAGCGGAACCCCCAGACCCTCTTGCTCCACCATTACCCATTTTTTGGAGGACTCACAATATTGCCAGTCTAAAGCTCTAACGAGAGAGGAAGCCAAAAAGTACGTCTGCACATTGGGCAGTCCGACCCCTCCCTTGGACTTAGGCAACGAGAGAATATTCATCCATATTCTGGGTATTTTACCCCCCCAGACAAATCTATGTATCATAGATTGTAATTTGGAGAAAAAGCCTCTATCAAATGGGACGGGGACCGCTTGAAAGGTATATAGGAGTCGAGGCAAGACATCCATTTTGACCACGTTCATCCTTCCGAACCAGGACAATTTTAGCTGTCTATATGATGTAAATGCCATTTCCATACTATTCAAATGGGGCTGATAGTTCACATTAAATAATTGGTTAAGATCGTTTGGTATAAGAATTCCTAAATACTTGATGGCCTCCCCCTTCCACTTGAACGTGAACTGTTTTGAAAGATGGGAAACCAAATCTCTAGGCAGAGATATATTATGTGCCTCGGTCTTGGAACAATTCACTTTAAAATTGCTTAATTGCCCCAACCGTTCAAACTCCTTTAAAACAGAAGGTATAGAGACCAGGGGCTGTGAGACATACAGTAGGAGGTCATCGGCGAATAAGGCCAATTTGTGGTGGTTCTGTCCCCGCTTGATCCCATGAACGCTTGCATTAACCCTAAGTGCCGTAGCCAGGTGTTCCATTACAATAATGTACAGCAGAGGTGACAAAGGGCATCCCTGCCTAGTACCGTTTGTAATTTTGAACGAAGAGGATAAGGCTCCTCCTATCCTCACCTTGGCAGAAGGGGAGGAATATAAGGATAGGATTCCATGCAAGAACCGAGGACCCAGGCCAAGTTGTATCAGCGCCTCCTCCATAAACCCCCAGTGGACTCTGTCAAAGGCCTTCTCAGCATCCACCGAAATTAGGCCTAGTGGAAGAGAACTGCTTTTGGCCTTAGCAATAAGGAGTAGGGTTCTAATGATCTTGTCCCTAGCCTCCCGGCCTCTGACAAAGCCCACCTGGTCCGCATTGATTACAGAAGGGAGAAGTGGTGCCAAACGATCAGCCAGTAATTTAGAGAAGAGTTTTACATCCATATTCAGTAACGAAATCGGCCTGTAGTTCGAGACTAAAGATGGATCTTTCTCTGGTTTAGGGATGACGCTGATATGGGCTTCCAAAGATTGAGGCACAAAATCCGATCCCTGAAGTATAGCATTAAAGGCCGTCAACATCACTGGGGCCAGCTGGGACTTGAGTGTTTTATAAAAATTAGGTAAAAACCCGTCCGGGCCTGGGCATTTCCCTGAAGGGGTAGATTGAATAGCCCGCGACAATTCCTCCTCAGAGATATCTTCATCTAGTATCACTGCTGTCTCTTTAGCCAAAGATGGGATTCCTGTCTGAGCAATGTATTTTTTAATCTTATCCGACAACTCAGAGGATGGGAGATCGGAGAAGTGTCCCTTGATATTATAAAGTTCGCAATAGTATTTCTTAAATTCCTCCAATATTTTGTTCGCTATATACGTTCGTCTACCTTTACTGGTTGATACATATGGGACGAAAGGCGGATTTAACCGAGGATGGAGCAGTCGGGCCAGGGGACGCCCGCATTTGTCTGAGTTGGAGTAAAAATAACTTTTGGATTTTACAGTGTAACTACGGTATTTTTGGTCCAGTAAGTTTTTAAGTTCTGTTTTTTTTAATGTCAATTCAGCCAATGTCAATTTCGATAAATTCCATTTGTGTAAGATTTCCAAAGTATCTATCTGAGAGAGGAGATTCATCACCTTTTCTGCATTATTTTCCTTCAGACGGGAACCATGTTTTATGAAAACCCCCTCAAAACACATTTCAGGGTTTCCCACTTAGTGGGTGGAGGTGTGGGGTCGACCGCATGGTCCCGACTAAAGAATTGGATAGTCTCTCTCACCTCTGACATACATAGCTCATCCTTCAATAAATGGTCATTCAGTCTCCAAGTCCATGGTCGTCTACTAGTGTCAGGGAGCGTAAGAGACAGAAAGGTGGGGGCATGGTCGGAGAGAAAAATGTCTCCTACAGTCGCCTTAGGGTTCCATGATAGTAGACTATGACTTGTAAAGAATAAATCAATTCTACTATAAGAATTGTGTATTGGAGAAAAATACGTGAAGTCCCTCCCCTGAGGATTCAAGATCCTCCAAATATCAATGAGCCTCAGAGTGTGAAGGAACCCTTTCAGGGAAGTAAGTTTTTTTTGTTAGGGATGGATCTCTTACCCGAAGATGAATCAGCTGCTGGGTCCAGGGTGAAATTGAGGCCACCACCGATGATGACTGATCCCTCTGCGTATTCCGTCAGGCGCGTTAGGTACAATTTGCACGTTTTTGTCTGAAATCTATTGGGTAAATAGTAGTTAGCATCAGTTAGTAGTGATCCGGCAATTCTCATCTTAAGAAACACATAACGACCCTGTGGATCTATGCATGGATCTTGTGAGAAAGTGACCTATGTACCGCAATGGAGACCCCTTTCGTCGTTGCCTCCGGATTGGTGCTGTGATGCCAAACTGAGAAATATCTATTGCGGAGACTTGGGACATGTCCAGATTTAAAATGAGCCTCCTGGAGCATCAGAATCTGGCACTTCTGTTTGTGAGCATAGTACAGGATCTATGACCTCTTTTGGGGGGTGTTAAATCCCCGTACATTAAGTGAGCAGATTTTTATGGAGGACATGGCCGAAGAGGGGTCAGAAGGGGAAGTGAAGGGAAACAAAGAGGGAGAATAGGGAGATAAGAAGAAACAAGAAAAGAGAAAGGTCAGAGAAACCCGAGGGTGAAGAATATTAGAAAATTAGAAAAGAGTAGGAAAGAAAAGGGATAATAAACTATAAAGAATTCCCAGATTAAACAGAGATGACAATTTAGGGTGGTCTGTCCGACCAGTCTATCCTGAAATCAGGAGACAATCCCGGTAAGGTGTAGCCTGTCTATTTTGGGGTTGTCCCCCACACCACGGGCTGAATCTTTTCAAATAGCTTTGCATGAAGCCTTTATGTTGGTATTAAACTAATTAACCAAGTAATTTAAGACGTTTTTCAAGTCAAATATCAAATGCAACCAAAGAATCTGAGTCGGTGCAAGGGTAATACCATACTCTGCAACATATAAAACAAGTTAATCAATAACAGTATATGAGACCTTTATAAACGTTTGCCCACGTAAAGTTGTGAGGGTATTATCGACGGCCTTGTCCGGAGCCCCATCTGTGGAAAAAAGCAGTAGTGGAACAGAAGGACAATGCACGTAGTAAACCAAGAGAGAATAGAGGACCCTCAATCCTCGCCCACTGATTCTTCTCTCCGTCCTCTATTCCTTCTCCTCCGGGAAGCCCCCTCCCTCTCCTCCTTTTCTCTCTGAATGGTTCTGGAGCTTGTGAGATCCAACCGGGAAGAACAGTACATCCCGGCCAATCCTCCATGTTTATAGAGACCGAGGGAAGGCCTAATGCAGCTGTGAATTCAGGTACCCCTCGTGGGTGCGTAACATAGTGGGTCACACCCTCTTTCCGCACCTGAAGGCGGAACGGGAAGCCCCACGTGTAGGGCATGTCCTGCTGTCTTAGGGCCTCTTGGAGAGGGCGAAATGCTCTTCGTTTTTGGAGGGTGCGTCTCGATAAGTCCGCCAATAGTTGAAGAGTATAATCCTGGTACCGCACCTGTCCCTTGACCTGTGCTTTGGAAAAAATGGACTCTTTTATTCTATACTTATGGATCCTGCATATTACATCTCTGGGTCTATCTCCATCTGAAGGAGGGGGCCCAGGGATCTGTGCGCCCTATCGAACTCTAATACCGAGTCCGAAGGTACCTCTCTGATGGAGTTAAAAATTACTCTAAGGGCGTTATCAAGATCCCTGGGACTGACACTCTCGGGGAGCCCTCTGATTCTGATGTTGTTCCTCCTCTCTCGATTTTCGAGGTCTACCATGGAGTCTAACATCCGTTTCATATGGGAGGCTTGTGTGCATACAGTGTCTTCTAGGGACTTCAGTCTCTTATCTAATTTTTGGGAGGACGTTTCGTTAGAGTCCACTCTAAGGCTCAGTCTGTTGACCTCCCCCTTGAGCTCTGAGGACTCGGCTTTAAAGGAGACCTCCATCCATGTTATAAAGCCTTCCATTTCCTCCCTGGTGGGGATGGTCTGGATCCTCAGCCTAAGATCTTCCCAAATCATCTGACCCCTAGGGGCTGATGGTATCGATGAGTGACTAAGAGATATAAGGTCTCCGGTATATGGAACAGTCTGTGTTAGAGTAGTAGACACGGGCTGGGAGGTTCTTCCCCAACCGTCCATAGAAGGACCCCTGACCATGATTTCTCTCTCCCCTCTTGCCTCCATTTCCTCTCTCAACAGAGGCCGTGGGTGAGTTAGCCATGTTCCTCCCGCCATTTCTGTATAAGTTCCTGGCAGTCTCCGTCACTAAAGCTCTCAGTGACCAGTCCACCTCCCACATTATATATAGGGGGTCTGCAGCGTGTGTCTGTATGATCACTAGTGTCACATAACAGGGGCCCATCTTCAACACTCTGGGGGACTAGTAGTGTATGGAGCAGCAGGTCGTCAGCGTTACCCGCTGCTACTTGGTCCCTTTTGGACAGGCTGGTATCTGTATAGGCTGTAATGGCGTCCATTTCACCCTCTGGTACCAAAGCTGCAGGCTGCAGGGGAGGGAGGGAAGGGGCACACAGTACCGGATTAGGTCGGCGCTCTCCTCCGGTCTCCTGGGCTGCATCGAGCTGTGGGGGAGTAGATGCGGCTCTCCTGTCCGCCTCTGCAGCATCGTCAGGTCTGCCCTCTGAGTCGTCATGCGGAGCTCCCGCCGCCATCTTGCCTGCGGTTAGTACAGCGTCCTGGGAGCTGCTTCTGAGATAGTGGGAAATCTTCGCAGCCGGCGGTACTGAAGGCTCCCTGGAGGGCTGGGGTCTCACACTCCTCCGTTTAGCCGGCATAAATGGTATTTTCCAGGGCCCAGCACCGGCTGTATCAGCCCTATGGGATTTAGGGGACAGAAGCTCGGCTTCTCAGCGTCCGTTCCCCGCCATGTGTAGGCCACACCCCTCCCGACTCTTGTTTAAATGTAGCATGACTTCTGCAGTACCTCAAGATTCGTGTGAATTCGTCCACAGGCTCAGCTTTAATGGTGTGTGGGGGATGGCAACTTCTGGCATATAGTATGGAAATGACTGCAGTAGGTTTACGATACAATGGGGAGCAAATGACCTCTCCATGAATGCCACTGAGACGCAAATCCAGGAAATAAATGGTGTTATTGTGGTGATAATTGGCAAATTTCAGCTTTATGTTGGTATTGTTCAGATAAGAAACAAAGTTATCAATCAAATTAACATCTCATTGCCAGATAAACAGTAGATCGTCTATTAATCTACAGTAATAGTAAATGGATTTTGCATACGGATTGTTTGGACAAAATAGGTATTTTTCCTCCCAATAAACCATGACTAGATTTGTGATGGAAGGTGAAAATTTGGCGCCCATTGAAACTCCGTGGTGCTGTAAATAATATTTTCAATTGAAAAGAAAAAAATTATTCTGGATAAGAAAAATTACAGTTTGACGTCCCCGCCCACCGCGACCCTCACCTCTTGAACTACGCCGCTCTGAGCAGAGGCCTCTGCCTCAGCTGCGTGCGTAGATGTACATGGGGAGCTGTCGGCCAATCATTGCAGCAGCCATGCCCTGATTGGCCCGCTACTGCCATGCTGTTATTGGCCGAGGGCTTTGCTCGTACAGCTAAGCAGCTGAGGCAGAGACGTGGCCGGAGTTTCATATCTTGCACTATTTCCAAGCGCATCAGTGACGTGAGCTTCTGCGTCACGTGATGCGCTTGGAAATAGTGCGAGATATGAAAAAACTCCGGCCACATCTCTTCCTCAGCTGCTTAGCTGTACTGCTAGCAGGGCCGATTAGCATCAGCTGAAGAGCCTCTGTGTGTGTGTGTGTGTGGTTTCAGGTGCAAAGTCTGTGTGTGGGGGGCATTCAGGGGTCAGTCTGTGTGTGGGGTGGTTTGTACTGGGGTCAGTATGTCTGTGTGTGTGTAGAGGCAATATGTGTGAGGGGTATTCAGGGTTCAGTGTGTATGAGGGTTTATACAAGGGGCAATGTCTGTGTGTGTGGGGTTATTCAGACGGCAGTGTGTCTGTGTGTGGGGGGATTGTATAGGGGGCAGTATGTCTGTGAGTGGGGGTTACACAAGGGGCAATGTGTGTGTGCGGGGGTTATACAGGAGGCAGTGTGTGTGTGGGGCAGAATTTATGCATCACAGCTCTTCATAGTTTAATGCAGCATCACATATGGAGGGATGCAACGCTGCATTAAACTATGAAGAGCTGTGATGCTGCATTATATTATATGGAGGGATATGAGGCTGCATTATAATATATGGAGGGATATGAGGTTGCATTATACTTTATGGAGGGCTGTGATGCTGCATTGTACTATATGGAGGGCTGTGAGGCTGCATTATGCAATGTGGTGGGCTGTGACGCTGCATTATACTATATGAAAATAAGACGTAGCACATCTTTTGAGGAAATAGGGTGGTAAACTCCACCCCTTCTCCATAGCCCCACCCCATAAGTTCAAAGCCCCGCCCAGCCGGGCCCCAAAAAAAGGTCTTGCATGAAGCCGGTCCCCAGTGTAAAAAAGGTTGGGTATAGAGGAATAGAAGTATATAAGGACACCACATCGCAATTTAGCCAGGTGTAATTTTCATTCCAAGTTATGGTGGGAAACTGGTTCAATATATCTGAAGTGTCCCTAATCTATCCCATTGTACGTTGGGCTAGTTGTTGGAGAAGGGAATCAATCCATTACCCCAGATTTTCTGTGGCTGACCCAATACTTGAGACAATAGGTCTCATGGGCGGTAGCTACAAATATTTGTGAATTTAAGGAAACCATGTATTATCAGTGTTACCAGATTGCTGTTTATGAATAAATCACGATGATACGCCCTCCTCATTAATTTTAGCAGTACGTTCAGTCACTGATTTAGTGGGATTCTCACTTAACAAGTGGTGTACCCTCTATTGGAATACTGACTTCATTGAATAAATTGCTTTAAATTATTATGGGAAGCTGGACCACTCTTCTACTTTCTCCCTTGAATGCTGGGCATTATCAGGCCGCCTGGTCCATGCATGCTGATCTCTTCTGGGTGAGCTGGATCCACCTCTGAATCTTGCAAATTTGGGAGCTAATAAATGGGTCAAAGAGGGTGACTTTGTGTTTTATTTCCAATAAAGGATTTTGCTATTGTGTGTTCAACTATTTACTGAATACTTTGGTAATGTATGGGTCTCATAGCGACCTGACATTACCAATCTAGGACTTAATGACAAGCTGTCAATACTCAGCTGTCATTAACTTCTTCTATCACCCCAGGGCATCGTGAAGAATCCGGTAAAGCATCAGGAAATTGGCGCTTTTAATTAATGCACCAGTTTCTGGGGTAGCTAGGGGCTGCAATTCCATAGCCTGGGGGGGCAATAACTATAATCCTCACTATGTTGAGAATTAAACACCCAGATGCCTGGTTTTTAACCTGGCTGACAATGAAAAGTATGGCAAAGCCCACACATTTTTTTTTTTTACAATTATTTATTTAAATATTAAAAAAAAATAGGCTCACCTATATTTTTGAGTGCCAGCCACAATAAAACCCGGCAGCTGGGGGTGGCATCCTGTAGAATCAAAAATACAGCAGAGTCCTGTGCAAAAAAATTTAAATTATTTATTTTTACCACCCCTATGATGGCAGGTTCACGCTGGCACAATGGGTGGGGGTGCAATAGCCAATCACAGATGATGTTACAGAGAATGGGCATCTGTGATTGGCTGTTGAAAGCCAGTGCAGTGAATATGCATGAGCTTAATGAGCGGCTTGGAAATAAGTGTGTGCCTGCAGCAGGATCCTGGTAAGCTCTATCTAGCATCTATGTCTCATCTCTAGCTATCCTATCCATCTATTTATTCTGGAGATCTTTTCACCCCTTCACTCCTGAGCCTTTTTTATTCTAATGACCAGGCCATTTTATTAACCCTTCAGGTGCTTCACAGGAACTAAAGCAATGTGGAAAGAAAAAAATGAACATTTTACTTTTTCCAACAAAAATGTTACTTTAGCCTCAAATATTGCAATTTCACAAGGGTAACAGCAGAAAATGGTCCCTAAAGTTTTTTATACAATGTCTTCCGAGTACACCGATACCTTATATGTGGTGGAAAACCAATGTTTGAGCGTACAGCAGGGCTCGAAAGGGAAGGTGCGACATTTGACGTTTCAAGCGGAAAATTAGCTGCAATAATTAGCTGACACTATGTTCTGTGTGGAGAGCTACTGTGTGCCGAAACAGTGAAAATCCACCCCTAAGTGACTCCATTTTGGAGACTACACTCTTCAAGGAATTTATCTAGATGTGTGGTGAAGACTTTGAAACCCTCAGGTGCTTCATGCATTGAGCCGTGAAAATTAAAAAGTACTTTTTTTCCACGAAATGTTTTTAGCCTCATTTTTTAATTTTAACAGGGGCAAGAGGATAAAATGGATCCTAAAATTTGTTGAGCATATTGTACGGAGTATGCTGATACCTCATATATTGCAATTACTGCAAAAAGCAGAAAGCAGCACAATAGGATTTATCTGGGGCAATAAACAAAAGATTGAGAGATGGTCATGCTCACCTGGTTGGGTTGTGAGGAGTGACAACTACTGTAATTGCATATGATACCATAGGTATCAGATTACCACGGCTTGTAGTAGTCTCCAGTATAAAGGAATCCAAGCAACAGAGAGTGGAAATGGGGTTTAAAATACTGCGCTTCTGTTGACATGAAGGAAATAAAATGTTTAAAAAATAATTGTGATCTTTATTTTTTCACGTTTCGGGGTTTGTATGCCCCTTTAGAAACTCTTTACAAGATTGTACATCACAATTGTTTTTTAAACATTTCATTTCATTCATGTCAACAGTAACATGGTATTTTAAACACCATTTCCACTCTCTCTTTCTTGGATACCTCATATGTGGTGGAAGATCAGTGTTATGGTGCACGCAGTTCTCAAAAGGGAAGGATCGATATTTGACATTTCAAGCAGAAAATCAGCTGCAATCGTTAGTGGACTCAATGTTGTGTTCGGAGAGCTCCCAATGTGCCGAAACAGTGGAGTACCTCCTCAAGTGACCCCATTTTGGAAACTAGACCCCTCAAAGAATTTGTCTAGATGCATGGTGAGGACTTTGAACCCTCAGGTGTTTTACAGATATTTATAATGTTGAACTGTGAAAATGAAAAAATGAAAACACAAAGAGGGAGAGCGACCGCGCCAATAGTGAGGACCCATATAACATAGGGCTTAGTATTGTAACTGATAACACTGTTCACTCACCTGGACAAGTTGTGCCGAGTCCCCCACACAACTGGGTGTATGCTTTTAGGTGAGGAGCAGGGGAACTTCCTTCGGACACAGTGTGTGTACAATGAATCCTCCAGCGGTGATCCTGGACCATGTGATCAGACTGGGCATCTCCCTGTGATGTCACGACAGGTCCTGTAGCTGAATTGATCTCTAAGCAGCTCCACACTGCTCTCCCCGAAAGGGGATGTCACCATTGAGAAACAGAAGTGTTGCACGGTGATTAGTGGAGTTATGGAGAAGGAGAGGAGCCAGGAAATCTTACAAGTTAAAAACTTTATTACAATATCGAAGGTTGCTCTCCAACACCACTACGCATTTCAATAGCCAACGCTATCTTCCTCAGGTGGAAACCTGAGGAAGATAGCATTGGCTATTGACATGCGTAGTGGCGTTAGAGAGCAACCTTCGATATTGTAATGAATTAAAGGGGCGGGGCTAAATAGCGTCATGTTGGAGCCCCGCCCCCTTTCATGACGCGGCCAGGCTCTTAGAAGCAGAAAGGGGCGTGCATAATTACAAGGCAGCAGCACACAGGCCCCGCCCATTGCGGCTTCCTCAGAAAGAGAGAACTCACACAGGTCAAAGTAATATAACTTTTTCTCTACTTTACAAAAGCGATTTTTTCTGCAAAAGGGATGGCTAGAAATGATAAGAGGGGGCGCAGGGACAGGTCTAAAGATACGGGGGGGTCAGTTTGTGGGTTTAGGATCACTTTAACTTCTAAGATTTCCTGGCTCCTCTCCTCCAGCGCTCCACTAATTGCCACATAACACTTCTGTTTCTCAAATGAAAAAATGAAGGCTTAAAGAACATTTTTGTGGGAAAAAAAGTTTTTATTTTCACACCGGCAACATAATAAAATGGACACCAAAATATGTTGGACAATTTCTCCTGAGTATGTTGATACTCCATATGTGGCGGGAAAACATATTTTGGTGCACAGCTGAGCTCGGAAGGAGAGGAGTGATGTTTTTGATTGGGGAACTGGTATGTGAAGTTTAGGCTATGTGCTGATGCTGTGAATTTCCTGAATTTTTTTGCCACTATTTTCCCGCATTTTTTCAGCATATTTTTGACAATTCTGCAGTACAGCACCTTCCCTGCAAAGTGTATGGGAAATTAGAAATGCTGTGCCCATGCTGCGGATTTCACTCGAAACAAATTGCAGGGTGTCAATTCTTTCAGTATTTTTTGACACAATTTTCACCCATAGAATTCAATGTCCGCTACAAAATACTCAGCAAATACACAGCACTGTTCACACAGTGAGCATTTGTTGTGCATTTAGCTGGAATTTTGCACTAATAATGTGGGGCCCTGCTGTACTTTAGGTCTCCAGTGAAGCGGTGTCGGGGCTCGCTGAGGCGATGATTGCCATAGGCTAGTGCTGTGATTTGTCCACCCCAGCACGCTACATTAAACTGTGAGTCCCTGATGTGTGAGGGTGCTGATGATGTTGTAATGACTTCAGACCGGCCCCGTAACACTCTTCACCAAATCCCCAGGTATACCATGGAGGGACGACAGAGATGTTGGTAAAAACAAGGCAAGCTTTACTGTACACAACTTGAATGAACATTATACAGCAGGCAGTACTCTTATGTTTTATGTGCTAGTCAGAAAAATTAGGCTCACTTCACGTACATATTCCACCATGGACAATGATTCCTTGCAGGAGGACTCTCAACACGGCCCTTTCCTCAGCCTAGCAGCACTCTATCTTCTTCTGGGTCCCCCAAGCCTGACCACCTTGCTGGACTCACTTCCCCTTATCTCAGTTAATCTTACAAAACCTTCTCCAGCTTCCTAGCATCTGAGGTTCAGTCCCCCACACATTTTGTACTTGTAACATACTGTTTTGTGTTCACTCAGCTTCCTACACAACACCAGTACTGGACTCCTTCAGCTGCAGCCTGATCTCTCTCACCTGTGCAGCTCTTTTGGCTCGCAGGCCCCTGACTGACTAAAATGTTCCTTGTCTCCTCTCAGCCTACAGACTGACACCTCCCTCGGTGAGCTCATCAGAGACCTAACTCTTTTGGTCCCTGCAATCAGTCTGTATAAAATTTCACCTTTCCCCTACATTCTTACATACAACTTACTTATACAACCCCTGGCAAAAATTATGGAATCACCTGCACGGAGGATGTCCATTCAGTTGTTTAATTTTGAATCAAATTGGAGCACATAGGCGTGCCACATGTATTACAAGGCGCGCCCCTCACTCCATCATTGGTGGCCAGTACTGAGTGCTCATTGGTCAGATGTCTTTGGAAACATGGCGGCCTAATTTTCCGAATGTCCTGTGATGTGCATCGCAATGTCCATGTGTAAACACGTACTGCTATCCAAAAAACCTTATACGTCACTACCAAAAGGTAGAAACCGCTATCCCCCTTGTGCGCCGTGCACAATCCGAACACTTATGCGTTGGTCAGTGGTTGCCGTTTTGGTGACCCGTACAGGACTGTCACCCTGTTGCGGCCATGACTGTGCTGCAATGTGCACGGGAGGAGCTAGCACCTTGCAGGCGGAATGAAACTGAAAACAAATTCATGACGGGGGGGTATGACAGTGTGCAGACTATATTGGGCCCATACCAATACTTGCGTTTTTGAGCTTGGCGCCCTTGTGTCTGCCCGTAAATTCAAAGCAACAAGGCATGATCAGCCAAACGGCGCCTATGTGTAGTAGTGTTGAAGTGACAGCTCATCCAAAATGGCGGCCTGGGAAGAAAGAACCAATCGTAACGCAGGAGCTTCCACCAATAATAGCTGATGTGGCGCCAGCCAATAAGAACGCATGAGGGTTAACGAATCACAACTGAGGAGGCGTGACACAGGTGAATACCCGGCACGCCTACGTGTTAGATTTCGCCATCGCTCAATTCACAGCTTTCATACGATATCGTTCATTTACACGCATCGATTCTGCGTATCCACTGAGCCGACATCGTCAGATATGAGGTCAGGATCTCACATCTCGATCTTACGATCTGATCATTTCTCGTTGGTCGTGTCTTGCTGTCACGCGCACAGACATCGTTCGAGCGATGTTTAATCTGGCACGTTCAAGCGATATCTTACCATATATCGTAGCGTGTGACGGCTGCCTTAGGCAGATCATTGAAATAGCTTTTAATGTTATAAAGGGAGGTGTAAAATTGTTGGAAACTAGTAAGGTTATCTTTGGTTCTGTATACTTTGGTTCCCATATTTTTTTGGATTTCTGGCATGAGAGAATGGGTGGTTCTTGGGTGTAATATTTTTAGAATACAGAGTTTAAGCAGTAGAAATAGGAGGTAATGGCAGGTTTTTTTAAATTGATTTTTGATTACCAACTTCAAATTAGGATAAAAAATCTCTCTTTAGTACAAAAGATTAAAAAGGTCATAGACCTACACAAGTGACAGACAGTGATAACACGCAACACATAGGAACACAAGATATTGGATGACCGCAATCGATTCTTATCAAGACCCTAAGTCTTACTCCTGCCTACCAGTGGAGGATTTATGCACCCTAATATGTGGTGCCTCCACTCCCCGGGGGCTTACCCTAAGCTTGCCCTAACAGGCAAATATGGTGATGGAGGAGGGCGTGGCCTAGCCGGAGATGTGAGCAGACGTGTGACTGGAGCTCTCCCGCCTATCGCTGCTGTGTGCACAGAACCAGTACACCCCTGACCAGCCACCGTGGCACCGGATCCTGCAGGAAGCTCTTCTGCCCCTCCGGAGTGTGTTTTTGGAGCGCAGGGACACAGCCATGACTCGCACCAGGCAGAAAGAACCCGGGCAGGGGCAAGGAGTAAAGGGCCAAGATGGCGCCGAGGCCCAGGAAGAGGCAGCCAGAGAGAATGCAGCATGCTCCAGGAGAATGTCAGCAGCTGCAAGCCTGGTACAGTTTGCCAGACAAGAAAGGGGTGAGTTTGGAGCTGACAATTCAAAGCAGGAGGCTGGGCAGAGCATGACATGGAGGAGCTGGAGCAGACAGTGGGGGAGGAGGACTGTGTGAATGAGGGCTCCAGAGAGGAGACACAGGAAGATACAGAGGACTTTGCTCTAGAATCTAATATAGGAGAACCTACTTTGAAGGATGTATTCACTGTTGTGTCCTACTGTAAGCAGGCACTTACAAAGCTTACAAAGCAGGTCACTGGAGTGCAGGTTGAAATCACTAACTTGAAGGCTGCTATGAAAAAAGCTGACACCCGTACAGGGGAGGTGGAGGAAAGAGTGAGCACTGCTGAGGACACTATACTGACTATACAATCTGCTCAGACACGGCAAGAGAAACAATTAGCTGAAGTCATTGCAAAAAATGATGACCTAGAAAACAGGTCGCGTCGCAATAATGTCAGAATAGTAGGGGTCCCAGAAAAGGCAGAGGGATCGAATCCTACAGAATTCATTGAGTCCTGGCTGCTTAACAAATTTGGAGCTGATAAACTATCAAAGGTGTTTGTGGTAGAACGTGCCCACCGAGTCCCACTGAGACCCCAGCCTCCGGGAGCAGCACCTCGAGCCATACTAGCAAGGCTCCTAAATTACAGGGATAGAGACACTATTCTACGTACAGCAAGGAAGATTAAAGATTTGACCATAGATGGGCAGGATGTATCATTTTATTCAGACTATTCACCCATGGTGCAAAAAATGCGAATGAGCTACAGAGATGTGAAGAAGAGATTGAGAGACATGGGACTTGCATATTCAATGTTGTACCCAGCCAAACTGAGACTGGTTGCATTGGGCAGGGTACACTTTCTGCAAACTCCGGAAGAGGCGAAGGATTGGATTGAGAAAAATGCAAGACGAGTAAGGGAGTACAAGGACAGCTGAAGGAAGCAGACTGAGGGATTGACCATGTGCGATATATTCACCCTTCACCGTGAGGGGGAAGAGGGGGAAGGGAGATGATGAAAAATCTCTTTTTTTTGTTTTTTTTTTTTCGATTTTCTTTTCCCCTTTTTTATTTTTTCTTCATTTTTCTGATTACAGTTGACTATTGGTTGCAGGATTCAAACATGTTTTATAGACTGATAAGGCGATTGGTGGTGCATGCAGTTAGTAAATTTGATCATATTGAGTTTTTCATAAGGCGGGAGAGGTCTTAGGAAAGACAGCAAATTATTTTTTTGTTTTTTGGGCGGGAGTATCCAACTGGCGGTACAGGCCGGTTTCATTCACCCACTCTCGGGCTGAGAGAACGAAACAACTATTTTAGAGGTGGAATAGAGGAGATGGAGGAGTATGGAGGGATTTTGGTGGGGAGTATGGGGGGAGGTGGGAGGGGGAAGGGAGGGGACAGACGGCAAATGGGATATTGTAAGATATGGTCTTTTATGATTATGATGACTCTGATTAATAATGGCCGGTATGGTTAGAGTATTGAGCTGGAATATACGGGGACTAGCGGAACGTAAAAGGAGGGCGGCTGTACTCCAAAATATAATAGCTCATAAACCTTCCATCATCTGTCTTATGGAAACACACCTGACTGCTGACAAAATTGGAACCTTGGCAAGGAAATGGGTTCAAAAAGCATACCATTCCACGTATTCCACGTATGCGAGAGGGGTTTCCATTTTGATACATGCTGGAATTCCTTTTGAGGAGGTAGAGATTAAGATAGACAAAGACGGACAATATGTTTTTCTAGTCTGCAGACTCTATGGTAGATTGTACTGTATAGTAGCGGTATATTTTCCGCCGCCATTTACCAGAACAAAGTTACAGGAGATCTTAGAACTTAGGAGGCATTGCACTGGGATACCTACTCTGTTAATAGGAGATGTCAACAACATAATGCATGGACAATGGGACAAAACTAGTAAACATCTGGGAAGGGCGGAAGGAGAGGGAGAGACATCATTTGCTAAGTATATATCAAAAATGGGTATGATAGACCTGTGGAGAGTTCGTCATATGGGCGTGAAAACATATTCGTGCTATTCATCATCGCATGGTACTATGTCTAGAATTGACATGGCGCTGGGAAATAGCTTGATTAATCAGACTGTCACTCATATAGAATATTTGCCTAGGATGCTTTCAGATCATAGCCCGTTACTGGTTGAATTAAAAGAGGGTATTTGGGGGGACAGTGGGCGGAAGGAATGGAAGGTACACCCAGTGTGGCTGGAAACTATAGATATGCAGAAGATAGCGGGGGAAATTGAGGAATTCTTTCAGAACAACACGGGAAGTGCAGCTATAGGAACTGTATGGGACACAATGAAGGCATACACTAGAGGCTTACTGATCAGAGACATTTCTAGATGTAAAAGTCAACGTAAAGCGGAGGAGAGAGAAGCATTGGATGCACTAAGGAAGGCGGAGGAGGAGTTGGTGCTTAACCCCACCGTGGAGGCGCAGCAGAACATGAAGACAGCTCAATTGAGAGTGGTTAAGATATTTCTGGCAAACTGGGAAAAGAAGAGGGAATTTCAAAAACTTGCCTTTTATGAAGAGGTGAAAAAGTTGGTCACCTGCTGTCTATTATAGCAGCGGCACAGAGAGAACCGGGACATGTATATGGTCTCCTGGACCAAAATGACACCCTAGTCACTGAAATGCGGGAAATATTGGGAGTGTTCAGGGACTTTTATGAAGACTTGTATACTTCCAAAGTAAGGATTGCTGACCGGGATATAGATCAATTTTTACAGGGTGCCCAATTACCCAAGTTGAGTGAAGAGGAAAGTAATAGTTTGGAGGGTCCCCTGACAATAGAGGAAATGGAAGAGGCCCTGTCGTCAATGGCAAATAACAAAGCCCCGGGGGCGGATGGTTTCCCAACAGAGTTTTATAAACACCTTAGTGAGACACTACTGCCAAAATTGAAAGACGTGTTTTCAGCAGCTCTGGAAAAGGGAGAGTTGCCAGCATCAATGCGAGAAGCTACTGTGGTGGTTCTGCCAAAGCCAGATAGGGACCGGACACGACCAGATTCGTATAGACCCATTTCACTACTTCCGGCAGATGTAAAAATACTAGCCAAAGTGTTGTCTACCCGGCTGAGCCGGGTGGTGTCTGGTGTGATCCATCCGGATCAGTCGGGTTTTATGCCGGATAGGTCAACGGCCATTAACCTGAGACGTCTATTTTTTAATTTGCAGGTGACTGCCGATAATACTGGACACAGGGTGGTGGTCTCTTTGGACACACGGAAGGCCTTTGATAGTGTGGAGTGGAACTATCTCTGGCGAGTTCTCCAATTGATGGGAATAGGTCCGGTCTTGGCATGGCTGAAATTATTATACAAACACCCAGTGGCTAGACTGAGAGTTAATGGGGAACGTTCAGATATATTCAACATGTACAGGGGAACGAGGCAGGGTTGTCCCCTTTCTCCGCTGCTGTTCGCCATGGCCATAGAGCCGTTAGCTGCTGTGCTGAGGCGGTCGGGGGCGGTGAAGGGGTTCCGATATGGTGTGGTGGAAGAAAAGGTGGCGTTATACGCTGATGATATTCTCTTGTTTTTACAAGACTCTCAGGATTAATTGCAGGGTGCGATAGATATAATTAATAGATTTGGTTTACTATCTGGGTTGCAAATTAACTGGGACAAATCTCACATCCTGTGAGTAGATGCCCTAGATGGTTCAGATGTTGAGCAGGTAGAGCGTACGCAACTCAAACTAGTAAGGGAATTCAAATATCTTGGTATCAACATAGCACTACCAGTGAGGGACTATCTTCAATTGAACATAAACCCGATACTGGGGAAATTAAAGGATATAAAGCGTCTACGTGGAGTAAAATGCGCCTCTCGGTGGTGGGGCGTACCAACTTACTTAAAATGGTACTCATGCCCAAATTGTTATATGCACTACATAATTCCCCGGTGTGGATTCCTCAGCCGATATTCCAACGTGTCAATGCTATCTTTAGAGATTTGGTGTGGGGTGGGGGACAGCCAAGGATCAAACTGGAGACTCTTCAAAGGCCAAAGGAAGAGGGAGGTTTGGCATTACCAAATTCATGGATATATTTTTTGACGGCACAGTCCCAACATATTAGAGGATGGGCACAAAGGGCAATAAAGGGAACAATCCAGGAAGTCTTGGAGCGGCATCTTAAAACACGCCCTCTGGTAACAGGTTTAGAGTCAGGGCTGTTTAGACGGATGGGTAAAAAATACCCGGCATGTGAATTAGTTTATAAAGTATGGATGAGAGTGAAGAAGGTTAGAGGATTGACGGGTCTGACAATGTACACTCCGATATGGGATAACGAACATCTAGGCGAATTCTATAGGATGGGAGACCTAAAAGACTGGAAGACAAAGGGAGTGCAGTTTGTCTATCAACTGATGAATAATCAAACTCTCAAAACCTTAGCAATGCTGAAGGAGGAATTTCACTTGTCAGACAAACACAGCTACCAGTATATGCAGGTTAAACACGCATTCCTTCAACAGAGGAAAAAGGGGACCATGTTTATCCAGAAAGATATTATCCTCGACTACATCTGCAAAGAGGGGAGTACTAAAGGGGTTATATCTGAGATTTATGCCGCTCTGCTTCACACCTTTTTGCTGAAATACCCTGTTGCGGCGAAGGAAAGATGGGAGGCAGAAGTTGGTAATATAGAGGATGACAAATGGGAGTCCATCTTAGAGAATATTCCCAAATTATCATTAAATGAACCTGCTAGAATGTCCCAGCTATTTCTTGTACATAGGGCATACAGATCACCTGAATTTTTGTATAGAATAGGGGTGCGGGAGACCTCGGAATGTACGAGATGCGGAGCTGAAGCCGCTGGTATCCTAGACGTCATGTGGGGGTGTCCGCATATTTTGGGTTTCTGGTCTGAGGTGGCTGCCCTCAGTGGGATCGCTATCATTGTGTAATCCCTAGAGACCCGGTGGTCTGCCTGTTGGGATATGTGGAAGAGGTAGTGGGCACTGATATTGCGAAACTAGCAGTTGCCAGACTTTTGTATGCTGCTAGAAAAGTCATAGCTAGATATTGGGTACGAATGGAGCCTCCTACTAAACAGGAATATATACGTCAAGTAGACTATGTGGTACGGATGGAGGAAAAAATCTACCATAAACGTAAAAATGCTAAATTATGTGATAACTTGTGGGCAGCGTGGAAGGTGTGAGGGGTGAGATTGGAAAGGATGTTCCGGCAAAGATGTGTCTAATGGTGTGTAAAGGGTCATCAGATGTTTAGGGTAATTATTGATCATATCTTACATATATTGCTCAGAAATAAAAAATGTTGCTGTCTGTAAAGGGGGGTGGGTGGTGAGGGAAAGGGATTTCTTTATACTATCAAAAATGGACAATTGCGGTTTTACAGGTGTATGTTATTAATTTCCTTACATATGAATAATATTTTTCTGATTCAAAAAGGAAGGGAGGGAGGGGGTCGGAGGGGGGGGAGAGTTTGGGACAGGGACCAGATATATATAGAAAATGTATATGTTTTGTATGAATAATTTGTTATTTGTGCTTTTTCATTAATAAAATATATCTGATTTAAAAAAAAAAAAAAAATAGGGTGATGGAGAACAGAGTCCTGAGTCAGACTTAACTTCAATTAGTCCAGAGTTGACTGGGCAGTATTCAGGGATACCATTGTGGGTCCATATCAGGTTCCAAACAATTAGATTGATGAGTTTCTCCAGTAGCTATACACATTTCTCCCTGTCTTGTGTAACGGGGCTCATCACAAGGTTGGAGATGATGTAAGAATTCACCTGGGAACAAGAGGTCATACAGTTAGATCCCAAAAGAAATGCTCTTATGTATACATGATGGAAATTGTTAACATATATTATAAAGATTAATCCCATCTACTATATAATTGCCTAATCATGTCTGTCTGAGGCCGAAATCGCGCGCCAGCTCGCCAGCGCTCATTGGTCGCCGCCAGCCGCGGCAACCAATGAGCACGGCGTATGCAAAACAGCCTTTGCATTCAAAACCTCGCTACGGCGACGCATTAGCGACGCGGGATTACCAGGACAGTGCTACACTCACATAGTGGGCGGGAAAGCCGACTTCACTGTGGGCTTTCCCGCCCCACTATTTGAAATGAACAGCTCATGCTTCGGCATCAGCTGTTCATTCAGAGAAGCCGCCTAATACCTCCCCCGCTTTGCCGCTCCCGCTGCCCCGCTCCATGCTCCCGCTGCCCCACTCCTGCTCATCCGTCGCTCACCTTGGCATTCCTCCTCTTTTGTGCGGTAATGAAAGGCTGCGGGGCGGGGTTAACAGAGGGGGCGTCATAATTAGGGCAGTGTTTTCGGTCACGCCCATTACTACACCCCCACTTTTAACCCTGCCCCCACAGCGTTTCATTACCGAACATCAATGCAGCAAGAAAGAAAAGAGGAGGAAGAGGAACAATGTCGGGTTGAGTGGAGCCTCCTCCATCCTGCTATTCACCCCCAACTACCCCTGCTCACCTCTCTCACCTCACACTGAACCCCACTCTCACACACTCAGCACCCAGTCACCTCCGCTCAGCACCAAGTCACCTCCGCTCAGCACCCAGTTACCTGTCTCAACATCCACTCACCCATCTCAGCATCCACTCACCCATCTCAGCACCCACTCACCCGCTCAGCACCCAGTCACCCGTCTCAGCACCCAGTCACCCCGTCTCAGCACCCAGTCACCCGTCTCAGCACCTAGTCACCCCCGCTCAGCACCCAGTCACCCCTCTCAGCACCCAGTCATCCGTCTCAGCACCCACTCACCCCCGCTCAGCACCCACTCACCTCCGCTCAGCACCCACTCACCTCCGCTCAGCACTCACTCACCTCCGCTCAGCACCCAGTCACCTCCGCGCAGCACCCAGTCACCTCCGCTCAGCACCCAGTCACCTCCACTCAGCACCCATTTACCAGTCTCAGCACCCAGTCACCCATCTCAGCACCCAGTCACCTGTCTCAGCACCCAGTCACCCCTGCTCAGCACCCAGTCACCCCTGCTCAGCACCCACTCACCCGCTCAGCACCCAGTCACAGATCTCAGCACCCATTCACCCCCGCTCAGCACCCACTCAGCACCCAGTCACCACCACTTAGCACCCAGTCACCCCCGCTCAGCACCCAGTCACCGCCGCTCAGCATTCACTCACCCCTTTCAGCACTCACCCCCGCTCAACACCCACTCTCCCCCGCTCAGCACGCACTCATTCCTGCTCAACACCGCTGTACACCAACACCACTGAACACCAACACTGCTGTACACCACCACTGAACTCCCACAGCGCTGCACACCAACACTGCTGCACACCGGCACTGCTGCACACCAACACCACTGAACTCCCACAGGGCTGCACATTGACACCGCTGTACACCGACACCGCTGCACACCGACACTGGTGTACACCAACACTACTAAATACAGACGCTGCTGCACACCGACACTGCTGCACACCGACACTGCTGCACACCGACACTGCTGCACACCGACACTGCTGCACACCGACACTGCTACACAATGACCGTTGCACACCGACACCGCTGCACATTGGCATCAATGCACATTGACACCACTGCACACCGACACCGCTGCACAACGACACTGCTGCACAACGACACTGCTGCACAACGACACCGCTGTGGCCGCGACCAATCAGCGATATTGGAGCAGGATTTATACCCAGCTTCGCATTATATTATTCTTACATCTTCATAAATAAACTACTGTACATACATATTCTAGAATACCCGATGCGTTAGAATCGGGCCACCATCTAGTGTCTAATATAAGTGATTCATTTTTTATTCATTTTTCTTGCTCCATTAAAAGCTCCAAGGTGGCAAAAGGCACATTGTTTTGAAGGTTAGATAGAATTCCTACCTTGTTATCAAGGTCAAACGGGATTAAGGATAAATTTCCACTCTAAGACTTTTTCAGAAATGGGGCATTTCCGGTAGTTGAGGAGGAAATAGTACTAGAAAAAAGAAAGTTTTTTTTTTTTTTTTAAAAGAATTTTAGACAACCCAAAAAAAGTTACATGGGAGCACAAAGTCCAATCAAAATAAATCTTACCCTCGATATAGTGTAACAGGTTAGAGCTGACATCCATCACTGTTAGAAAGGCAGACCACAAAAATGCCAAGCCTCCACCTGTGTCAAAGTGAGGGAAAAGGATCAATATTCACACACAGGTGTTTCCCTTTAATCTTATAAAGCATATATGAAAGAATCTTACTGAGAGGGGTGTGTCACAATAGACACAGAAGCCAAGATGTGCATTAGTGGACACAAGAAGCAGGCTACAATGGTTCAAAGCTCCAAGGAAAAAATTGTCCGTAGAGGCTATAAACCAAAAGCAGATACCATCAGTAAGATATGCAGTCAAATAGGATGTTTGCAAGGCTATGTTTAGCACACAGACACAACTAGGAGGCCTCTATATCCAAGTATACACAATAATGTATTTTGAGGATAATGTTAAGTAAACACACCCAAAGAGGTATATAATTTTGTGTATACTCAAATAGTATGTTTAAAAGACATGGTTTATCAGTTTACAGATATCAAAGGTGATCTATATCCATATGTACTCACATGAGGAGTCTATAACTGAACATCAGATCAGCAAAACACCTATAACATTATCTAATGTGTACTTAACCGTCTTGTGTGGCTACCATGTCCAGATGGACTGCAAGGGTATGTGAATTTAGCTCCCTTATATCTCCCTTCAATCAATCATAAACTGAGCCAGGTGTTTAATGTCCTATTGTGGAATATACCACATTTTCAGGTCGCACACATGACGTCCTAAAAAAGTGTTGCCGCTTGCGTTCCAATCCCAGGAAGTAACCTGGAGCGCATAGACTGCGCATGCGCTGGGAGGAGCTAAGCATATTCCTTCTTACAAGGCCCATCTGGTAAGAAGTCCTCCTCTGAGTGGGAGCCTTCTGAACCAGAGGACACACGTCCACCTACTGCTCCAAAGAGACCCCCTCCAAAAAGAAAAAGAAGGAGGAAGCCACATAAAAAATGGGACGAGATGAAAGTGCCTGCTCCTCCAACCGGGCCTCCCTCTGCACCATTATCTTTGCCGTCTACTTCTGTACCATCTTTTTTAGAGCAGAGAGGGGTCCCATACGATCTAAGGTCACAGAAAGTGGTGGATACGGTTCCTCCAACCAGCTAAACAACCAGGTCATTAATCTATCGTCCTACAATCTCTCCAACGAACAATTGGAGGTACTGAAAAAAGGTCTTAATTTTGTCCCTACAGAATGCTTTGACATATTCAAGTGGGCTAAAGACCTGGCATTGTTTGGAAGGAAACTTAAGTGGAAGAAATTTTTCCACACCACAAAGAAAATGACCTTATTTCTTTTGGGATCAGTGAAGAAGAGTAGGTATCTTTAAATGATCTGATTGAATTAGAGGCTGAAAATTCCAGTTCTTTAGGTTCTGGTCCTTTCACATCATTGAAAAAAACAAGCAAGAGACTGCCTCTATCAGATAAAATAGATGCTATTGACATCTTTTTGAAAGTAGTAGGTGATGAATTGGCGAGTTTGGGTGGACCCGGATGTGGGAAACCTCACAACCTGAGCCGCAGAGAAATGCAACAATTTAATCTGTCCAAAAATGACCACATAATAATCAGGGCATCTGATAAGGGAGGTAATGTGGTTATTATGGACCATGATATGTACACCACTATGTGCCTCAATATCTTGAAAGACAGGTCCTGTGGCAGGTTGAAGGGCCATCTGACTGACACTTTTGCCAAAGAACTTCATGATTTCCTTGTAAGAGGTTTAGAAGCTCTCTTGATTCCTCAAAAATTAGATGGAGTTTATGATTCAAACCAACCCGGTGATACCAACATTCTACACTCTCCCCAAAATTCATAAGGGTGTTTCACCTTTACAGGGGAGACGTATTGTGGCAGGAATCAATTCTGTGACACAGAATGTTGGTATCTATCTCAACAAGATAATGAGGCCATTTGTGGTATCCATTTGTGGTATGTTAGGGACACTAGTGACCTAATTGCTAATTTGGACGGAATCATGATGAATGATGGAATGTACTTTGCATCTATTGATGTAGAGTCTTTATATAGTTCCATTCATCATTAATTAGTTTTAATAGCCGTAAAACATTTCCTGAAGGCGAGGGTGGGACATCTAGTACCTCACAATCTCTTTGTTATCAAATTGCTCAGTTTCGTCTTAATATAATTACTTTTTCTTTTCAGGCGCATTCTACCACCAACTCAGGGGCACTGCAATGGGGAGCTCCGCTGCCCCATCGTATGCCAACTTGCTCCTGACTGGTGGGAGGATCTATATGTTTTTACCGATTCCATGAGCGTTTGGACTCAAAACATATAGTTTTGAGGCCGGTATGTGGACGATGTTCTCGTTTTATGGTCTGGCTCAAAAGAATTGTTTGTAAAAGAATTGAACAAAAACAATCTGGGGCTCCTCTTTACCTTTGAGATAAGTGGCGACAGATTACCTTTCCTCGATATTCTCCTCACTAAAGACGCAAATGGGCATATACAAGCAACCATCTATAGAAAACCTACGGCGACAAATAACTTGCTGCATTGGGGGAGTTACCATCCTGAACCTCAAAAAAAAAAAATTCCCAAAGGACAGCATCTCTGCATCTGGAGAAATTGTTTAGACAAAAATGAATTCTATAGCCAAGTGGGAGAACTAAGGGATAGACTTTTAGAGAGAGGTTACCAGGGGCTGGCTGGTAGATCCTGCCCTGGGTGGCAGTATAGTACTTCCAGCCTGTGCCCGATTGAGGGCAATACCACCGGCCTGGGGGGCAAATGCCTCCCTGTCACCTTGGCCAGTCCGCCCCTGGAGGTTACCTACATTTAGTCCTAAACAACGGTATATAAAAATGCACTAACGTGCACTAGAGACTCTTTACTAGTTTCAAACAAAAAGAAAGATGACAGTCAGTCTGTGACCAGAATTATAGGTACTTTTGATGCCCATAACAAAGAAATCATACATCTGTTGAGAAAGCACTGGTGCATTTTACTTGCAGACCCTGATTTAAAGGATTTTGTCATGCCCTACCCAAACATTGCATATAGACGGGGTTGTTCGATAGGTGATAGACTAGTGCACAGTCATTACCAACCAACAAAGCCGCAAACCACATGGTTGCAAAACTTAAGAACAGTGGGTACATATAAATGTGGGCACTGTAAGTTCTGCCCATTGGTTCAGCCTTCAAAGACTATCATCAGCTCTGCAACAAATACCATCATAGGTTGCCGGAGTTCGCCAATTGTAGTACCAAGGCTTAATATACATAATAACATGTCCTTGCCCGAAGGACTACATTGGCAAAACCAAGAGGGAATTGTGGAAGATATTTGGAGAACACCTTGGTGATGTCAGACACAGCAGAGATACCCCTGTCTCAAGACATGTGCACAAGTATCATTAGGGTGACCCGAGATGTCTGAAATTCAGTCTTGGAGGTATCTAAATCTTCACTGAGAAAAGGTGATTGTGACAGAATCCTACTGCAAAAGGAAGCCAGGTGGATATACAATTTTGATAGTGTCCACCCGAAAGGGTTAAATGAACAACTAATGTACAGTTTCTTTCTCTAGATTGCATTAATTGCTTCCCTTTTCTTTGCTCTTGAGTTTATTTCCTTATGGTGATATGACATATTTATCTAACCGGTTATTTTTTGTTATTATCCATGAAGGATGACACTGATATTGCAGAGGCTATATTATTAATTATCCTTCCTCTGCTACCAATTAATAATAGGATGTTTTACATGCATCCTGTATAGAAACCTTATTTCCTTAGTTTGCTGTTTCTTGGTACAGGAATGTTCCACTGTGGCATTTTGTATACATTGATCACTGTTTTGACCCAATCTATAGCCTCTACCCAGCCCCTTTCTTTCCTCTAGTATGGCACAAGAGCCATTCGTTCCTACTTGTAACTTTGCCATAGTTACACTGAACACCGCTATATAGCGATGACGTTTGAGCTCCTCCTAGTGCATGCGCAGTTCATGTGCTCCAGGTTACATCTTGGCCGTGGAGCTCCATTTTGCGGGGACGCTGAATACCAATATATTGCGAATGACGCTTAGCTCCTCGCAGCGCATGCGCAGTGTATATGCTCCAGGCTACTTCCTGGGATTGGAGCGCAAACAGCGACACTTTTTTATGATGTCACTGTGTGTGTTGCGTGTTATCACTGTCTGTCACTTGTGTAGGTCTATGACCTTTTTAATCTTTTGTAATAAAGAGAAATTTTAGATTCTTGGGTGTAAGACCCTAGACAGTAATTTGCCGCTTTCGTTGCCCAGTTTGTAGAAATGTGATGTAATTTTGTCCTTGATACTGCGGTCTTTCTGGTTGAGCAGAGATAGCAGATTATGGTGGAGAGCAGAGAGTTGAGAAAATTGGACAGGGATCGGATTTTGTTTGAGTTGGGATTCCATCTGGGAAATCTGGGATAAGAGGGAGGCGATATCTGTCGCTCTGGCTTTCTTTAGGTGAGAGCCATGAGAGATTAGAAGGCCTCTCAATACACTTTTGAGAGCTTCCCATTTGATAATGGGGGGAGGGGCATCAAGGGAGTGATCTAGTAAGAAATTATTGACTATGTTTCTCAAATCCATTAGGCACGTAGGGTCTTTCAATAGATTTGCAGTAAGACGCCATGTGTATTCCGATTTGGAACCAAGGTTCAGAGACAGGGAAAAGAAGATAGTAGCATGATCTGACCATAGAATTGAACTGATTCCACCTCTACACCATGATCTAAACGTGCATGTGAACTGAAAAAAACAGTCGATTCTACTATATACAGAGAAGGCAGGAGAGTAATATGTGTAGTCTTTAGTATCTAGATAGAGGGCCCTCCAGACATCAACTAAATAAGGATGAGGGGGAGTGGCCTGACCAGCAATGTGAGCAGTCGCAGCACAGAACTCTCCCGCCTGAGATCCTGTGTTTAGGCTGCGACCGCTGCTTAGCTGGGTGCCTAGGCTGAGAGAACGAGCACGGGAGGCTCCCTGGACCCTGAGGGACGTGTGTGGAGAGAGGAGGAATGCTGCGATGACCCGCAGGAGGCAGCGGGATGCAGGTACCGTAGAACCTCACAGATCCCAAGATGGCGCTGAGGCAGTGAAAGAGCCGGAGAAGGAGAAAGCTGCCTGCGCTCAGAGGATGGCAGCCTGGATGGCAACAGAAAATTTGGCTAAGCACCACGCCATAATTGTTGTTGCCAGCCAAGTAAAACTAGGCAAGTGGGGTTGGGTGGCAGCCCATGCTGCCTAGTTGTACCTGTCTAGCAATCCAAAATACAGCAATGCTCCCAATTGTTTTTTTTTTTATTTCTAGAAATAATTAAAAAATATATGTGGGGCTTTGCTGCGTTTCTTGTTGCCAGGCAGGTACAACTAGTCAATTATGGGCTGCCACCCATCACCAGCTGCATAGATGTACCTGGCTGGCAACCAAAAATATGGCGAAGCCAGGCATAATTTTTTAACAATATTTCCAGAAATATTTTAAAAAAACATCGTTGGGCTTCGCCATATTTTTGGTTACCAGCCAGGTACAATTAGGCCAGAATCCTTCATCATACTTCATACTGCATACTTTAGCCCACAGCCACCCCAGAAAATGGTGCACTCATTGAAGTGCCATTTTCTGGTGCTTTACCTGACTCCAGTTACCTGATTCCAGTTACCCTGGTGCTTGTTGAAAACTGAGTGATAAAGGGCTTAATGGCAGCTTTGTATTGGCAGCTGCCACTATATCCAAGTATTCTAATGTCGGGTCAAAGGTAGACCTGACCATTAGTATCAAGTAAATAGTAAATAATACACCACACCGTGAAAAATCATTTATTTGCAATAAATCAGACAGACAAACCTCATAATCCAATTTATTACCCCCACATACCCCTCTGACGGTAATCCACAATGATATCCCATGAAGAACACTCGCTTCTGCTACATCCAGAGACTGCAGCAATGGAACAAGCGTTCTCTTTCTGCAGTCTCTGGGGTCACACTGATTGCAGCTGCACTATATGGCAATATCTATATAGCGCAGCTGTCAGTGCTGCAGACCCAAGTCCCAGAGATCACATGATTTCTTAGGCTTGGGTTATGTGACCGGATGTCGCCATGGTAACGTCGGGTTTCCATGGCGATGAGCGGCCCACCGCAATTATATTACGATGGACAGGTGACAGAGTGCTTGCTCTTCTCGGACCCTAACTGCTACTATCCGTAAGATCTCAGCAATTAGGGGGTGATACAGCCAGGGACAGCGATCACACAGTGATCGTCCTTGGCTTTGTCACACCGCTTTTCCTCAGCCTGATTTCCATGCAGGAGATGAGATTGTGGAAGAGCGGGCGGTGTGAGCACTGGCAGCTCACACCGCCGCTATGCTGTTGGTCGGAGTGATCACTCCCATCTGAGCTGGAGGGGGTGATACTGCCCCCTCCAGAGCTTCAGCCTATGGAAGGGCCATTACAGCCTCTACCATAGCTGGAAAGTATTGATCAGACAATTTCATTGCCTGGACATTACAGTTGCTGGGATTGTCTTTTCAGAAATGAACAACCAATCACAGTGATCATGGGTATGGGGTGGGGAATCCAACCCCTGGGAGGTTAAGCTGTGATATCCTAAGAATAGAATCACACAGGATACCGCAGCGCGATCCCCGTTACTGAGGCCATAGTGCTGCATTTGAGCCAGGACGAACCTATACGTCCTTGGTTGGGAACGACCTGGCTTTTTGAACAAACTGGTTCGTCCTTGGTCAGGAGGGGGTAATAATAATAATGTTTGTGTGGCATGCTATTTTTCCCCATGCACCTATAGATTTGTATTGATGAGTTGTCACAACATGCTGCGATTGTTTTTCCAGTCCAATTGTAGTGGGAAATTATTGCAGATATGAGAAGACACATTTATTAATATTGGTCCAGATGCAGTGTGGTTTTTTTTTTATCGCGCTGCTTAGATCAATTTCAATCAACTGTGTGAGAGCACCCTAAAAATGTTAGAAAAACACAGGTGAAAACATTCACACAAAAATGCATAAAAGAAAGTTACAAACAGGCATTTTGCTGCTGCATTTTTTCATGCAAAGAGATGCAAAATGGTGGAAAAATGTCTGCATTCAAATATTAAAACTATGCACATACTTTAAATGGTCTGGTAAATGATTAAAAGCTGCTGCTATTGTAGCACCCAGGCTTTTGGGGTACTCGGGTGTCAGGCGGCAAAAGGGTTAACGGTGTCACGGGGCATCGCGGCCACGCCTGATCCCATGTCCTGGGCCTATCTTTAAAAAGGGGGGAGATATTTACAGGGGATTATATACAGTTTGTTGTCGTGATGCCACCTGCAGTTTCTGGTGATTGGCACCAGCGCCGCCACAGTCCACCGGAGGTAGATGGTATTGCGGCTAAGATGATATAGTCCTCCACAGGTAGGACTGGACCTCCAATGCAGCGTAATGAGAAGTGGCAGGTTGGAGGGGAGCTGGGATTGCATAGGGAGTGTTGGAACAGTCTATGGAGGATACTGGGAGTGGAGAACAAAGATACATGCACACAGGAAAGTCTCTTTTACCTTTTACCGATGGTTGGCAGGTAAAATGGTTCAGGGCACTGACGGGTGAACAGGTTGCACAGTGGATCCCCACAGCAAGTGGGTATAAGGTCTCCTCTGCTCTGTAATGATGGGTTGAAGTACAGCCTGCCTTCAGCCAGACTTGTCTCCATGTCTTCCTCTCCTCCTGTGCGGTCTCCGGGGTACCTTGTCTGAACACTGCGGCGTCGCCTGCTGTATCTGGCTCCCTCTCTTGACCCTCGTAGGAAACCAGGTAGCCGAAGCCTCCACAGTGTAACGGGGTTTTCTGTGGTCCGATAGTGTCCCACAGGTGCGGATCCCCAATATTGGTGTTTCTCCTGGAACGAACTTCCTCAAGTTCCTCGCTCCCTTTCTGTTCTCTACTCCTAGCCTTCAATCCCACTTAGGCTGGCGGGATGCAGAAGGGCCTCTCCGGGTCACTGGTTCAGGCCTAATCACAGCACCGACCACCAGGACGTCTTCGCAGCTCTCCTAGCGTCTGCACACTCTAACTAACCCCTCCCCCAGCAGTATTTATAGGGGATCTTGCCTAAGGACAGCAAGTTGGGCTCCCCCTTCTCTGCTGGGGTGGAAGGTGTTGTATGTAGTAGGTACCTGCTGTGTTAACCCAGCTGTGCATTAGAGAAGTCTGTGGCTACCTGCGTGAGCAGGGCGCCACACTGTTAAAAAACAAAACAGATTACCGTATATACTCGAGTATAAGCCACGTTTTTCAGCACAATTTTTGTGCTGAAAAGTGCCCCTTGGGTTATACTCGAGTCAATCTATTTTCTGTGGGGAACGGGGGATGGTGGTGACCGGGGGATGCAGAAGGAGGCTGCAGAAGGAGCGGGAAGTCCCATGGGCTCCCTCACTAGTGTAATGTGATATGTACTGCATCCCCGGCCATCAGCGGCGGCAGGAGCGGCGCATATTACATTACACTATGCATTCTCTCCTCCATCGCTGGTATGGGGCCCCCATGCTGGCGGTCACAATAAAATAACAAACTTTTTAACTCACCCTTCCGGCACTTCTCTGCAGGCTCCGTGCGTCCTCTGGGCTTCTAATCATGTGACCAGCGCCGCAATGATGTCATCGCTGTGAGCCCCGATCACATGATTAGAAGCAGGAAGACTGGAGGATGCACGGAGCCTGCAGAGAAGCTTTGGAAGGGTGAGTTAAAACCATTGTTATTTTATTGTGATCGCCAGCATGGGGGCCATATACCAGCGATGGGGGCCATATACAATGATGGAGGTGCTATACCAGCGATGGGGGCTATATACAATGATGGGGGCTATATACATTGATGGGGGCTATATGCCAGTGATGGGGGCTATATACAATGATGGGGCCATATACCAATGATGGGAGCTATATACAGTGATAATGAGCTATATACCAGTGATGAGGGGCTATGTGCAGTAATGGGGGCTAAATACCAGTGATGGAAGGCTATATATCTGTGATTGTGGCACTATATACCAGTGATGGGGGCATATACTTTGATGGGGGAGCTATATACCAGAGATGGGGTTCTATACACCATTGATGGTGCTATATACAATGATGGGGGCACTATACCAGTGATGGGGGCATATACTGTGATGGGGGAGCTGTATACCAGTGAAGGGGGGCTGAATATCAGTGATGGAGGGCTATATACCAGTGATGGGGGCTATATTCCAGGATGGAAGGCTGCTGCATTTCCCACCCTAGGCTTATACTCGAGTCAATAAGTTTCCCCAGTTTTCAAGGGTAAAATTAAGGGCCTCGGCTTATACTCAAATTTATACGGTACACATGGATGACAAGTGAGAAAAAAATTATTCTACTTTTCTAGATGTAATTCTGACTGACTTTAATATGGTTGTGTAAACCTACCCTTGGCATTAGCAAAGCAGCAGCGATCAGAGTAAGCTGTGGCCACTGTTACAGAAAGATGCCTTCTGTGCTTTGTATAGTTTTCCTTAGCTCTGTTGCCTTCACCATACCATGGGGACCTAATGTAGAGCATACTACATCATACATAAAGAAATAAGTATTGGCAATGCAATACTTTAGAATTATGAATGTATTAAATAGTGTCAGAGTTCTATTTGAGTTCTTAGTAGTGATGGATGAACCCCCAGAAGCTCTGGATCGGGAGACTCATCCGGACTGTTTGTAATGTCCGAGTTCAGGGCCGGACGTAACACGAACTTGTGTCCAAACCTTGAGCTTGAACTTTACAGTTATGGGATGGGTGCGGAGGAGGCTGTAAAAGAAAGCACATAGTTAATAAACAGCATTGTTATACTTATTGCTGTCCTGCCACCTCGCGTCCTGCCTCCCGCTGTACAGCCGCCGCTTGCACTTCCGGGTCCACTCATTAACTTCTGGGGATGTTCACTATACTGCCGAAAATTGCTGAGAGCTCTGCTCTCGGCAGTCTTTACGGTGACGTTAGAATCGGGGGTCACATGAGTTAATGGCTCTGTTATGAGTTCGAGTGCCTTTCTGGTGGCACCTAACTCAGTCTGAGCCTGCTTGTCCCTCTGAACAGATATGTGTGTCTGTTCAAAGGGATGAAGCAGAGCTGCCTGTGGATTACGGCAGAGGGAAGGTTTTTATTCTAATAAATGTGTTTTTTGTTTTATTTCTAATAAATTGTTTTTCTCTTGAGCTTTTATTTTATGTTTACTAGAAATTCATGGTTGCTGGGTCTAATTGGGCCTTACATCATGAATTTTGGGCTTAGTATCAGTTTATATAATATCCCCGGAAGTTAATGAGTGGACCCGGAAGTGCAAGCGGCATCTGTACAGTGGGAGGCAAGGATGCGAGGTGGCAGGACAGCGGTAAGTATAACGATGGTGTTTATTAATTATGTACTTAGTTTTTACAGGTACACGATCCCGAACTGTAACACAGACATCTCATTGAAGTCTGTGATCGTGGTTTGAGCCCGGACACTAGGTGTCTGGCGCAAACCCTGAACTTTACAGTCCGGGTTCACCCATTACTAGCTCTTAACATTATAAAAGATAATATATTTATTGTGATGGCACAGGGAGTATTTTCTGTTAATCAATACACAGATACAGTAAAATAGGTGAATTGTCATACAGGTTAGCCAGGCAGAAATTTGTTGGACCTTGTGGAGCACAAATGGGTATAACTAACAAAACCTTAATGAGGTTTTACATTTTAAATACTTTTATGGATCAAGTCTTCTGATTAGGCTTTAAACAGGAAAAAAAAGGAATTGCTTTGGAGTTTTTATCAACCTTTTACTGTGTAATCAAGTTACGAAAGAGAAAATGTTGATTATTTTTTTCTTTTTGTAGATGCAGATATAAGGGAGTGTGGAATGCCATTTAAAAGTAGTGAATCCATGACTTTTGTCCAAAATGATCGTAAAAGAAGAACTTTACCAACTCTTCCTAAAGAAGAAAGTCATTCACAGACTTTTACCAGTAAACACGGCCTTTGGACAGAAATTGGAGAAAAACAAGATACTGAATTACAGGAGAAAGAATCCCCTTCTCATGTAGGCAAAAAAGATAAACTGTATTTTTCTAATGGAAGAATGGAAGCATCAGGAAACCTAGATAAACTTTCTGATGGAAAAACTGGTATCCTCTCTGATCATTCACAGATATTGCTGGATGCTTCAAAGAACGAAGCTACTGTATCTGGTCACTCAGTAAAAAAGCCAGTTAACTACATAACGCAGGAGCAGAGTAAAGATCAGTTAAAGTCTGTAAAATTATTCAATAGGCCGCCAACTATCCCAGTCAGCAAAGGTGAACGCACAACTCAAACTGTTGGTAAACCACAGAAGTGTACAGAGGTGTCTCCAAAAGGAGGAAATCAGAAATATGAAGCTTTATCAAACTGTGATAGTGTTAAAAGTGTTGAAACAGAGAGAAAAGAATCCATAAAACCACTGGTTAGACAAGGCAGCTTTACTATTGACAAACCTAGTTCAAATGTTCCAATTGAACTTATACCACATATCAATAAGCAATCTGCTGGATCACCCATCTTTTCATCTGCCAACAATATAAGAGAAAGAAATGACTCAGTAGACACGGACTCTAGCTTGGACACAACTCTGCTTTTGAAAGATACAGAAGCAGTTATGGCTTTTCTTGAGGCCAGACTTCGAGATGAAAGCAAACCTGATGATGAGCCAAAAACACCAAGCTACACCCAAGAAAATTCCATATCACCCGAATCAGATGTTGATACAGCAAGCACAGTTAGTATAATTGTTGGGGATTCAAATAAAAAGTGTTCCCAAAAACGAAAAAGTCTCAGTAGTGCACAGAAAGAGAAATGCTCCACAGTGCCTCCTTCCAAAAACTCTCATAGTCCAACAACTGTGCACCGAGAGAAAACTGAAAGGAACACCAAGACATATGTGAAAGAGGTTGGATGTAGAACTGAAATGCGTAAAGTGCTGCGACCAAGTGGCAGAAATCGACAACCATCTCTTGATTTAACAGATGATGATCAGACTTCTAGTCTACATTGTTCAGCTGTTTCAGATATTTTGTCATCTGATCAAGAAAATTATTCTGGAAAGGCTCCTTTGAAAGCTCAGTTTGCTCCTTCTGATGACAAATTTGCCACATCAAAAACGGTTTCCGGTAGTAAATCAGTTACACTTCCGAGACCTCGACCAACGAGGACTTCACTGTTGCGTAGATCACGTTTAGGTGAAACATCAGATACAGAAGTTGGAGATACTGATCGGGCTTCTGTTGCCTCTGAAGTTTCAACAACAAGTTCAACGTCAAAACAACCTGCGAGTAAAAAAGCGCTCTCAAGGATTGATTTGCTAGCACAGCCACGTAGAGCAAGGCTAGGTTCTCTATCTGCACGCAGTGACTCTGAAGCAACAATATCAAGAAGCTCTGGATCTTCTCGAACTGCAGAATATACAAGCAGGAGTAGTCTTAAAATGGCTCCAACTGATGGAAAAAGCATCCCAAGAGCCAGAGCTAACAGCATTTCTCGTTTAACGGATGCTAAAACAAAGACACCCGTACCAACTCAAAGCACCTCTTCAGGTAAGGATTTCAGTGTTTTGTATTAATTAGTAGAACTATTGATTGTTAATTCGGTCACTAAATCATAGTGGTCAAACCTGAAGCTGGTCCTGTAATAAAAGCAGTATATTAATTTTAAAGGTGTATTAAAGTGCAGATACAATGTAAGGCTGGTTTCACACTGGCGTTTTTTGCCATCCGTGTGAATCCGGCTGAAATTGGATGCACTCGCATCCATTTTGGCCCCATTTACTTTCAGTGGGACTGAAGGCACTAGCAGGTGCATCCAGTTTTGCACTTTTTTACCTTATCAACGTTTTTACCCTGAGGCCAAAAATGCAATTTGGTGCATTTTTGGTCTCTGTTTCAAAAACTGTGATCACCCGGATCAGGGACAATGCAGGTCAAATTAAAATGTTGCTCTATATACCCCGGATACGGGGGACTCTGGATACTGCTTTGTATTTTCAGTTGGTACTAAGCCTGAAATTCATCATGTCAAGCCAAATTAGACCCATCCACCATGAATTTCTAGTAAACATTTTAAAATAAACACAACACAGAGAATTTTTTTATTAGAGATAAAAAATAAAAGACATTTGGGGACTACGATTTATAAGACATAAAAAATAAACGCCCTCCGACGTAATCTAGGTCTTCTTATCTTCTTTAGCTTTGCTACATCTTTGCCAACCTACAAATACTACTGCCAGCAGAGACGAGCAGGCACGGAATTACAGCCATGTGCTGTGTGAAAGGTTATCGAGTTTACATGAACTCATATAACCCCAGCGGCACCCGGAGCCCAGCCATAAGTGAGCAAGAGAAGCGCTCAATTACGGCTGGGCTTCGGGTGATGTGTGAAAGGTTATCGAGTTCACTTGAACTCAGATAACCCCAACATCACTGGCACCCAGAGCCCAGCCATAAGTGAGTGCTTCTCTCACTCACTTATGGCTGGGCTCCTGGTGGCGGGTGATGCTGGGGTTATCTGAGTTCATGTGACCTCAATAACCTTTCGCACAGCACCTGGCTGTTATTCCTTGCCTGCTCATCTCTGCCAGCAGTGTCTTTGTGTGTTGGCAAAGATATTGCAGAGCTGAAGAAGATAAGAAGACATGGATTACATCAAAGGCATGTTTTTTGTTTTTTTTGTAATTAAAGATGGAGTCCCTAAGTGTGTTTTATTTGTAATAAAAACTTTTTTTACTGTTTATAAGAAATTCATGGTGACTGGGTCTAACTTGGCCTGATATCATAAATTTCGGGCCTAGTACCAGCTGACATTACAAAGCTGTTATTATCCAGCATGCCACCCCTCCACCAGGGCCGCTGAAAGAGCCAGGTAAAGAGACTGGAAATAGTGCTACGATGAATGCCATTTTCAGGGGCAGCTGCAGGCTCCGGTTTTCAGCGTGGGGGGGCCCAGAACGCTTGGGCCTTACCATGCTGATAATCCCAGCCCTCAGCTGCCTGGTTTTACCAAGCTGGCGATCAAAATATGGCGGGAGCCCATGCATTTATTTCAATAATTAAAAAAAAAATATTGGGCTTTTTTGTATTTCAATTGCCAGCCAAGGTAAAGTCAGACAGCTGGGGGTGGCAGCCCATAGCTGTTAGCTTTATCTGCCCTGAGAATAAAACTAGTGCAAAGCACTACATCTTTTTTTTTTATTTATTTTTACAACTATGATGTCAATCAATATGTGAAGAGCCCAACAGTCAATCACAGAAACTGTGATAGAGAATAGACGTCTGTGATTGGCTGCTGGAGTAACCTGCAACCAGCCCAAACATTCTAACATCTAGGATGTATGGGCAGATTCCAGGCTACTCTTAACAGCCAGTCAGAGACGCCCACTCTCCGTCACAGCATCTGTGATTGGCTGTTGGGTCCATCACACATATAATAGTGTAAAACTAAATAAATAATTTAAAAAAATTGATGTAGCACTCCATGGTATTTTTGATTCTCAGCGCAGATAAAGTGGACAGCTACAGGCTGCTACCCCCCAGTGACTGACTGTTACGTATTGACTGCCTTTTAGTATGGAAGTGCTGCTGCTGTAGGTTTAAATGAAGCCTTTTTTTTTTTCCCTGAGTAGATGAGGCTAATGAGCGAAGCATGTAGTAGCAGGTGTGTATGTGAATGCTTAGGTATGCTGAGGGGCATGTCTGAGCTGGTTACTTCCCACCCCTTGGCCTTAAATGGATCAGCTCACATCCACCTGTTGTCGCTGATTCAGTTCACTTTTTCGACTGTGACCTGTCGTGAGCAGGAGCTGATCCTGAGCTGCTGTAATATTCTCCATTGGAAGTTGCTGGGTTCCTTGTCTGTGGGTGGAGGTAGGGGCTTATGCCTAGGGCTTCTTAGGAGTCAGGGATTTAGGTCAGTGGCTCGAACCTCCTCTCCTTCAGAGGTACCTTCGAGATCAGGGCGAGTTAGGGACCCTAGTATCAGGGCCAGAGTAGGCTCCCCTGACCCCCTACATCCCGCTCCTTGCTACCCTGGCCTCCACAACGTGTCACTGACTTTACCTTGGCTGGCAATTAAAATACAGGGAAGCCCATTACTTTTTTTTTTTAAATTATTTAAATAAATAATTTAAAAATAAAAATGTGTTGGCTCCTGCCATATATTGATTGCCAGCCAGGTAAAACCAGGCAGTTGGTGGCTGGGATTCTCAGCGTGGTAAGGCAGAAGTATTCTGGGCCCCACACTCTGAAGACAGCAGCCCACAGCAGCTCCTTTAAATGGCGCTTTCTTCATAGCGCCTTTTCCAGGTGCTTTACCCAGCTCTTCCAGTGGGGGTGGCAGGTTGTGTAATAATAGAGTTAAGACCAGCTTTGTATTATCAGCTGGTACTACACGAAATTCATGGCGTCAGGCCAGATTAGACCCACTAGTGAAATTGCCTCACAGTTGCGGGATTTGATTGAGGAATTTCGCGGCGATAAATCTCTACTCAGCTGTCGCCTAATTCTTGAGATTTATGCTTACCTGGCGTCTGATGTCTTCAGGGCAGCCTCTTATCCAGGAAGGAGGTCTGCCCCCCAGTGCAAAAACCACATTCCCTGCCCCCTGCACAGGGGCGTAGGCAGGCCCCAACATTGCGGCGAGCCCGCACGCTGACGCATCGGGTCCCGCTCGCTGAGACCCGGAAGTGCTTCGCTCCCCGCTGGAGAAGCGCGCGACCGGAAGTTACGATACATCACTTCCGGTCCGCGGCAGCGCGCACATGCAGGAGGCGGCCGGCGGGCTCAGAAGAGCTGGAGGCCGCCGACCAGGGAGCCGCCGACCCGCTTCACCCCCATGGGATCCGGAGGGCCAGGGCTGGTCCCGGACCCCACAGCAGCCAGCCCCCAGTGCCTGGCCTACCACTGGGGCACGCAAAAAGAGACCGCACCTGGGAGCCCCGGGGCCACTGAAGGGGACCGAGAGACAAGCGGAGGAGGAGCAGGGGCCCGACCAACACCGCCTGGCCAAAAAGCTCCAGGTACACCGCAGGTGGCCGCCACCGCAGCATAGGAGAGAAAAACCTCTCTCCATGCCCCATAGGGACAGGAAAGACACTGGCTAATGGGAGGTGGGAGGGGCCTTTTAACCTCTCTTGTGCTTCCTGTCCCTATTAGGGCGTGGAGAGGCAACCTCCTATGCTTTCGTGGAAGGTTCCTAGAGAAATGTTTTTTTTTTTGTTTTAAAAATGTAGGAGTCAACATGTGCCCCATATCTAAAATATATATATACATATGGCAACCTTCAGAACTTCATTGGTCATGTATGTCTGGCACATTGGTACCTAAAGAATGTCATCATATATAATTTAAATTCAGAGATGCAAAGTACATACACACATTTGTACACATAACCAACCATATACAGTTACATGTACACATACATATGTATGTGTATGCATATGTACACATTGGTGTCCTGATACATATATATACACATAAATACATAGTCACGGATACGTCAATATCTAAGCCATCACTGTACAAACAATGGAAATACATCATAATATGTTCAGAGTGTTTAGGGACACAACCATGGGCTATGCACGAGCGTTCCCGTCTGACATATTGTGACCGCAGCAGCGTCTCCAAAAAGGGTAACCACTGCATGTGCTGGCGCCTCCTTTGCGGACGCTGAAGCGTCATGGGCATAACCAACGTGCGGCGTGATGTAATGACGTTGTATTACGCTCCGCCCTGTGTTCATGCTGCTTGCTCTGCCCCAGCATGAAGATGGCTGCTGTGCATCGCTCAGCACCATGGGGAGATGCGGAGCTGATGCTCCTGATTAATATTCTGGACCGGCGGGACTACTGGTGCAATTTGCACCATGAGCACCCTGTCCTGCACAAGCAGGCAGTACTCCTAAAAGTCCAGCGGGCATTAATAAGAAGACTGGGGTCAGAGAGGACCACAGTGCAGATTTGCAAGAAAATAGCAGACATGAAATATAAGTCCAGGGACCGCCTTGCCACCATACGGGCCCTGATACAGAGAATGCGTGGTGAGTATCTACAACCCCACATACTTGCATGGTTCATGACAACACAAAATACACAACATAGAACACATGGAAGTGTACCCTGTCTGATAGTGACACTGAAGTGATGATTATGATGCATGATCAGTGTTCATGTGCAGGGGGTGCAGAGAGGGGCATGAAGGGGCATCCTACACTCATGTGTATTGCATTTAATACCCTCTACATTGTTGAGTAATTAGACAAACACAACACAGAGCTGTGTAGTAAGCATGAAGGCAGCATGGCCACATTGTAAGTTATTTAGGCCACAACAAACAAACTGGGAATATGGTCCTCCTTGCTTGGATATCTCAGTCGATACCCTGCTTGACCTAGGCCACATTTGTGTGGTTGACATATGTTCAGGAATAATGGAGTTATGAAAGGTGAGCCTAAGCCTGGTGAATTTCGTTAGTGTGTATGTACAGAACCAGCAACATCACAATTGTATATGGCCATTAATAGAAACATGTTTGAACTGGCTGGCCTGGAGATTCGTAGGTCACCTACATATTTATATGATTGCCACCAAACAAAACAGATGACATTACTCCTCCCTCCTGTGTTAAGATGATAACTCGCCATAATGTGTGTCATTGACTCAGCATCTCTATGGCCTTGCTTTTGTTTTACGTAGTGTGTGTGTTGTGTTGTCACCCATACTGTAATGTGTTACCCAATAGGCGGTCAAGAGCATCCGGAGCAGGCGACATCCCCTGCCGCATCGCTAGTGTCATTGGCAGCCGCCTCACCAGGGCCCACACCAGCAGGCTCACCCCTGGAAGAGGGGACACCACCCCCTCCACACACCCCTCCGCCAAACGTGGAGTCATTTGGGGCCTCGTCTGTGGGTGAGTGGTCCCCACAGGCCCCCATTGAACAGGGTGGAGGGTCGCCTTCAGCAACTGTAATTAGTGACTTATAACTGTAAATGTCTACTGTCCCAATAAAATAATGGTGTCCTGCTTTATCTTATAATTATGTCTGTGTTTCTGTAGGCAGAGGAGCTGCTGCAGCAGGGTGGCCAATAAGCCACTCCCTATCCCCTGAAAGAGAGCCCATTGCGGAGGTCTCTAACCGTAAGTAAACATTTAAAATCACATAGTTATTCCAGCCAGCCATGAGCATCATACTGACTTTTTTTTTTTTAAACACTATAGGTCTTCCATCATTGGATGAGATCATGGCCGCTCATGAAAGGGCCTTGGAGGAGTTTACTCGGCACGGAGAGCTGCTGAGGCAATATGCTGAAGGCCAGAATGGCGCTGGCCGTAGGCCATAGCCGGGGCTGATGTGCAGTCTGTTGTTTGTGTGTTTGTTTGTCTGTTTGTGTTTTAATGTTTTCTTGATGCTGTGTTCAAAAATATTTTTGCTAATTTATCAAAATTTACAAATGAACCCAAAAAAAAATTTAAAAAATTTAAACGAACAAAAAAAAACATTGTTTTAAAAAAAAAACAGGGCCTGTTCTCCTACCACAATAGTTTCTGATTAAAAAATGTATAATTGTTAAAAATGGCTGACTAATCGTTCACCACCCTTTAATATATAACACAGGGGTTAGCAAAACATGCTTGTACATTTGTCAACACCTACACAGGGTCATAGTGAGGGCTTATGTGTGTACTAGTATGTCTTGACAACAGTGGTGTCAACCTCCTGTGTCCTTGAAGGCCGTAAAGAGTCCATGTTTTCACAAGCCAAAAGCAATTTGGCACTTGGTATTAAGACTTCGAACTGTCAAATGCTATGGAAATAATATAAACAACATTGTGTGCTACCCTGGAGGGCTGGAGTTTGATACCCCTGAGTTATACCTTCAAGACACACGTAGGCAGGGAGTACTAGAGTTACCAAATAAATACTGTTCTTAAAACACAGTTCAAAGTGAAATACTTTCATATACCTCAGCATGTGCTAATGGACAAGTGGCCTGATGGTGGCCTTCACCTGCCCACAGTGCCTTCAACCGCCATAGTAGGCTACATGAACAGTATGGCACATAGATACATAAACACGACACACGTTTGTGGATTTTTGCTTTTTAATTAAAGTTTAAAGAAATAAACACATGCTGTGTAAAAGATGAACTAAGCAAAATGGTGCTCCAAAACACTACAAGGTGTGGTTGCGTGTCTCGTCAGTGGGATAGTGATCTGCAGGAGCTGACGAGGCCTCCGGCCCCAAATTCCCATAGGAATATGTTGCTGGCCTATGCGTAGGGTAGGATGTCATAGTGCCCCTACGCTTATCAGAAGCTTGTCCAGGCACAAACATAGGAGGCCTTGAAAGCTGGGAGAGTGGTGGCTGCTCCGGATGCTCAGCCAGGATAGTTCTTGTCGTCACTCTCCCAGCTAGGCTCGCGTCCAGGGCTAGGTGAATGACCCCCTCCACGGTAATCCGCTGTTGTGGCTCCAGCTGGGGCAACCACTCGTTGACCACACGGGCAAAGGCATAGAATGGATTGTTGCCCTGTTGGAGCAGCACCCATTTTGCCCAAGCTCCCAGCTCAGAGGTTTGGGGTTGCTGGAATCTTCGCCTCCGAGACTGGAAGCTAGGCACAGAGCGCTGATCAGCCCCACTGGCCTAACGTGGCTTCTCCCCCTGTGATGTTATTGGGGGAGAATCAACGAGGGCTGCCAATGGTCTGCTGGAGTTGGATTCCTCTGGGTCCTGCAAAGAGAAAAAAAAAATTCTAACAGTCATAGCCAAGCAACATTTATGAAACACCTATATTTACACAGAGTTGAAGTAGGATGTGCTAGCTAATACATCTGCCATAACTACTTGGGCTAAGATGGGGACATATGTGAGGTTGTACAGTATGTCTTCAAGTGCAACAACGTTTTACCGTGTTTAAGCAAGTAATGGTAGAGCCTTATAATTAAGTAATTGGACTAGAGTATGTCAGCCATCACATTGACATTATGGTTACATTGTGTGGGCCTACACGTTAATATAGTAATACGGGAAAAACGGTGTCCTATGGTCCGCGCTGCCAAATCCACTTGTTCCAAGGAAGCACACGAGTAGATGAAGTATATCCAAAAACCTTTATTACATCCTACGCGTTTCGGTGCCTTCCTGGCACCTTCTTCAGGGATAACCCTGAGGAAGGTGCCAGGAAGGCACCGAAACGCGTAGGATGTAATAAAGGTTTTTGGATATACTTCATCTACTCGTGTGCTTCCTTGGAACAAGTGGATTTGGCAGCGCGGACCATAGGACACCGTTTTTCCCGTATTACTGTGTGATTCCACGTGCTAGTGGTCGGTGGGAGTCCAGCAGCAGCCAACAGGATACTACACTATATGCCTTCATACTAGTTGTGTGTATCACAACTGAAATAGGTGAGTGGTTCCCTTTATACCACCTACATTTGGAGTGTCTGTGTGATAGGGCACTATTGCGCCTCTTGTTCCCATACCCTTTCTTTTATTTGATACACGTTAATATGTCACTACAACTCTAAATACGTCAAGTGACTCCAGTCAACTATGGCTAACCCAAGCAACATTACTACGGTACTTACATCCATCGGCGAAGCAGTTGCTTCTGGAGTGGCAGGAGGCCTTTGTGAAATGTCCCTGCTGGCCACCATGGGATGAGGGTTCTCCTGGTCCAAGGTGAACTGGAGGAGGTCATAGTACCAGAGAGTGGGCACATAGACTTCCTCCGTCCCAGCGCCTGAGTGCCAGGACTTGTTCACCTTGGCATGTTCTTTTTTGAACACCGTTCGCACGGACTGGATTTTTCTTTTCACAAAGGCCTCGTTGCAACTGTCAGCTGCATGGTGTTCCTGACAGACTGCGACCCGTTGTTGGTACGCCACTCTCTTCACCTCCTCTATTCATATAGTTGGGTGACTTGCTTCGTCACAAACACTCGTTAGTCCTGTACGTCTCTACGAAGGCCCGGACAAACTCCTGGGATGAGGCCATATGCAATACAACATAATAGACAGTGAGTAATACAAATACATGTATGTATGAGTTGGTCCCTGAAGAGCATTAATGTTCATGTTGTGGGCTGGGCCACACACCATTGACTAGCGCACCTATATGTGAAGGTGCAAGCAGATCAAAGTAAACTTTGAAGTCATATTTCTCCACTTAACAATAAACTTTACATGTGGTATAATGGTTAAATAAGGAATTTAGATAACCCATGAGAAGGGTATTTGGGCTCACATGCAATGGCCAGTGCATCAGATTGGAGACAGATTTTCACGTTTGTCAGGTAAAACAGTATTGTCTATGAGAGTTTTCATATGGCAAATTGCCGTTATTTTACCACAATTATTCTGTTGCCATAATACCATATGTAATTTTTACTGTGCAGGGGATCAGTATGTAATACACTCCATTCAGTGGCTGCACATGGCTATTGGAAAAAAAAAAACAGCATTCTATCAGGCCACAGTGGCCTATGCTATGTTGCTAGAATCAAACTACAATAATACAGTAGTGGACAGATGAAGATAATAATGTACAGTAATCAATAACTACCGTCACTCCTGCAGTGTGAGGAAGAGGACACGCTATCACCTTGCTGCATAGGAAAATACACAACAGGATACACCTGTCCCACCATCTTTTAAAGGCCGTGTGACCAATGAGAACACCATTACGTCCACTAATCAGAATAGCAGGGCGATGTTATGGCGCCGCCCATTGGATGACGCTGGTGTGATGTGATTGGCTGCATTTGCCTTAAAACCTGGCAACACCCCAGCTTTGTCGTGTTTGCTGCACACAGCCATTGAGTAAGTATTCCTGTTCACAGGTGTTTTTAACTACGCCTGAATGGCTACAGCGTTTTGTAATTACATTCGGTTGCCTCTACTGTGTCCAGCACTACACCAGGACATCCTAGTCCCTTCTGCTACTGTTTAATTCCCTGTATGTTTTGAGATCCCTATGACCAAGTCTGTGATATTTATATGTACATCACCGTGCATCTGGTATACTAGCCCTATACAACAGTTTAATGTTGCCTTACCACGTTCAAGTAAATTATTACCTTGCCTTTCATCAGTGTCCATGAGGTTTAAAGCATAGCCATCCCTGCGTGCCATATGGGGGGCCCTACCCACATACTGTATGGACATTATTTGTCATGTGCACGGGATAAGCCACACTGCAGTTGCCTCCCAAATCCATGGCCCCATTAATTAGTGTATTTTTGGGGTTATGTATTTGAAACATAACTGTCAGCTTTTGGGGGTCCATGTTATTATGGACACATCCCAGTTGATTGTTTATGGAATAAAAAAGTATTTTATGGCTCATACACTATTTCTACTTTGTTTCAGAGATTTTTATACACAGCATATACATCATGAATCCTACAGAGCAAGCAGTAGTGGCTGTGGCATTGTTGGAGGAGGCCTTGATGCTGAATAAGAGATCTGAGAGGCTGCGGAGGCATAGACCACGGTGCATATGATGTTGGGAATGGCTGCTGCAAAGGTCAAACCTGACTCACATGCGGCTGCTCCGTCAGCTAAAGGACAGGAATCCGCATGACTTCAGAAACTATCTCCGGATGTCAGAGGACTCCTTCAAGTTCCTTTTGGAATCCGTTAGGCTATTTATTGCCCGGCAGGACACAGTGATGCGTGTAGCTGTGACACCAGAGGAGTGTTTGGCTGTGACTCTGCGTTTCCTAACAACAGGCCGCTCGATGACAGACCTCCAGTATTCTGCTGCTGCCTCGCAGCCACTGCTGAGCCGCCTCATCCCCAAAACCTGTGATGCTATTGTGAGGTGTCTGCTGCCATCCTATATGGTGTTTCCCACAACACCTGCAGAATGGTTGCAAGTTGCCACTGACTTTGAGGATAAGTGGCAAAAGTGTGGTCCTCATGACCCTCGTGAATGCAAATTATGAGTTCCTCTTCGTCGATGTGGGGATGAACGGGCGTGTGTAAGATGGGGGGGTGTTGGACCACACCTCCTTATGTGAGGACCTCAAAAACTCTCGGCTCAACTTGCCCCCAAATTCTGACACCACTGGACACCTTAACTTTGCGTTTGTGGGGGATGATGCCTTTCCACTTCATGCAAACCTACTCAAGCTATATTCCCAGAGGAATCTCACCCCTGAACAACGCATGTTCAATTACCGGCTATCCCGGGCACGTCATGTGGATGAAAATGCGTTTGGGATCATGGCCAGTAGATGTTGCTTGTTTCATACTGCCCTAAATATGAAACTGGAATCTATTGACATGGTTATGTAGCACGCAAAACGCCAACACTACTTTCTGCGTCATAGGGATGCTACATCATACACGCCAGCAAGTTATGTGAACTCTGTGGACCCCACAAATGGGGAAACCATGCCGGGGGACTGGTGTGCAAACGACCCTGGCATAGCACCACTCCAGCCGTTGATCCAGGGCCGTAGGCAGCAGGATACCAGGTCCAGCAGAGACAGCTACTGCTCCTGCTTCAATGGCCCTGGTGCTGTCCCATGGCAGCATCAAATATTGTAGCTGTAATGTTTTGTTGTGGATTTTTTGTTTTATTGTGTTTATTTCTTCCTTTCTTATTTTTTTTATTTTTATTATTTCTCTGTTATTTGTACATTATGTTTTGTGTCATGTGTACACTTCTTATATTTAGTGTTTTTTGTGGTTTTCCTTTGCTTAAGAAAACTAAAACAAAATTCAGATCTGAAAAACCTGTGTGAGTATTTTCTTTCTACTTAAGGGCAGAAGCACATACCAGTATAATGTGCACAAATGTATCACACACAAATTCTATTGAAGGGTCCCAGCAGCATAGACTGCAAATGTCCAGTACACAGGTCAACCCCTTTGGGCACCACTGTATGGGCTGTCTGTGTCTCCATCTCCATATATATATATATATATACTAGATGGCAGCCCGATTCTAAAGAATCGGGTAGTCTAGAATGCATATATAGTTTATTTAGTAATAGTTAGGGGAGTGCGGTGAAATTAATTGTGTGTATAGAGGTGGCTCAGTGGTTAGCACTGCGCGGTGGCTCAGTGGTTAGTACTGCGTGCGCTGGCTCATCAGTGGTTTTGCAGTGAGTGCGGTGGCTCAGTGGTTAGCAGTGAGTGCGGTGGCTCAGTGGTTAGCAGTGAGTGCGGTGGCTCAGTGGTTAGCAGTGAGTGCGGTGGCTCAGTGGTTAGCAGTGAGTGCGGTGGCTCAGTGGTTAGCAGTGAGTGCGGTGGCTCAGTGGTTAGCAGTGAGTGCGGTGGCTCAGTGGTTAGCAGTGAGTGCGGTGGCTCAGTGGTTAGCAGTGAGTGCGGTGGCTCAGTGGTTAGCAGTGAGTGGGGTGGCTCAGTGGTTAGCAGTGAGTGAGGTGAGATTGGTCAGCGCAGCGCCGTGGGCAGAGTGGTCAGCGCAGCGCCGTGGGCAGAGTGGTAAGCACACACATACACTCCGCTATACTTACCACCGACCCTGCGTCTTCCCCGCCGCCTGGATCCTGAGTCGACATGTCGCCGCCCCCGGACGACTGGATCCAATATGTTGTCCGGGTAGTTTTTCAAGACATCTTGGACGCTATATTGGATCCAGTAGTTTGGGAGCAGCGACATGTCGACTGAGGATCCAGGCAGCGGACGCAGGGCCGGTGGTAAGTATAGCGGAGTGTGTGTGTATGTGTGTGTGTGTACAAAGTTGAGGGAAGTGTGGACAAAGTGACGGAAGTGCGTACATACACACATATACACACATAGTGTACATTGCATATGGAGGGGTGAGGAGAGCGGAGGCTGGAGGGCAGAGGACAGGGAGAGGAGAGCGGAGGCTGGAGGGCAGAGGAGGGCGGTGGCTGGAGGGCAGAGGACAGGGAGAGTAGAGCGGAGGCTGGAGGGCAGAGGACAGGGAGAAGCGAGTGGAGGCTGGAGGGCGGAGGAGAGGGAGAGGAGAGCGGAAGGTGGAGGTAGAGGAGAGGGAGAGGAGAGCGGAAGGTGGAGGGTAGAGGAGAGGGAGAGGAGAGCGGAGGCTGGAGGGCAGAGGACAGGGAGAGGAGAGCGAAGGCTGGAAGGCAGAGGACAGGAGAGGGGAGCGGAGGCTGGAGGGTGGAGGCTGGAGGGCAGAGGACAGGGAGAGGAGAGTGGAGGCCGGAGGGCAGAGGACAGGGAGAGGAGGTAGGAGGCTGGAAGGCAGAGGAGGGCGGAGGCTGGAGGGCAGAGGACAGGGAGAGTAGGGCGGAGGCTGGAGGGCAGAGGACAGGGAGAGTAGAGCGGAGGCTGGAGAGCAGAGGAGGCTGGAGGGCAGAGGCCAGGGCAGAGGAGGCTGGAGGGCAGAGGCCAGGGCAGAGGAGGCTGGAGGGCAGAGGCCAGGGCAGAGGAGGCTGGAGGGCAGAGGCCAGGGCAGAGGAGGCTGGAGGGCAGAGGCCAGGGCAGAGGAGGCTGGAGGGCAGAGGCCAGGGCAGAGGAGGCTGGAGGGCAGAGGCCAGGGCAGAGGAGGCTGGAGGGCAGAGGCCAGGGCAGAGGAGGCTGGAGGGCAGAGGCCAGGCAGAGGAGGCTGGAGGGCAGAGGCCAGGGCAGAGGAGGCTGGAGGGCAGAGGAGGCTGGAGGGCAGAGAGGCTGGAGGGCAGAGGCGGCTGGAGGGCAGAGGGCAGGGCAGAGGAGGCTGGAGGGCAGAGGCCAGGGCAGAGGAGGCAGAAGGGCAGAGGCAGGGCAGAGGAGGCTGGAGGGCAGAGGCCAGGGCAGAGGAGGCTGGAGGGCAGAGGCCAGGGCAGAGGAGGCTGGAGGGCAGAGGCCAGGGCAGAGAGGGCTGGAGGGCAGAGGCCAGGGCAGAGGAGGCTGGAGGGCAGAGGCCAGGGCAGAGGAGGCTGGAGGGCAGAGGCCAGGGCAGAGGAGGCTGGAGGGCAGAGGCCAGGGCAGAGGAGGCTGGAGGGCAGAGGCCAGGGCAGAGGAGGCTGGAGGGCAGAGGCCAGGGCAGAGGAGGCTGGAGGGCAGAGGCCAGGGCAGAGGAGGCTGGAGGGCAGAGGCCAGGGCAGAGGAGGCTGGAGGGCAGAGGAGGCTGGAGGGCAGAGGCCAGGGCAGAGGAGGCTGGAGGGCAGAGGCCAGGGCAAAGGAGGCTGGAGGGCAGAGGCCAGGGCAGAGGAGGCTGGAGGGCAGAGGCCAGGGCAGAGGAGGCTGGAGGGCAGAGGCCAGGGCAGAGGAGGCTGGAGGGCAGAGGCCAGGGCAGAGGAGGCTGGAGGGCAGAGGCCAGGGCAGAGGAGGCTGGAGGGCAGAGGCCAGGGCAGAGGAGGCTGGAGGGCAGAGGCCAGGGCAGAGGAGGCTGGAGGGCAGAGAGAGGCTGGAGGGCAGAGGCCAGGGCAGAGGAGGCTGGAGGGCAGAGGCCAGGGCAGAGGAGGCTGGAGGGCAGAGGCCAGGGCAGAGGAGGCTGGAGGGCAGAGGCCAGGGCAGAGGAGGCTGGAGGGCAGAGGCCAGGGCAGAGGAGGCTGGAGGGCAGAGGCCAGGGCAGAGGAGGCTGGAGGGCAGAGGCCAGGGCAGAGGAGGCTGGAGGGCAGAGGCCAGGGCAGAGGAGGCTGGAGGGGCAGAAGGAGGCTGGAGGGCAGAGGCCAGAGCAGAGGAGGCTGGAGGGCAGAGGCCAGAGCAGAGGAGGCTGGAGGGCAGAGGCCAGGGCAGAGGAGGCTGGAGGGCAGAGGCCAGGGCAGAGGAGGCTGGAGGGCAGAGGCCAGGGCAAGGAGGCTGGAGGGCAGAGGCCAGGCAAAGGAGGCTGGAGGGCAGAGGCCAGGGCAAAGGAGGCTGGAGGGCAGAGGCCAGAGCAAGGAGGCTGGAGGGCAGAGGCCAGAGCAGAGGAGGCTGGAGGGCAGAGGCCAGGGCAGAGGAGGCTGGGAGGGCAGAGGCAGGCAGAGGAGGCTGGAGGGCAGAGGCCAGGGCAAAGGAGGCTGGAGGGCAGAGGCCAGGGCAGAGGAGGCTGGAGGGCAGAGGCCAGGGCAGAGGAGGCTGGAGGGCAGAGGCCAGGGCAGAGGAGGCTGGAGGGCAGAGGCCAGGGCAGAGGAGGCTGGAGGGCAGAGGAGGCTGGAGGGCAGAGGCCAGGGCAGAGGAGGCTGGAGGGCAGAGGCCAGGGCAGAGGAGGCTGGAGGGCAGAGGCCAGGGCAGAGGAGGCTGGAGGGCAGAGGCCAGGGCAGAGGAGGCTGGAGGGCAGAGGCCAGGGCAGAGGAGGCTGGAGGGCAGAGGCCAGGGCAGAGGAGGCTGGAGGGCAGAGGCCAGGGCAGAGGAGGCTGGAGGGCAGAGGCCAGGGCAGAGGCCAGGGCAGAGGAGGCTGGAGGGCAGAGGCCAGGCAGAGGAGGCTGGAGGGCAGAGGCCAGGGCAGAGAGGCTGGAGGCAGAGGCCAGGGCAGAGGAGGCTGGAGGGCAGAGGCCAGGCAGAGGAGGCTGGAGGGCAGAGGCCAGGGCAGAGGAGGCTGGAGCAGGAGGCTGAGGGCAGAGCCAGGCAGAGAGCTGGAGGCAGAGGCCAGGCAGAGGAGGCTGGAGGGCAGAGGCCAGGGCAGAGGAGGCTGGAGGGCAGAGGCCAGGGCAGAGGAGGCTGGAGGCAGAGGCCAGGGCAGAGGAGGCTGAGGGCAGAGGCCAGGGCAGAGGAGGCTGGAGGGCAGAGCCAGGGCAGAGGAGGCTGGAGGCAGAGGCCAGGCAGAGGAGCTGGAGGCAGAGCGCTGAGCCGCAGGGCAGACTCACCGCGGGCCGGCCATCAGTGTACTGTAGCAGGAGAGGAGGGGCGGGCAGAGCTGCAGGAGAGGAAGTCCCGCCCTCCCTCCTCTGTAGGCAGACAGCAGGGAGCACGGGTATCCCCAGGGTGTGTGTGGGCCCCCGAGGTGGCGGGCAATGGGCCCCCCCTGCCCCCCGGTATGTAGCTACTGGCTGGAGGGCAGAGGGTGGAGGGGAGTGGCAGAGGGCACACGGAACTTCCGAGATCGGAACGTTCCGTGTGCCGGTGCCTGTAGCCGGGGGGCAGCCCGGCTACAGTGCACTGGATGAGCCTGGGCGACGACCATCACGGAAGTGGGCGTGGCCTTTTCCGGAAGTGGCCTTCGGTTTTATATATAAGATAGATGAAAAAATGAAAGGCAGCACTTCCTCCGGTGCTGTTTCGTTTTTTGTCTTTCTCTATTGTATCCAAGAGTTGTGCTGTTTTGTGTTATATATATAATAATATATATATATATATATATATATATATATATATATATATACACATACACACACATACATACATACACACGGGTATCTGTACACATAAATATGCACTTCTATTAAGGACAGAAATCACATATGTACACATGCATATATACATACATGCATGTGTACACAGACTCATACTTACTACATGCATCCTAGTATGCATACACGTATGTACATAGTATTGTGTGTTGGTTACCATCTTGAAAACAACACGTACACATATGGCCATCAGTGCACACACAAGCGTTCATGTGTGCCAATTTGGGGACGCATCAGTGGCTTGCACAGGCGTCACCAAATGAAAACAGCCTTGAATGGCGAGATGGTTGAAAGGGCAAAAGCGCAAAACAAGTACCCATCTTGCCAGACAAGGCTGACCAATGGTAACGCTTTTGTGGTGACCAATCGGAGTTGTAGAGGCGTGGAAAAAACACAATTAGGCACGCCTAGCTCCTAGCCTGTGTCATAAACTACGTCCACATTGAGGTTGGAGTCGTTCACGTAGTTGCCGTGTGACAGCGTGATAACAACTGCCAAGATCGTTGGCTTTATCATTCCAGCCGTCTCATGATCGCTGGATCATTGGTGCGTCGTGCACGATATCTATATGTGTGACATCTCACCATCGATCTCTAAACAATGTCCTAACGACCTCGCGTCCATGAGATCGTTGGTGATATCTAAATGATATTGAAATGTATAACGGTACCTTAAGTCCATCTAGTTCACCCCATAGCCTAACATGTTGATCCAGAGGAAGGCAAAAAAAAAAAAAAATGTGGCAATTAGTAAGCTCCACATTGGGGAAAAAAAATTCCTTTCTGACTCCACATACGGCAATCAGACTAATTCCCTGGATCAACGCCGTATCAAAGAATCTAGTATATGAGAAAATATTTAGAAAGAATGCACAAAGAACCGTTGAGTTTCAGCAAACTGTCAATACAAAAAGATAGCTTGTATTTTAGAAGAGAAGGATGTTTTCTGCACATAGTATAATACTCTGATTATCTCCATATCATGTTTGCTAAATGGTTTGAGTATAATTTAATGCAAGACAAGGAAACATTATAAAAGGTACTAATCTATTATATAATCGCGAATCGGAAAAGCGCCCCTCCGCGCGCTACTTCCGGCGTGGTCATGTGGATACGAATTTAACATTGGGCGCGAAGCGCCCAATGCTGCGCGAGCAATGGCCGCGAGGCCATCGCGAGTCGCTGGCCCAGGGCGAGCAATGGCCGCGAAGCGGCCATTGCGAGCCGCTGGCCCAAAATCCATCCACAGCCCCGGCTACAACCTTAGCGATTTACCGCTCAGGTAGCGCGAGCAATGGCCGCGAGGCCATTGCGAGTCGCTGCCTGAGCCGCAGTTCGCTCCCCGGGGACCATGGAGCCGAGGCGGCATTGCCGCCTCCGCTCCCCGCTACACACAATTCGCCACCCCCCCCCCATGTCCGCACAGCCCGCCCCCATCAATGTCCCCACAGCCGACCCCCATGTCCGCACAGCCCACCCCCAGCAATGTCCGCACAGCCCGCCCACATCAATGTCCGCACAGCCCACCCCCATGTCCGCACAGCCGACATGCCCACAGCCACCCCATGTCCGCACAGCCCACCCCCATGTCCGCACAGCCCGCCCACATCAATGTCCGCACAGCCCACCCCCATGCCCGCACAGCCACCCCCATGCCCGCACAGCCCACCCCCATGCCCGCACAGCCCACCCCCATGCCCGCACAGCCCACCCCCATGCCCGCACAGCCCACCCCCATGCCCGCACAGCCCACCCCCATGCCCGCACAGCCCACCCCCATGCCCGCACAGCCCACCCCCATGCCCGCACAGCCCACCCCCATGTCCGCACAGCCCACCCCCATGCCCGCACAGCCCACCCCCATGCCCGCACAGCCGACCCCCATGCCCGCACAGCCCACCCCCATGCCCGCACAGCCCACCCCCATGCCCGCACAGCCCACCCCCATGCCCGCACAGCCCACCCCCATGCCCGCACAGCCCACCCCCATGCCCGCACAGCCCACCCCCATGCCCGCACAGCCCACCCCCATGCCCGCACAGCCCACCCCCATGCCCGCACAGCCCCCCATCATGTCCGAAACCCCATGTCCGCACAGCCGACCCCCACTAATGTCCACACAGCCCCCCCCCATGTCCGCACATACTTACATGTCTTCTTAGTCATCTGATCGTCCGTCCGGCCAGGCGTCCTCTTCGTCCGGCCAGGCGTCCTCTTCGTCCGGCCCCGGGGATCTTCTGTCTTCTTCCAGCTCCGACGTCCTCTTCTCTTCTCATTCAGGTACAATGGACGACAAATCCGCCATTGTATCTCAATGAGATATGAGCGGCTCTTCTGATTGGTCGCTGTGTACTGCCCTCAGCCAATCAGAAGAGCCCCTCATTGAGCTCGAATTCTGATTGGTCGGCGCCCAATCCGAAATCGGGCTCACTGCCCATAGACATGTATTAGCGGTGTGTCCGCGATTTTACGGCCGACAAATAGAACCAGGTGGCCGGCCATAAAATCGCCGACACACCGCTAATGTATGTCAATGGGAAAAATAGCGGACCTGAATGAGAACTGTCTCACTTAACATAAATAATAAATTAAATAATAAATAAAATAATTTAAAAAGAATTAAAAAATAATAAAAAATAATAATAAAAAAATAATAAAAAATTAAATAAAAATAATAATAAAAAAATAAATATATGCTAATCAGCTCAGCCCTTTTGGCGGACCACAATGAGAACTGTGTCTCACTTAAAATAAATAATAAATTAAATAATAAATAAAAGAATTTAAAAAGAATTAAAAAATAATAAAAAATAATAATAAAAAAATAATAAAAAATTAAATAAAAATAATAATAAAAAAAATAAATATATGCTAATCAGCCCAGCCCTTTTAGCGGACCAGAAGGAGAACTGTGTCTCAGTTACAATAAATAATAAATTTTATAATAAAATTATTTAAAAATAATTAAAAAATTATAAAAAAAATAAAAAATAAAATTAAAAATTATAAAATATTACAAAAAATAATAATTAAAAAAAAAATCTAATAATAATTATATTACTGCTAATAATAATGATATTAATGCTAATAATTATGCTATTAATGCTAATAATAATGCTAATAATGCTAATAATTATGCTATTAATGCTAATAATTATGCTATTAATGCTAATAATATAAGATTAATGCTAATAATTATGCTATTAATGCTAATAATAATAAGATTAATGCTAATAATAAGCGGCCATTGCGAGCACTCAGCCCCAATAAGTATTGAACGCGCCCCAAAAAGTATTGGACCCCCCCAAAAGTATTGGACCCCCCACCCAAAAGTATTAGACCCCCCAAAAAAAGTATTGCACCCCCAAAAAAAGTATGTGACCCCCCCCCAAAAAGTATGTGACCCCCCCAAAAAAGTATGTGACCCCCCAAAAAAATTATGTGACCACCCAAAAAAAGTATGTGACCCCCCCCAAAAAAGTATGTGACCCCCCAAAAAAAGTATGTGACCCCCCAAAAAAAGTATGTGACCCCCCCAAAAAAGTATGTGACCCCCCAAAAAACTATGTGACCTCCAAAAAAAAGTATTGGACCCCCCAAAAAAAGTATGTGACCCCCCAAAAAAAGTATGTGACAAAACAAAAAAGTATGTGACCCCCCCCAAAAAGTATGTGACAAACAAAAAGTATGTGACCCCCCCAAAAAGTATGTGACCCCCCAAAAAAGTATGTGACCACCCAAAAAAGTATCTGACCCCCCAAAAAAAGTATGTGACCACCCAAAAAAAGTATGTGACCCCCCCAAAAAAAGTATGTGACCCCCCCAAAAAAGTATGTGACCCCCCAAAAAAAGTATGTGACCCCCCCAAAAAAGTATGTGACCCCCCCAAAAAAGTATGTGACCCCCCCAAAAAAGTATGGGACTCCCCAAAAACTATTCACACCCCCCCGAAAAGTCCTCACACCAGCTATAACTACTATAATCAAATTAATGCACATTCTAGAATCCCGATGCATTTGCATCGGGCTCACAGCTAGTCTATTATATAATTGCGAATAGCTTTTTTGCCCCCGGCGTGGTCATGTGGATACGCGCGAAGCATTGGCCGCGAAGCGGCCATTGCGAGCACTTCTAAGTCGACTCGCAATGCCCGCGCAGCGGGCATTGCGAGTCAGAGACTCGACGTACTAGAATCCCGATGCATGTGCATCGGGCTCCCAGCTAGTTTTAAGTTATAAAATGATATGTTTATAAAAGCTTGCTGACAGATTTAATTTAGCTATGCAGCTTAAATCTGAATTGTCACTACACACATTTGTACTCCATTTACTGCCTAGAAAAAAATAAAAAATTAAGAGACCTAAAAAAGATCAAATTCCTTATTATTAAAAAATAAATACAGTACAATTCTTCTAAATATTGTTTGATAATACAAAACTCAATTTTTATTTCAAAGTTTTGCCAGGGATTTTAAAGGGAAGCTGACGTCATGAAAAATACATACTGTAATGCTGATCTCCCTGCTGTGATGCCAGCATACTGTCTGCCATGGCCATGCTGTGCGCCTCTGTCTCCCTTCACAGCTTCCACGTTTGCAGCTGCTGTCCATCGCTCCTGGAGCCTGTGCATGCTGCACAGGTCTCTCTGGAGTGATTCTAATGCGCGCAGCCATGCTCCTGCCCTGATCTTAAAGTGCTAGCATGCCATTAACCGGAAGTACCCCTCAGGCTATTCCTGAGAGTCACTGTGTATATGAGGCATTTTCCTATTAGGGGAGGTGTCTGATGAACACCATTAGTTTTTGTTCAGTCTAGCTAGTTGTCAGGTCCTGTCTGCCCCTTGTGCTTTGTCTGTCCCTGTCTCCTGCCTTCCCATACCTGTCTGCTGCTACCGTATCCCTGTATCTGTCAGCTCCTGTCAATTTGTTTGCTGAGGCATCTGCCTATTCCCTAGATCCTGCCCGCTATACCAGAGTCTGTGTCTGCCCTTCTAGAAACTGTGCCTGCTGCCCTGTCTGCTATAGCCGCCCCGGCTGCATGTGCTATTCCAGAGACTGTTCCTGAGTCTGCCCCGGTGTCCATCTGTGCCCTGGGGGTCATCTTTCATAGCTCCTTCTGTGGTCCAACAGATACTTACATACACCCTGTGAGCATAAAAGTTTGATCAGGACATGGATCTCGCTGACTCCCTGGCCACTCATCTTGCTGGTCTGCAACAGGAGGTGTTCCGAATCCAGGAGCAACAAGACCTGTATCCTGGCCTTTATGCAGTGCCATGAATCATTAACCAGTGCAATCTCTGCACTTTGAACTTAGGTTCACCAGTTTTCTTCAGACCAGGCCAAAGTGGCATTCCGATATTGCACCTCAATAGGGAGGTCCTCTCTTGAGTCAGTCACCTGTGGGAAAGACGAGACACCATTACCTCCATCATCTTAGACTTCCTGGAATCATTCTGATTTCCACCGAAGAAAAAGCTGGGCTTTGTAGTCAGCGCTGATCTCAAGAAACTTCCAGTCCAGTAAAGGGTTAATCAGGTTCTGGTTTATTTGCCTACGCGTTTCGTGGCTTTAAATCTGCCACTTCATCAGGGCTCAGAGCAAATTTAGTGGCAGATTTAAAGCCACGAAACGCGTAGGTAAATAAACCAGAACCTGATTAACCCTTTACTGGACTGGAAGTTTCTTGAGATCAGCGCGGACTACAAAGCCCAGCTTTTTCTTCGGTGGAAATCATTTATCTTCAGTGGGCTCCTGCAGCGACCATTACCAGGCTCTCTCAGTTTGTTGTGGCTCTCACAACCACCGCAGGTGAGTCACACTGATTGGGGGGACTGGACTATTTAGTAAGACGATAACGCCCTATGTGCTCTCCCTATTTATCCTTTTTTAGGGAATCATTCTGGAAAGTTTTTGATGACCCGGATTGTGTTGCCTCTGTGGCATAGTCTGTTCTGCTGCTGCATCAGGGTAATCAGATAATCAGACTGTCATTCAGTATGCGGTTCTATTCTGCACTCTATTGTTTGAACTGCAGTGGAATAATATGGCATTGACACCTGCATTTTGGGAAGGTTTTTGGGAAAAATCAACTGGCAAGCCATGATATTCCCGAGTCATTGGATGAACTTATTTCTATTGCTACCCTGGTTGAACCAAGGTTCCATGTGCGCTCTATTAAGGTGACAGGGGACCTATACCTTTACTCAATCTCTCGAGAAGCCGCTGAGGTCCCATTTCCCACTATGCAGTTGACCTTTTTCATCATTGAGACAAAGGCCTGAGTTACTACTACAGAGGGGCAGAATACTTCATTCTAGTTATGTGAGGCCAAAACTCCCTTGCCTGGATTCAGGAGGAAGCACTACCCTAGGTGAGAACAAATTCTCTGCCTCATTGACCCTTCCCATATCAGTGTTGTTTGGAGGTACCCAGTTTTCAGAAATGGCTCACCTGAATTCCGGATCTGCTGGGAACTTCATTCAGCAAGCTGTGGTGGATAGGTACAAGATTACTGTTCTTTGTCTCCAGAACACCCTGAACTGTTTCATCTGTCAATGGAGCACTCTGGTCTAAAATCATATGCTTTATGTCCGAACCAGTGGAGGTACAGGTGATGAAAGATAAAAGTACAGAAGTCTCATAGGGAGCGCTAAGGATGACAGTATGATGGCATTTAAGCGAAAATTAACAAACCTTTATTAATAATCCTCCTGCAAACTCCACAACATGTTTCGACAGTACATAGGACTGTCTTCATCAGGTGGTGCATTCTGCACATAACAGCAGCACTTTTAACTAGTGTCCAGAGATCCTACACAGCACCCCTTTTTCTTTTTGTTTTACAGTGGAGCTACAGGTGGGAGCTTCATGTGGCACCCCAGAGTCCAGTTGCCCCAGTGGTATTGCCTCCCTTGGGGGGGGGGGGTGATGTCATGCTTGGAAGCAAGAAGGGGTATCAACATCAGGTAAGCCACAGCATGCAAAACTTTTCCTGAGTGCAGACCAGACCCGGGAGCTCTGAAACCCGGGTTTAGGGGAGCTCTTCTATTAATTCTGGCCTGGGTACGCGGTTAGTTAGTTCGTTCAGTTCCTAGGAGGACTGTGGAGACTACCTGTGAACTGGAGCAGTGTAAGGCTCATCTCAGGCAGAGTGAGAGAGAAGGACCAGCAAGCTAGAGGGTCCCATAAGAGAGGGTCTGAGAAAGGAGAGAAGAGGGCCTGGGGAGCGGAGTCAGTCACTGGCTCACCTCAGCGCAGAGCGCCAGAAACACACCGGGGTCCGAGGTTGTGAGGGTACTACAGGCCCGTCAGCCAAAACCGGAGTACGGGAGACTCCACGTTTCCAGGCCACAGCAAAGCACCTGGAGGCACAGCAGCACTGGAGAGCTCAGAAACAGTTAAGAGAGGAGTGGTGCCCGGGAAGGGCTCAAGCTGCCTGCCATATGGGTGAGAGACTTACAAGCAGGAAGAGAGGGTGGCAGCTTAGCTACAGGCGGCCAGGACCAGCAAAGAGAAGCGCAGCAAGGAGGCCTCAGAACTCACAGGGTGGGGAGATCCCCAACTTTCCTCCAGGCCACCCGGGTTCCTAACATCTCCTGTGGACAGTGTCTTAGTTTGAGCTTGCAACTACCAGTAAAGGTAAAGGAGACTACGTACTATGTGTCTGTCGGTTATTCTGCACTCTCAGTCCTGCACCCCAACGGCCTACCACCGCTATAGACTATACTAGTTGCCTTGGGGCACCGCTCCACCCATGGGGAGTGATATCACCTCAGCTGCGTTTCCATCATCCCCATAGGTCCCACACCGCAGTCGCGCATCAATAGCCGATCATGGGTAGTGTCACGACAACAATCCCTAAAACCCTATTCCCTGAATTTTTATTAACACCACCAGGGTTCCGATTATCCCACGGCCGTGGGGGTGGGGGGGATGGGGAGGGGCGTGTCATTCGTATTTGGCGAACATCTCACTATGTGCTCCCGAACTTGGCCAGCCTGCTTTTTTTGGTTCTGTCCTGGCTCTGTGATCACGAGCCTGCCGTGGACTGGAGTTCTGGAGAGCTGCTGCATTGGGGGCAGAATTGCCATGAAAGGTGTCTGGTTCCAGAACCCTTGAAGAGGACTACCCTGCAAGTTTGTTCCGTCTGCCTCTCTAGAACCAGGAAGAAGCCTCCTAACCAGCAACCCACCACTCTACCTCTACCATTGGCCATACCTCTTATTACCTGTCACGCCATGGCTACCTGGGTTCCTCCATATACTGAGGAAGCCCCCCAAAGTGCACCACCACAAACAAACAAAGGATATGACAACAACTTCACAGCTGCAGTCAGCAAGGGCACCTGTCGTAGCAACTTTCCCTTCAAGGCTTGTAACAGAGTGCAGAATCTCTATAACCGGTGTCCTCTGGTGGTATGTGGGGCTATTTAAAGGTGAAGGGAGTGGTCACCAACCGAAAACACATGGAGAGAAAGTATTTAATGCTACTGCTTCAAAACTGACATTCAACCCTTGTAGCACCAAAGGAAAGGAAAATACCTATAATGGAAAATGCATCAAGGAAATGAGATTCGGGTTCAAAACCTGTCACAAACCCCATAGTATCAGTACCCCCTATAACCAGGGGCCTTAGGACCCTCAAGACTGGACTTAGGACGGATAACACTTATGGAAGGAATACATTTCATAAAGGAAAGACGGCACTTACCAGATTTATGTAGCGGTGGTTCTTTATTCCATATTTAGCGGTGATACATAGTGCAGGGAGGCAGTGGCAGCATGGACAACGGCACCATTTCGTGCTGGTATGCGCTTCTACGGGTCCAAGCTAATCTAGATAGATTAGCTTGGACCCGTAGAAGCGCATACTAGCGCGAAACGGTGCCGTTGTCCATGCTGCCACTCCCTCCCTGCACTATGTATCACCACTAAATATGGAATAAAGAACTACCGCTACATAAATCTGGTGAGTGCTGTCTTTCCTTTATGAAATTTGTCATGGACTTGTTGTCTCTTGGACCAGGCACCCAGAATGTGCTCATTCCGTGTCCAGCATAACCTGAATGCTCAGTAGTGATTACTGTGCTCCATTTCCTCTACAATTTTCTTTGACTTATGGAAGGAATGCTGCAGACTACCTGTGTTTACTTCCGTTACCACCTGTCCTTCGAAGTTATCACCTGCACAACTTGGTAATGATGGAACAAACATTGGCTCTTGAGACACCACACACCATCTGAGCCATGACTTGTGAAAAATGTCATTGGTATTAAGTACTGGGGAAAACTCTAGCCGACCAGCTGAAGGGTTAACGACGTCTGTTACATGATACAGACCTGCAAACCTAGAGCACAGAGCCCCAGAAGCACACTTCCACTTTAAGGCTTTACTGCATGCATGTTTTAGAGAAAGAAAATTCCCTTGAAGGACTGACAACCAAGGCATCACCCCGAAACTTGCATATCCTCAGAGACAGGACATTCAGAGGGGACAATCACCCCCATCCATCACCTCTGCTGGGGCAGATAAATAGATCTAGAATGAACCTGTATAGAGGGAGAAATTGCACCTGCTCTCTCCGGCTGAACCAAAACCAAATTTTAGCCATACTTTGATGTTACTCACCACATGGCCAAGAAGAAGTAGAATAGTCAAACATTTAGGTCAGATTCCAGGAGACCGCATCAAGACAGAGGATAAAACAGAAGCATAGTTAAGGCTGCCTTCACACTTGCAGATGCATCTGCAGCGTTTTGCAGATGCATCTGCAAGTATCAGCATGCAGACCGCGGCCCCTATGTTTATAATAGGGCGCACCGCGGTCTGAAAGCTCTCATTCATTCCTGTATGTGAAGCGTCCGCAGGCGGATGCCTGCTGACAGATCACACTCTCCCGCCCGCACCATGGACGCAACATCTCGCGTCCATGGTGCGGGCGGGAGAGTGTGATCTGTCAGCAGGCATCCGCCTGCGGACGCTTCACATACAGGAATGAATGAGAGCTTTCAGACCGCGGCCGCGGTCTGCATGCTGATACTTGCAGATGCATCTGCAAAACGCTGCAGATGCATCTGCAAATGTGAAGCCAGCCTAAGTCATGGTCCGAAGTCAGTTACTTGGAGAGGATCAGATAAGAACAGAGGGACAAGATAAAAGAATGGTTAAACACAGACAAAGTCAGGCAACAAAAGATCAATTCCCAAAGCACAGATTCAAAAGACCAACCTAGCACCTCAGAGCTGAAACTAAGACTGGTAGTGCTCTGGGAGAAACTGCAAAGCTAAAAGGCTGAGTAATTAAAAGAGACAAGGAGCAGCTGCAGAATCTCAGCACAAGCTAGAAAGAGATTGGTTGACTGAGCTGTCAATAAGAGATCTAACAGCCCAGCTCATTCCAGCACCAGATAGGATGACTACGCTGTCAATCACCTAATCCAGCACACCCTGAATGCAGAGTGGAGGAATCATGATGCATACATTCAGGAACAGACACTTAGTATGGACTTACTCCCCACACTGGTGTGAGATCAAGGCCCAGCATTTTCCTGAAGAGTGGGTAGGATGTCCTCTTTTTGTTTCACAAGGACATTAGCTAGAAAAGAGGGGAAAATGGAGGAAATGTACACTCCAGGGTTGCCATCTTCCACATGACAAGGGAAAGCAGATTTTCAGATGTACGTTTTGGTATAGATAAATAAACCAAAATAAAATGCGACTTAACCACAATAGCAACTCACTTCTATCCCACAGTGAACTACAAATGACCTAATACAAGTGGAAACACTCTCTAACTGCATAGGTTTGTGAACCTGCACCTATAGGGAGCAGGGTCCAACTGGATCTTTTTCTGAGGTGTCTATCCAACCATATAGCAAGAGACATGGCGGCCTCCAACAACTCTGGAGTAGAATATTGAGCCAGTGAATCCCTGAGCCTATCTGACAACCCCTGACAGAAATGACTCCTAAGTGCAGGATTATTCCAAAGGATCTCAGTGTCCTATCTCCGGAACTCCGAGCAGTATTCCCCTGCCAACCTTTCTTCCTGCTGGAGCTTATGGAGCCTAGCCTCTGAAAGGGAGACATCATCAGGGTCACCATACAACAAGGCCAAAGCTGCAGAAAACTTGTCCCGCGACTGTGAAGATGGAGAATCGGTTGGCAGAGAGAAGGCCTAGGACTGGGGATCTCACTATAACAAGGAGACTACAATGCCCATTCACTATTCTTTATTCCCTGTGGAACGAGGGCAGATCTTGAATTACAGTTTACAATACCATGAATTTATCACGCCACGTAGAAAACCTGTCCGGGAGGGCTATCTTGAGTCCTGGCTGCGTCTGATTATGAGCTGCAACCAGCAGACCTGTGATATGCTGCAGGTGCTGCACCACCTGCTGTCACAGATCCGTCTCTACCTGTGAGAGAGTCTGCTTAAGGTGTGTGAAAGCTGCAGCAGGATCCATTATGGATTCTGAAAAATGCTATGTCCGGTTATAATGTCACACTGTGGCTACAGGGGTTTCTCCAAATACTGAGGAATTTCCTGGCGTGCGGCACCACAAACAAGAGAACCCCGGGGGCACAATTACAATGATGGACCCTGATGGTAGGGGGTGGAAGATGAGACAACTCGCTCACTCACGTGAGGCAGAATCCTAAGCTCCCAAAAGATCCTATATGGGTTCTTTCACCCAATCTCTGAGTAGGATACTTGGTCCCTTGCTAGCATCAATCTTACCCATCAATACACACGTCTAACGAAGAAGTAAGTGGACCTTCAACCATGCTACCATCCAATTATATTATACTTGTAATCAAATTATAATGATTGTGATTTTAATTACTATGTGTTTCAGGGCACTCAGGCCCCTTCTTCAGGATATTCACAGATGTACCTCTGTGATATATACTGAGGAAGGGGCCTGAGCACCCTGAAAGACGTAGAAATTAAAATCACAATCATTATAATCTGATTACAAGTATTTATTTGGATGGTAGCGCGGGTGAAGTTCACTTCCTCCTTTGTTAGACGTGTGAATTTACCTTGTCGAAGACTGCTGCAGACCAGACCATCATCAACAGGATATCAAGGAGATATCACAGGCTTGTGAAGTGGGTGTGACTCCTACAACCATACAAGGTGAGCTATATACACTCTCTTTTGCCTTGTTAGTTTAGCGGGTAAACCCTATGTAGCGTAGCGCCTTTTTCTTTTCCAGCTTTCTGATTACCTTACCCCTCACTAAGGAGCTGGCTGGCGAGAGCACTAGTTCCACTGCTGCACTAATAAACACTTAAGGGGGGAAAGCACACAAGGGAAAAACCAAAGGCTATTACACCAATTTCACGACTGCAGCCAGACATAGGATCTTCAGCCTACACCAGCTGGACTACAAAATGGCAAGGGCATCTGTAGAAGTTACCTTCTTTCTCCAAGGCTTGTAACAGAGTGTGCAACCTCTATAACTGATTCCATATGGTAGTAAATGGGGCTATTAAAGTGTGAAGGGTGTGGTCACCAGCCAAAAGCACATGAAAAGAAGGTATTCAGTGCTACTGCAGCAAAACTGTCATTAACCCTTGCAGCACCTAAGGAAAAGAAAATACATTTAATGTGAAGAGTCTCATCAAGGAAATGAGACTCAGATCCAAAACCTGTCAAATGTCTCGGAGAGATCATCGTGACAATACCATCTGGGAAGACTTGGTGAGAAAGAAGAAGCTTTCTACAGACCTGGTGAAAAGAGGTTGTAAGGGGGTGTACTCTAAGGGCCACTTTACACACACCAACTTCTGAGCAGATCTCTGGTTGCAGTGAAATCATGGACACATTGTTCCATTGTACACAGCCACAAAATGGAACAATGTGTCCATGATTTCACTGCAACCAGAGATCTGTTCAGAAGTTGGTCACAGAAGTTAGTGTGTGTAAAGCGGCCCTAAGGGTACATGCCCACGTTGCAGATTTGGTACATAAAGTTTCTGCACCAAACCTTCTTCTTTTGACAGAATAACCTGCCCAAGAATGTTGTATTTGGTGCGTTTTGTATGCTTTCTTTGCAATGCATTTTTTTTTAATGAAGTCAATGGCTTAAGGCGCTGAAAAACGCAGGGAAATAAGCACCAACAGTTGACTTGCTGGAGATTTTTTGCATCAAATACGCAAGGAAAAAAACGTAACGTTAGCACAGCAATTCTGAAATGTGACTTGGCTGGCTTCAGTATAGGCATGCAGATTTTAATGCAGATTTGTAAAAAAAAACACATTAAAAAATGCAGTGTGGGCATTAGGCGTAACTCAGATGTCTCTGCTGGGACACCGGCATACTCACCGCTGCGGCCATGCTGCACGCCTCCTATGTGTACTGCTGTGCCTTGCTCCTGGAGCCTTTGCATGCTGCACAGGTCTCTTGAGAGTGTGATTAAGGCGTGCGATTTGTACTTCTGCCCGTCTTAAAATGCCACTGCGCCATTACCTGGGAATGCACTCAGCCTATGGCTGAGAGGCACTGACTATATGAGGCAGTGGCGTAACTTGAAGATCATCGGTCCCGATACGAAAGCTCCAACGGGGCCCCCAATTATCTCAAATCTTTAATAGCAATAGCCTTTTTCTATAGGACAATGTGACTTTTTGGGCCTCCTAGGCTCCAGGGCCCTGGTGCGATCACAACCCCTGCGCCTGTTGTAGTTATGCCCCTGTTATGAGGCATCCTTTCATTAGGGAGGGTGTTCAGTCTAGCTAGTTCTCAAGTCCTGTCTAGCCACTGCGCTTTGCCTGTCCCTGTGTCTTGCCTTCCCATACCTCCCTGCTTCTGCTGTGCCCCTGTATCTGTCTGCTCCTGCCAACCTGCCTGCCAGCATCTGCCTATAACCTAGACCCTGCCCGGTATACCAGTGACTGTGCTGGCCCTTCTAGAGACTGTGCCTGCCACCCCATCTGCTACACTCGCCCTGGCTGCACCTGCTGTACCAAAGGCTATGCCTGAGTCCACCCTTTGTGTCCGTCTATGCACTGTGGGTCGTCTGCCATGGCTCTCTCTGTGGTCCAGTAGGTTCACTTCCCTGTGCTAACATCCCGTGAGCATAACACCTTTTATTTAAATCACAAAGGTTTTTTGTGTTTTTTTTTTTTTTAGAATGTTTTTTTCTATATCACAATATAAAGAAAAAATAGCAATTTTACAACTTTCACAGGGGCCACTCTGGTTTTTTAGACTCTTTACTGTTTTAGAAAACAACACATGTACATGGCCACAATTAATAGATTTAAACTATGGTATATTGTTTGTATTAAAGTATCAATGCCGTTAGTGAGGGGTAAGGCAATCAGATATTGTCTATCATAATTGGTGGATTCTATGTTATCAGCTGTTTATTAAGGTATTACGCTATCATTGTAATTCTGCCTCTGCTGATTAAAAAACTGTGAACATATGAGTCCAAATTGAAAGTTGCAAGGCATCTCATTAATTTTTTTGTTAATAAAGATCAGAATATGAAAATATTATTGATGAGATTAAAAAAAACAAACAAAAAACACACAAACATAATTGAATCTATTTGTCATTGGTTAGTAATAAAAAACAGGGGGGTCTCATAGACTGACCCTCAGTCTAGGGGTGCCTTGCTGTCCCTTATCCCAGAGTTATTTCTGATGGTGAGGATGTCTGTGCCACTAACCTTGCCCTGATCCTGGTCAACCCTGGTCTAATACCCCCCTCTCCTCCACCCAGAGGCCAGGACAGGAGTGGTGAAACCCTACACAAATAGAACAATGAGGAAATCAATGATACTCACAGCAATAGACACAGATGTACCGTATAAGACTATACATGCACAGGAGGAAATAAAGAGCAGGGAGGAAAACCAAATTACAAGAAGATTTTCACAGCACACCAAACAGCACTTCAATAGATTGCCAATAACCGGATCAGCACAGCACATGTTACCAGTATTGCAAACGCTATAGTCGGCATGGGAAAAAGATTTCCTCATCTTAAAAAGGCAACTGTGATTCAAGTTTTGAAAGAGCATGTGATCCTAGAGGTAATCATGAGTCATACAGAGATTAATTCCTGCTACCCCAATCACTAATGAGAACACAGCTGGTCGAAGCTTGAGCCTTCCTGTGGAATTCAGAAGCGTCAGAGAAACCATAGTGTAAAGTGCCTGAATCTGTAGTGTGAACAGCGCCAGATGCCGCCATGCCACTCTGCGAGTTTTGAGCCAAACATCATGTGACACCGTTCCCTACATAGTACTTCACATGTCAGGTCCTTGTGTATGGAATGCATTAACCCCTTCCCCACCCTTGACATAATACAATGTCACAGGTTGGTCCCGGTGTTTAATGTGAGCTCTGGTGCGGTGCTCACATCAAACACCAGCATCTCAGCTGATCTCATCAGCTGAGATGTCGGGCTTACAGCACCAATCAGATCCGGGATCAGTTAACCCCTTGGATTCCCCTGTCATTCACTAATCAAAATAAAAGTATCAAAAAAATTTAAAAATACACATATTTGGTATCGCCAAGTTCAGAAATGCCCGATCTATCAAGATATAAAATCAATTAATGAGAGCCATAAACTGTGTAATGGGAAAAAAAGGTCCAAACACCAAAATTAAGGTTTTTTTGGTTGCAACATTGCTATAAAATGCAATAATGGGCGATCAAAACAGCGCATCCACCTAAAAATGGTATTAGAAATGTCAGCTCAAGCCGCAAAAATAAGCTATCACATAGCCCCGGATCCTGAAGAATGAGAACGATACAGGTCGCAGAACATGGCACAAAAAATGTAAGGTTACCGTTGCATAACGCAATATTGCATGCAATTTCAATGGCAATTTGCAGGTTGCAGTGAAATCATGGACACATTGTTCTATTTTGTTGCCGTGTACAAATGGAACAACGTGTCCATGATTTCACTGCAACCAGCAAATTGCCAGTGAAATTGCATGCAATGTTGTGTCGTGTAACGGTACCCTAATTCTTTTTTTCAAACTTCTGAATTTTTTTTTTTACCTTTTTAGATACCAGTAAAAGTATACATGCTTGGTATCTACGAACCTGTACCGATCTAAGGCATCCCACCATTACGTCAATTTTACCATATAGTGAGCATGGCGACTAAAAACCCAAAAAACAAACATCTAATTGCACTTTTTTTGCAATTTCACTGCACTTGGAATTTTTTCCCATTTTCCTGTACACTATATGGTAAAATAAATGATTGCATCTGAAAGCACAACTCGTCCTGCAAAAAACAAGATGTCAAATGTCTATATTGACGGAAAAATAAAAAAGTTATGGCTCTTGGAAGCAGGGAAGCAAAAAATGAAAATGAAAAACAAAAAATCGCCGGGTGGTGATGGGGTTAAGATATGGAGCCAACACGTGGAAAAGATGCAACTGTTTTACACGGCCGACATCTTCCTATAACAGCAGCAGCAGCTCATACATATGCTGATCCGTGCTGTTTTTGTTAATGGCGCAGTCAATCTCTGGCATAACCTGCAATACATTACTATTGCAACCTATTGGCTGCTTGTTTTTCTGTGATATCAATCATTGATAGCAGCATTTAGGTAGCGCAATCACCAGCGGATTACCATTTTTTGACCTGCCTTCTAAGGCTGGCTTCACACTGCAGTTTTTTCCCTGATCAGGGTTCATCAGGTTTTGTGTGCCAAAACCAGGAGTGTCTGCAAAACCCAGAACAAGTGTCAATTTTTCAATTATGCTTTTACTCTGCAAATTTCACTTCTGTTTTTTGCACACAAAACCTGATGAACCCTGATCAGGTAAAATCTGCAGTGTGAAACCAGCTTTAGGCTGGCTTCACACTGCAGTTTTTTCACTGATCAGTATCCATCCAGTTTGTGTGCCAAAACCAGGAGTGTCTCCAAAACTCAGAACAGGTGTCAATCTTTCAATTATACTTTTTCTCTGCAAGTTCCTCTCCTGGTTCCTCTCCTGGTTTTGGCACACAAACTGGATGGACACTGATCAGTGAAAAACTGCAGTGTGAAGCCAGCCTTAGTCATGCAGTGAAGCTCAGCCACAGGATGAGGTTCAGATGAGAACAGCGATTTCACTGTATACTGCAGTATTGTTGTATTGCAGTTTATAATCTATGTGATCAAAGGTTCAAGGGAACAAAAATAAAGTAAAAAATAGAAAATAATTTTTATAAACTATGAAAAAGTTAAAAACATTTTAGGCAACCTATTTTTCTCCAATAAAAATGTAATTAAAAAAATAACAAACATAAGCACCAGAAATTTCTGCTTTCATAAATGTCCAAAGTATAATATTGATTAGCCCATTTGACTAACAAGAGAAAGAAAAATGGAAAAGCCACAATTACTGTTTTTCAGTCGCCACAACTCTGCCAAATAAATGTGATAAGAAGTAATCAAAATGATGTTTCTACCAAAAAATTTCATTAACAAAAAATGTCATCTTGCCTTACAAATTTATTTGAAAATTGAAAAGGTTACATGCCTCAGAATATGATGACACAGTTTTTCTTGCATTACTTCATCAAAAATTTATATACACAGATTGGTATCACCATAGCATGTGACCTAAAGAATCATGTTGACAGGTACTTTTTACAGCACACTGAATATTGTAAAGGCATACAAACAAAAATCAGTGTTTTCCACAAATTTACAACACTTGAATTTTTTCAGCTTTTTTTCTAGTACATTAAGTATTAAAATGAATGGTGTTATTTAAAACTACAAATCATCTCACAAAAAAAGGAAAGAAAGATACCATATTTTTCAGACTATAAGACGTACTTTTCCCCCCAAACATTTTGGGGGTTAGTGGGGGGGGTGTCTTATAGTCCAAATATACACTGTGGGGCTGTGCTGGGGGGAGTAGCGGCTCTGGATCAGGCTGGAGGAGGTTAGCACGAGATGCAGAGGCAGTGGGAGGTCACGTGGGCCCGCTCATTAGGCTCATGTAATATGCATTGCATCCCCCTGACCGTCACCTCTCAGCACTGAAGCTGGGCTGAGAGGTGGGCCAGGGAATGGCGCATATTACATGAGTGAACTCACCCCCCCATTCTGGCAATGGCCCCCGTGCTGGCGCACACATAATAAACAATTTAACTTACCTCTCCGTGCCCTCTTTGCTTGCAGCACTGAGCACTTCCGTATCCTGACTGTGCCGGCCTCTGATCATGTGACTGGCACAGCACAGTGACGTCATCGCTATGCGCGCCCTGGTCACGTGATCAAATACCAGGGACACAGGTTGTGGAAACTCTCAGTGCTGCAAGCAGGGAAGCCACGAAGAGATGAGTTATATAATTTATTATTTTTTGTGTGTGCCAGCAGGGGAGCATTACCAGGATAGGGGGGCCATATCCAGGATAGGGAAGCTATATCCAGGATGGGGAGGCTATATCCAGGAAAGTGGGCCATATCCAGGATAGGGGCCTACATGTAGGATGGGGATTATAAACCAGGATAGGGGGGCCCTACCCAGGATAGGGAGTACTATATAACAGGATGGGGGACATATATTACCTGGAAGGGGTCCAGCATGGGGACATTGCCCCCATATGTGTTAGCAGCAGATCTCCTCCCAATAAGTTAACTGTAACCACATTTTTTGCTTAATTTTTTTCCTCCCTATTTTCCTCATCTAAAATCCGGGTGCGTCTTGTGGTCTGGTGCGTCTTACAGTCCGAAAAATGTAGTAATGCTATTTCGATTGAAAAATACACCATGTTCCAAATTATTATGCAAATTGGTTTTAAATGTCATAGGTTTGTTTGTTTGTTTTTTTGTCAGTGAAACCCATTGATGGTATTGTGTCTCAGGCCGGGTTCACATCATGATTTTGGAGCTTCCGAGTGTATCCGTTTCAAAACGGATACACTCGGATCCAAAATCGGCTCCCATGTATCCCTATGGGGATCGGATCGGATGTGTGCCTTGTGACATCAGATTTTGGCACCATCCGATCCTGTCCGATTCTGTCCGATTTCATCACGGACACAAAAACGCAGGCTGCTGCATTTTTGTGTCCGAGAGTGTCCGAGAATGAAATCGGACAGCCTCGGATCAGAGCTGATCCGAGCCCCGATAGTATAGGAGCCTATGGACATCGGATCCGAGCTGAGCTCAGATCCGATGTCAGCTCCGTGTTTTATGTACTGAGCATGCCCAGAGGCAGTGCTCAGTACATATAATTAACCCTATCTGTCCCTGCTTCTTCTCTATCTGTCCCTATCTGTCCCTCCTCTATCTCTGCTCTCCCTCTTCATTATGCTCCCCCTGTCCTCCCCCCTCGTCCTCCCCCTGTGCTCTCCCCTCCGGAATGTAAATAAAATAAAAAAATCCTCTCTGAGGATACTTTACATTCCGGCGACTGCAGGACTGTGACACAGTGTCCTCTGCTGGGTGAAGATCCTGTGGTGATGTCACAGAGCCGGTCACCTGATGTGTCAGGTGACCGACTCTGACATCAGGAGAGGTCCTTCGCCCAGCAGAAAACACTGTGTCACAGTCCTGCAGTCGCTGGAATGTAAAGTTTCCTCAGAGAGGATTTTTTTATTTTATTTACATTCCGGAGGGGAGAGCACAGGGGGGAGGACGAGGGGGGAGGACAGGGGGAGCATAATGAAGAGGGAGAGCAGAGATAGAGGAGGGACAGATAGGGACAGATAGAGAAGAAGCAGGGACAGACAGGGACAGGCTGAGAGAAGAGGATCCATATGGATCCTGCACGGATCGGATGGCTATTTGCCATCCGAGTGCAGGGATCCGTGTGGATCCGTGCCTGTCCGTGGGATACTCCTTTCAACACGGATCCCACGGACAGGCACAAAATCGTGATGTGAACTTAGCCTTAGGGTTCTTTGGATCACAGAAATAAATCTCAGATAACTGTGATAATTGGTTTGGCAGGTGAGCCCAATAAAAGGAAAACTGGATGTTCCACAATATCAAGCAGGCCACATTTTTCATGTAACAATGGAAAGAAAAAGGATCTATCTGCTGCCGAAAAGCAAGAAATAGTGCAATGCCTTGGACAATGGATGAAAACATTAGATATTGCACAAAAACTTAAGTGTGATCATTGTACTGTGAAGAGATTTGTGGCTGATTCTGAGCACAGACGTGTTCGTGCAGATAAAGGCAGAATGAGGAAGATTTCTGCCAGGCAAGTTCATTGGATTAAGAGAGCAGCTGCTAAAAAGGCCTTACAAACCAGCAAACAGATATTTGAAACTGCTGGTGCCTCTGGAGTCCTTCACACCTCAAGGAGTAGGATCCTTCAAAGGCTTGCTGTGGTGTATAAACCTACTATTCGGCCACCCCTAGACAGTGCTCACAAGCAGAAACGGTTGCAGTGGGCCCAGACATACATGAAGACTAATTTTCAAACAGTCATGTTGACTGATAAGTGCCAAGCAACCCTGGATGGTCCAGATGGATGGAGTAGTGGATGGTTGGTGGATGGCCACCATGTCCCAACAAGGCTGCGAAGTTAGCAAGGAGGTGGAGGAGTGATGTTTTGGGCTGAAATCATTGGGAAACAGCTGGTAGGCCCCTTTATGGTTCCTGAAGGTGTGAAAATGACCTCTGCAAAATATATAGCATTTCTGACTGAGAACTTTCTTCCATGGTACAAAAATGCAAAAACGTGCTTTCAGGAGAAAAATCATCTTCGTGCATGACGATGCACCATCTCATGCTGCAAAGAATACCTCTGTGTCATTGGCTGCTATAGGCATAAAAGTAGATAAACTCATGGTGTGGCCACTATCTTCCCCTGACCTCAACCCTATAGAGAACCTTCAGAGTATAATCAAGCAAAAGATCTATGAGGGTGGGAGGCAGTTCACATCAAAGCAGCAGCTCTGGGAGGCAATTCTGACATCATGCAAAGAAATACAAGCAGAAACTCTCCAGAAAGTCACAAGTTAAATGGATGCAAGAATTGTGAAGGTAATATCAAAGTAGGGTTCCTAAGTTAACATGTAACTTGGCCTGTTAGGATGTTTTGGAGTTAAATAGCTTTTTATTTCAGTGAATGTGACCTCCTAATGCTGCAAATTCAACAAATGAGCATTTTCAGTTCTTTCAAACATATTAAATGTTTAGAAACTCTACTGGGCCTAATAATTTGGAGTAGTGCATTTAGAGTTTTTTTTAATTTTTGAAGATTATATTGTTATCATTGGGAGGTTTCTTCAATAAAATTTGATGTGTACTCTAACGGGTGATGAATTTTATTACATTGACTGTTATTTGCACTGACCATTTAGGAAAATCAGAGAAAAAGAAAATTTGCATAATAATTTGGAACATGGTATGTATATATACGACTTAATGAAAACAGGACTGTTAAAAAAGGATTACCGTACTTAAATTAATAAAATAAATTAAATTAAATGCCCAAAAAGTCTACAATAATATAAATATATTTTAGCAAGCACAAATGACACTACTAGTTCACAATACTATAACTAATACAATTATGTATACAACCACATTAACTATATCCCACCCACGTTACCTAAACATACATGCACATTACATTAATTGATTACACCCATCTGCCTGACGCTAACTATCCCTCACATGACGGTTGAACACATAGCAAAGCAACATAATAAAGGGTTAACACAGCAGTACAGGGGTTAGTAAGCAAAGTGTTAATATAGAGGGAAAGTAAGCAGGGTGGAATTGCAAGAGAACAGCAGGAATTAAAGAAAGGGATAATACTTTCAAGGGACAGATTGATACTTATGCTGTATGCTGCAGAACACAGGATGATGTCTTCTGGAAGTTGCAGGTACCCTGGACTATGAAAGAGGGGGGAATATGATGAGCTGGGAGACTTGTAGAGGTAGAGACAGGAGGGCCGTGTGTCCAGGGCTGTGGCCAGAGTTCCTTTTAACCTTTCCCAGCTTCTGTGCACGTGACAGACACCACCTCCATATGTCCATCTGCAAGGGGGAAAACGAGTGCATGCTCATACCGTACACTCTTTTGAAATGCCCTGGAGAAATTATTCACATGGAGAATGGTTCCTGACAGAATAATGGATTTACTGTCCCTTATGCTGGCAGTGTGTGATAATTCTCAGATTATGGTGTTTTGATTATAACTGATGTCCTTTCAGAAGATTAGCATCTGTTTATCAAACAATGGAAAGAATATATTTAAGGGGCATTTGATTGATGTCTACACCTATTTGTTGACATCCTGACTACTACTAGGGATTGCCAAAAGAAAGGATCAAAATGATCCTTTGTACCAGCACCCTGCAGATCAGGAATCACACTGAGAGAAAAAGTAACTAAACCACTCCTCACAGAAACAAACTCTCAACTGAAGCTGAGGGGGCAGCTAGCTGTTATTTTCTGATTAAAACCAGTCAAACCACATTTTGTTACTCAAGGTTAAAACTGGTTTGAATCACTGACTTGTAAACAACTTACAATTTTACTTAAAAAATGCTTTGTCTCAATTAATTTGCACAGCACTGTAACTTCTAGAATTGAGAAATGTTTATTAAAGATGCGTATAGAGAGAGTTATGTTAGTTATGTTGCTTTTTAAGCTTAATTTTAGTTTTGTGCTTCTTACTATACTTGTGATTGATTTTTGTCGATTTTTATGTACATTGTAAATAATTTGTTCTATCATTACAAATTCACAGTCAATACACGCTGGAGACGTTTACCTCCAGAGTATGCTTCTACTTCTGAAGATGAATTTGGAACAAACCGTAATTCTCCTAAACACTCAAGGCTACGTGCGTCTCCAACAAATAAAGTTCAGAGATCACATATTAATGGAAGTAGCCCAGTCACAGCATCAGCTGGACCTCTGCATGTGTCATCATTAAAACATAAGGCCAAAGAACAGGAAGATTATATCCGTGATTGGACTGCACATCGTGAAGAAATAGCAAGGTAAAGGCATCAGCAAAGTAATGAAGTAAGCTGATGTATAAACATGTGCTTACTTGTATTTCTACGTCTTTTGCTGGGTAGTACATACACCTCTTGACAGCACAACTCAATTTGGCTGCAATGGCAAAAAAAAAATACTTCAGTCATGCACAGAATGCTTGTTTCTGTGAGTAGTCAGGATAGGTTGTAAAGTTTATACTGCATGAGATCTACCTTCTCTTGTTTACATATGTTTGGTGATTAAGGGTAATACTGACTAACTAACAAAAAAGAACACCTACAAATATATTTCTCTATCGCTTCATTGGGGACACAGGATCCCATGGGTGTATGCTTTCTGTCACTAGGAGGCATCACTAAGCTAATTAAAAAAGTTGGCTCCTCCTAGCAGTATACACCCCCAGGTTGGAGTAAACAACAGCCAGTTCATTATTATTATTATTATTATTATTATTATTATATTTATTTATATAGCGCCATTGGTTCCATGGCGCTTTACATAAGAAAGTTCATGCTTAGTGTCTCAAGGAGGCACGTGTGTTCTGCTTACCAGACCACATCCTTAAGCATTTTTCCTTTATTTTTTATTTAATTTTTCTTTTACAATTTTTACAAAGTCCTCTTTAGGGGCGACGGGTCGTCCAAGAGCTCCGAATTCCCCATTTATTCCCCTGCATATGGCAAGGCAGAGGGCCACCTCCACACGCCGGATCACAACAGTGGAGCACATGGTGGTCGTACAGCTCCCACTGCATCGCCCTGCTAGACAGTGGCATTGTAAGGATGCAGATATTTCCTCTCCTCCTCTCCATCCAAGGAGAGAGTGGATTGAGGACAACAGAACGATGATGCGCTGGACTTGCAGCACCAAAAGAGCCCTGTGCCCTCTGCAGCTGCGTAGGCTCCATGCTGGGATGCACACCATCTGTAAGAACAGGGGGCATGCCTGGGCCAGGGAACAAGGAGCCACCACGCAGGAAGCTCAACAGAGACAAAACTGCTGTAATCCAGGGTCCCCGCAGGAATCGCTGCGATCTTTCCCAGGGCTCCCACTATCTAAGGCCCTCAGTGACATCAGGGCAGTCCAGCTCTCAATGGCCTCTGCAACGGCACCAGCCGGGACGCACAGCTCAGGTAAGACAACGCACATCCGTGCGCCCACGGTGGAGGGCCCTTGCGGCTATAGCCGACAGCATTGGCCGGTAGCCCCCACAAATTTTAGCCTCGGCTTGGGCCTGACTGCTTGCTCTGCAAGTCCCCACCCACCTATATGACGCGCTATGATGCGCACTTCCCGCACACGCCCCTCGGCCTCGCCGCCTCTCGCTCTCCGGCGAGAATTAGAGCTTGCCTCACGGAACAGGGATCCCACTTGGGGTGGCCTCCACAATGCACAGCATACAAAAGGCCAGGCATTGTATAAATGGCACACAGTCCTTGCCCTCCCCCTGCATCCTTGCAGCAAACAACCCTGTGGTCTTAAACAGCACATAGGCAAACACTAATTTAAGCTCTATTGCCCACGGTTTATTTAATAATAGACTACAGACAGCGGGCGAGTGCAGAGCCTTCATCCTCATCATCATCCTCCTCTTCCCCCGGCCACAGCAGCCGCCATGGCTGGGATTATTGCACACTACAGTTTGTCTTCTGCTACAGCTGGACATAGAACTTCCAGGTTCAACACACAAACTTAATGTGCCTGTGCCCTAGTTAAAATGGGCATAATACAGTCACTGCAGCAGCCAGTTAAAGCTTCCAGTCGGTAATTGACCTAAAGGTCACAAATATCACCCTATATACCATATGCCCCCAATCAACTAACCCGTAGCCACCCCACTACATGCAGACACACAAGAGGCTCCGTGGCTGAACTGAGCGAACCTAGGCCCCTAAGCGGGTTTGGTGCACGTCCCAGTCCGTGTTCTCACCACAAGATGACATAAGTGGACCCCGCCAGTGCACCTTCTTAAGTTTCACTAACTAAACTATTATTATTTCATCTCCAAAAGCCTAAGGACGAGGGTGGATTGGCTCTGCCGAATCCCTGGATTTATTATCTGGCATCCCAGTGCCAGCACCTGGCGCGGGGCGCTGAAATGAGCCCGGTTGACTCAGTGGGTAGGATTGTTGAGTTCCTGGTGGGGCGAGGATCACTGCTCTCGCATCTGGAGGCTGATAGACTGCGGGCCGTTGGGGTGAGGAGCCCGACACTACTTCTTATGGTGAAGGTTTGGGAGAAGGTAAAGAGCATTAGAGGTGTCACAGCATACACACGATATACCCCCATATGGCATTTAGTGCACATCCGATTCGGTCCGATGCCCATAGGGCTGCATGGAGGCCAAATTCGGATCCGATGCTGTCCGATTTTGATCGAACTACATCGGAAATCCGAAAATCGTAATGTGAAAGCAGCCTAAGACTCTAGATTTTTAGCCGTAAGTAGAAACCTCACACAAACAGCCCTCCAGCTACGTGAGCCAATCATACGTTCGGATTCAGGCTTCAAAAACTTCCGCCCCCCTTTTCTCAAGGGTTACCTTAAGGTACCGTTACACACAGAGATATATTGCTTGCAATTTACTGGTTGCAGTGAAATCATGGACACATTGTTCCATTTTGTTGCCGTGTACAATATATATCTCTGTGTGTAACGGTACCTTAATAGTTCCATAGCCTGGCGATGGATCGGGCATTTTCTTCCTCTCCCTTCCCTCGCTTCTACACCTGTGCTTGCCTCAGGAGCGCATATGCTAGTCCTAGCAGACATTAATAAGATCCTAGTGCAGGGCTGGTTACTACTCCCTCAAAAATCTCATCAATTTCACAGCTGCTATTAGTCACTGGTTCCGAACAGGATCATCCAATGCTCCCGGAGCTCCTCAGTTTTCCCCTGCTCCAGACAGTGCCACCTAACCCTGAGACTCTCCGCTATAACATTAACGTAGTTCTCGCTGCGTTATCAGATTCATAGTTCATGTTTTGGTGGAAACATGTTGTGGTGAATAAAGAGGATTCTTGATTCATAACTACCTGCCTTATCTGTGCCCCTGCACTCGCTATAGAATAACCTTAATTGCACTGTTGGATTTCACCTTTGTGTGAGTTATTCAGAAGCTGCGGGGCACACTGCTGAAAATCCTTCACTACCTGTGGAGCACATGACCTGTGGGAACGTCGACACCTGTGATTGGTGGATATCGTTTACGTGACCGCAGACACCACGTGACTGATTGGCGGCTAGCACCTGGACGACTTTCCCGGCCCAGGTGGCCTTGAGAATACACTGGGGTTGTGCGGAGGTGGCACAACCCGAAAAGGTGAGAGCCCCCCTGTCACAACCTTCCCTTCCCCTTCAATGATCATGTGGGTTCTCCCTATGGGAGCGCTTTTCTCTCTCTTTTTGTATTATCAGATTCATATGTAGTATTCAATCACTCACCAGTTAGGCCGGGTCTAAAGAAACATGGAAATGAACCCTTTCAAACAAGGACAAAGACATGGCTCTACGTCTCTAGGCAAGACTCAGGTTTTCCCCTTATAGTGAAGTTGTCCCAAAGACCTAGTTCAGGAAAGTAGACTCAGCCAAATCGGAGAAAATCTACCTGTTTGACCACAGGTTTTCAGCTGAATCTACTTTGATACACTGGCTACTCAGTTAGACAGGATCCCAGGAATTCCCTCAGTCCCTTCAGTCTCTTCCTCTTTTTTTGTAAATATGTCTTTATTAGGGTTTTCATTATAACAACATCACATTAAACCACAATCACAAAGGTCAAAAGTTTACGTGGAGGGTTGTACAGGTACATTCTAAACAATATCCTACACGGCTTGATCAAGTATTCAAAGACCTCTATGGTCTATGGGTACGCCCCGTCCACAGTTAATTTAACCCCTCTTCGCTTCCGTGGAAATTAAGGAGCGGATTCCCCACTCAACAGGAGATGGGGTTTAAAAAAAATTCTTTAACACCTTATGTAATTTGTAATTTGCATCCTAAAATCATCCCAGTCTCTTCCTCTTAATCTCCTCCGCTCACTCACAAGCACCCCGTCTTAACCCTTCCTCAGCAAGGGTTCAGCTTCAGACTCGCGGAGCTGACTTCTACACCCTACATCTGATGGAAGACTACATGTTTAGTCTTCACTTACTTCTCTTTACTATCAAAAGGATAGCCTGCCCCACATGGTGCCTCTCCTTGTTCCTGCTAAGATAAACAGTCTTTTTCTTCATATAATAAAAAGGAAGTCCCTTCCTTTGGCTCAAGAAATTCTACACAACCTTCCATCTATGTATGCTAGTTATGCCTCAACTTTCATCGGGCGCCTCACTCTGGAAAAGGCGGTTTTGACCAAGGGCTGGCTGCTGTTACCCTGGGTGGCAGTCCACCTTTCATAGCCTGGCGTCAGGTGAGGAGCGGAGGTGGTGCTAGCGCCAAGCGAGGACCGGGGAGGGGGGGTGCTAGCGCCAAGTGAGGAGAAAGGGGGAACGTTTCTCACCTCCCGACTGCCTCCGCTCCAGTCCCAGGTCCTGCAGCCTCTCAAGTTTGTACGGTCGCTGCGGTCGTATTGCGCCGCCTGGCGGCCGCTCTCCCTTTTGCGTGCGGCCCTTCACTAGGACTGTACCACTGGCCTGGGGGGCAAGTGCCACCCTGGCACCTGTGCCAGTCCACCCCTGGCCCTGACTCTCACCCACTGGTGTTTTGATTTCCACCCTTGGGGTGGGAATGAAGCAATAGAGAAAAGAAGATTTTTGTGTACTCACTGTAAAATCTCTTTTTCTGAGCCTTCATTAGGGGACCCATCACCCGACCTTACTTCGTATTATCCTTTAGACCAGTATCTCAGATTTTTCACATTGCTTCTCCGACTGCTTTTGTACAAACTGGCTATTGTTCACTCCAACCTGGGGGTGTATACTGCTAGGAGGCGCCAACTTTATTAATTAGCTTAGTGTCGCCTCCTAGTGACAGAAAGTATACACCCATGGTATCCTGTGTCCCCCAATGAAGGTTCAGAGAAAAAGATTTTATGGTGAGTACACAAAAATCTTCTTTTTATTATATATAGTTAATAAATTTCCCACCTAAAGTGAACACATACAATAACTAAAAGGCATCTATTAATTAATTCAATAGGTTTTACTGATTAATGTTTTATATGGACTAATGGTCATGTTGGTGTTTATTAAGAAAACTAGAAATAAGCCCGATGCTATTGTATCGGGAGGGCAGGTTCTGTGCCTGTCTCCCCTTGTGCGCTCTCTCCACTCTGTGCTGTCTCTCCCCCTTTGTGCTCTCTCTTACTTGTGCCCTTCTCTTTGCTCTGTGTGCTCTCAGCCCCTGTGTGCTCTATCTCACCCTGTGACCCTGCCTCCCCTGTGTCTTCTGCCTCCCGTGTCCCTGCATTCCATCACTGAGCCACCATATAATGCTCACCACTGAGCCACCATACAGTGCTCACCACTGCGCTACCACACAGTGCTAACCACTGAGCTACCGGAAAGTGCTAACCTCTGAGCCACCACACAGTGCTAACCACTGAGCCACCATACAGTGCTAACCACTGAGCCACCGCAGAGTGCTAACCATTGAGCCACTGCACAGTGCTAACCACTGAGCCACTGCACAGTGCTAACCACTGAGCCACTGCACAGTGCTAACCACTGAGCCACTGCACAGTGCTAACCACTGAGCCACCGCACAGTGCTAACCACTGAGCCACCATATATGGTGCTAAGCACTGAGCCACCGTACATTGCTAACCACTGAACCACCATATACAGTGCTAACCACTGAGCCACCATATACAGTGCTAACCACTGAGCCACCATACAGTGCTAACCACTGAGCCACCATACAGTGCTAACCACTGAGCCACCATACAGTGCTAACCGCTGAGCCACCATACAGTTCTAGCCACTGAGCCACCATACAGTGCTAAGCACGGAGCCACCGTACATTGCTAACCACTGAGCCACCATATACAGTGCTAACCACTGAGTCACCATACATTTCTAACCACTGAGCTGCCATACAGTGCTAACCACTAAGCCACCGCACAGTGCTAACCACTGAGCCACCGCACAGTGCTAACCACTGAGCCACCATACAGTCCTAACCTCTGAGCCACCATATATAGTGCTAAGCACAGAGCCACCGTACATTGCTAACCAATGAGCACCATACAGTGCTAACCACTGACCTACCATACAGTGTTAACCATTGAGCCACCACACAGTGCTAACCACTGAACCAGCGTACAGTTCTAACCAATGAACTACTGTATAGTGCTAAGCACAGAGCCACCGCACAGTGCTAACCACTGAGCCACCGTACAGTGCTAACCACTCAGCCACCATATACAGTGCTAACCACTGAACCACCACACAGTGCTAACCACTGGGCCACCACACAGTGCTAACCACTGGGCCACCATACAGTGCTTACCACTGAGCCACCATACAGTGCTCACCACTGAGCCACCATACAGTGCTCACCACTGAGCCACCATACAGTGCTCACCACTGAGCCACCATACAGTGCTAACCACTGAGCCACCATACTGTGCTAACCGCTGAGCCACTATACAGTGCTAACCAATGACATCAGCTGCTAGTTGTATTGAAATGTGATGCCAATATCGCTAGCAGCTGAGCAGCGCTGTATTGGCGGCTGGCTTTAAATCTCCTGCCAATAATGCGCTGCTCAGCTGATTGGTTACGCGCTGGGCAGCGGGCCCGCTGATCTCCCGGCGGAATAGCAATGAGCGTCGGGCGGGCATTCTTAAATCTCCTGACAGTGCGCTGCTCAGCTGAGTAGTGCGGTATTGGCAGGAGATTTAAAAATGGCCACCGCTCACTGCTATTCGGCCAGGAGATCAGCGGCAGGTGCTGCTGACCTCCCGAAGGCAGGAACTGAGCAGCTGCCACCGCTGATCTCCAGGCGGGCGCCCGATCACTGCTATCCTACCGGAAGATCAGCAGCGGGCGCCGCTGATCTCCCGGCAGAATAGCAATGAGCATCAGGCGGGCATTTTTAAATCTACCGCCGTGACTGGCTCAGCCAGTGAGCGGTACCGTGCAACTTTGAATCCCGTGCCGCTCATTGGCTCAGCCAGCGGGAGCGCAGCCAATGAGCGGTTGCACACGGTTTTGGCGAGGATTTGAATCCCACGCCGCTCATTGACTGAGCGCCAGAGGCGCTCAGTCAATGCGCGGTGCCGTGTCGTGTGGCTTGACAGGGAATTTGAATCCCGACCGCCATATCGGAATACCCATAACTTGGGTGTTCCAATATAATGGTCGGCGTACTTCCAATGCGAGCAGCCGTTGAGCAGCCGATGAGCTAAGCTCATCTCCCGGTTGCGTTGCTGCTGACCTCCCTGCGGCAGGAGATGAGCCGCGGCTACCGTCGGGAGATCAGCGGCTAGCGTGGATAGTGGTGATGTGTTTGTCACTTGTGCCGCGATGGATTGTGGGATAGCGACACATTTGCCAGAAGTGGTGACAGAGCCCATTGGTAATTAGATATTTTTACTTTATCCCTTTTTTTTCCATGTTACTCACCCCTACCTTGCAACAGAGATTGGCACCCTAAGCATACATAGTGGCGCCCCAGCCCCACAACAGCTTTCCTGTCTCTCTCCTGAAGAGATCCTAAGGTCTTATATATGTATACAGGGATATTATGTTACAATGTAACAGAGGATTTAGCTAAGAAAAATTATGCAGGGTGCTGCTCCAGGGACCAACCAGCAAAGATAAACTGAAAATAATTTTATGCAGGGAGAAAAAGGTTTTATAGGTTCTTCAACCCATGAAGTATAGAGATAAATCTACAGCAGTAAGGTATAGATGTATATTAGTCTGGCATAACATTGGCATTATCTTGCCATATAACAATCAGCATATGATAGATTGTGTCCATCATGAAAATAAGTACAACTAATTGATACAGTAACATAAATTGAGTAACTTATCTGAATCCATGTCTTGCCTGGCCTCATTAGAGGTTCTTCACAAAGCTTAGTTAAAATAGGTTAATTAGATAGCTTAGATGTGCATGAACTGTGGTTCAGATATGGTCTGAAAATATGAAAATATTGGCCTTATGCCATATAGCAATCAGCATCTGATAGAGATTGCATCCTTCATGAAAATAAGTATAACTAAAGAGCGGCAACAACTACAGTCTGATGGGCCCCGGTGCAAAATTTGTCACTCGCACACTGGTCAGCTGTATGGGCCCATGTAACATTCTAATCCTATAAAGACTTACAAATTGCCCCCTCTCCCCCTTCATAATGTATTAATGTCTGCCATCCTGGTACATATGTCCCCATCCTGGTATATATGTCTCCCATCATGGTATATATGTCCCCTTTTCTGGTATATATAGTCCTCATCCTAGTATATATAGTCCTTATCCTGATATATTGGTCCACCCATCCTAGTATATATGTCCTGCATCCTGGCATATATGGTCCCCATTCTGGTATACATTAATTTATCTTGGTATAAATAGGCCAATCCTGATGTATATGTTCTCATCCTTTTATATGAGGGGCATTCATTAAAAATGTCCCCATGACCCATTTCTATTATATGCAGGACACTGAAACTGCCAACGTGTAATGATATAAGTCTCTATAGGTTACGTGCCAATTTGCAACTCTGAACTAATAACGATCTTTCTTTTAAGGTAGAGACACACAAGTCAGTATTTGGTCAGTATTTCACATCAGTATTTGTAAGCCAAAACCAGGAGTGGGTGAAAAATGCAGAAGTGGAGCACATGTTTCTATTATATGTTTCCTCTGACTGTTCCACTCCTGATTTTGGCTTACAAATACTGGTGTGAAATACTGACCAAATACTGACTGTATGTCTCTACCCTTACAGGTGTTTAAGTGATGTGAGGTGTGATAAAGGACCCAGTAGAATACAGACCTCAACAGTCATCAAGTTCTTTTACTTGAAAGGACACACACCAAGGGAGACATTTGATTAGATGAAAAAGGTTTATGGTGACGATTCCTCATCATATGATGTAGTCAAGAACTGTTATTGTCATTTGAAATGTGGTTGAACTTTGGTGCAAATGGCTTAAGTACCAGGGCGACTCCATTCCGCTAGAGATAAACACACCTTTCAAGTAGTGGAACTTGATGACTGCTCTGTATTCCACTGAGTGTATACACTGTTGATCAATATTAGAGAACAATGTATGATCACTTGATTTTTTCAGACAATGTAATCTACATTGATCACCACTTCAAAGTTTTTGTGTAAGCGGTACCCTATACCACTAGAACACTGTGTTCCAAAATAGCAAAAGTTTATCAACCTAAAACCTTTATTTTACACAAAACGTGATGATCATAATTAGAGAACAGCAATGACTAGCACAGAGAAAGATTAAAAATAAATTTTGTGAAGGTTACAAAAATCACCAATCAGTAGGAAGTGTACTGGCCTTTGCTTGGAATGATGTCAGCACATATGTGGCAAGAGGACATCACTAGTCTCTCACACTGCTCTTGTGTGATTTTGCACCACTCTTCTTCCAGTATCTTCCACAGTTCTGTGATTGTGGGTTTCTTCGCCATAACTTTGTCACCAAGGATTATCCCAAGGCTTTCTATTGGGTTTACATCTGGATTCTGGGCTGGCCATTTTATTGTTTCACTATTTTCTCTTTCAAGTGACTGCTTTACCTATTTTGCTGTGAGATAGGGGGCTTTGTCCTGCATGAAAATTGCTGGCTGATTGAGTGCTGAATGCAAGTAAGGAACCACGTGTTTTTGAAGAATGTTTTGATACAGACTTGCATTCACTCTGCTATGTAGCTGTATAGAGGTCCAATGCCTGCAGCATAAATAATTCTACAAACCATAACACTTCCTCCACCACCTGTCCACCGGCTTCTTTTAGTTTTTTAGTTCACCCTTTCCCAAATTTGTTGAGGAATATGTTTCCCATCAGAACTAAATAAATTACACTTGCTTTCATCACTAAAATGAACTGTGGACTACTTTCTCCTGTCCACCCAACATGATTCTCACCAAAGGTGAGTCTAGCCTTTGGATTCTTTCTGCTAATAAGAGGTTTGGTCACTGCAGAGTGGGCTTTCAGTCCAAATGCTCTTAAACATCATGACACTATATGATGAGACAGATCCTTACCCTGTTCAGTACTGAGCTATCTCAGCTGGAGTGTTGAAACGATTACCCATGGAAATTATCCTTTCCTCTCTTGCATTTGTCTTTCGAGGGTGACCAGCCTTCTTGGGGGCCTTGAATTTGTGATGTAAACATGCAATATTCTACGAATCACAGATTAGGAACGAGCAACTTCTGTTGCTTTGGCTGATAGGGTGACCCATTTCGCATTCATCTGGACAACCTGCTGCCAAAGGGTTTCAGTCTCTTTGGAACGGCACACCATTTGTGCAAAGTGAGTGCAAACTGGAAAGTTAGGCTACCAGTTAAATAGGGTTTGTCAGATAACTAAAAGGGGTTGCCCGAGCTTTTTCTAAAATCTGTGTGTGTATCTAGGCTACAAAATACAAACTGATTATAATTTACACCGTTAGCATTTTGCATGGTTACCTAGATATCACGTTTCAGTGAGTGTGGATGAGCTGCTCACTGACGACTAGATGCGTGTTGTTTTGGAGCCTGGCTGTAACATCACGACTGGGCGTTTACTAAAAGACTCCAACAAGCACTCTGCAGACTCCAACAAGCCTTCCCTAGTTTGCAAAAGGACCACCTTCATTTATCTATGTATACGCTAATTGAATCGCATTGCACTGACTAAGTGGTCATCTCCTTCTCTCTGCATTACTGTGCCGAAGCCACCCCTTTGTGAAGGAGATGACAGCTCTGTGTTACTGATGCGGTGTTTTTGTGGTTCATCTCCTTCACTGTGCCTGCACTGTTACTGATGCGATCATCTCTGCATCACTGTGTCGAAGCCGCCATTTTTAGGAAAAGCTTGGACAACCCCTTTAAGTAAATTAGCACCAGGTGACAGATTAACACCAATAACTTGCAGGTATCTGAGAGTGTTCTCTAATTTTTATCAGTGCTCTTTTACATTTATCTGATTTACATTTTTATTCTGTGCTTTAACATATATTCAATTTATTAAATAAGCTTAAATACTGCTATTTTACTCATTAGGATATTTTCAAATAGGACAACACAATGACTTTAACAATAAGGAAATTTTGTGTTGTTCTCTAATTTTGATCGCCATGGTATGTACCCATCCTGCTACACATGGTCCCCTTCCTGGCATACAGTTATGTGAAAATTTGTTTGCCTTATACAAAAATAACACAAGTAAACACAATGTAGTTTATAAATGAAGGTCTTCATTATTAAGGGAAAAAGAAATCTTTACAGGGCCCTGTGGGAAAAGTAATTGCCCCACTAAACCTTATAACTGGTTGGACCAGCCTAACCAGCAACAACTTCAAGCACTTGCAATAATTGGCAATGAGTCTTTGACAACCCTCTGGAGGAATTTTGACCCACACATCTTTGCTGAATTGTTGTAATTCTGCCACATTGGAGGGTTTCCGATTATGAACCGCCTTTTTAAGCATCTTAGTCACAGACTTTGACTAGGCCACTCAAAAATCTTAATTTGATTTTCTTAAGCAATACATAGGTAATCTTGCTGGTGTGTTTTGGATCATTGTCCTACTGCATAACTCAAGTGCGCTTCAGCTTGTAGTCACAAACAGATGGCCAGACATTCTCCTTTAGGATTTTTTGGTAGACAGCAGAATTCATGGTTCAATTTACCACATCAAGTCTTCTATTTGATGAAGCAGCAAAAAAGTTTAACTTTTGTCTCGTCAGTCCACAGAATATTTTTCCCAAAAGTCTTGAGAATCACCAAGATGTTTTCTGGCAAAAGTAACAAGCCTTTATGTTATTTTTGCTCAGAAGGGATTTTAGTCTTGGAATTATGCTATGCAGGCCATTTTTGCCTAGTCTCTTTCTTATGGTAGTTATGTTCATATGGCCCATATTGTCCCCATCCTGCTATATATGTCATCATCCTGCTATATTTGGGCCCATCCTGGTATGTATAGCCCCTGTCTTGATGTCCATATGGCCCCCATCTTGGTATATATGTCCTCATCCTGGTATACATGGTATACATGGTCCCGATCCTGGTATATATGTCACCATTCTGTCCCTAGAGCATAATTAAAAACATTTTACCTGTCTTTCCTTTCCTTTAATGTCATTGACCTGCGCCACCCACTGTCACAGTACCACCGGCGCTGAGATATATGTCATAAAAACAAGAGAGAAAGGCGCTCCTAGGATTATATCTGGGGGCAGTTTTGACAAGCTAGTTGGGGGTTTTGAACTAGCCTGAGTCGGTTATGCAGCCTGCATAACTCGGTTGTCAGACCTCCGGTGCTCTGCGCGCACCGTGCGCTGTGTTGTAGCTTCTTGGTTGCCGGGAAGACTGTTCACATGGGGTATCATGTGCCGCTGATGTCACCGCAGGTTGTTTGGTCTTTGCTAGGTCTTTTTTTCTCTTCCCTGCAGGCAATTACAATCTCCAATCCTTCAGTGCTGCACCTCACCGCTCGCCGTGCCGGCGTGTAGACAACAGAATAGGAAGTAATTAGCAGTTTAGGAGGGCGCTACAAAAGGATGGAGGAGCACAAATGGTTTTTAGTATATCTTACTTTGTTTATTCAAGCATATCACAACATGTTTCAGCTGATACTCAGCTTTCATCAGGTGATCACAATTTGTGCTCCTCCATCCTTTTGTAGCGCCCTCTTGAACCACTAATTACTTCCTATTCTGTTGTCTACAGTACCAACGGTATAAGCTGCCAGCCGCTGTTTGGCCAACAGCATGTACCCCAGGCCTGGTCATTGTTGTGACCGCAATCTTTACACCTCTGTAACTATTTTTGAGGGTTCTTTTTTGTTAGTTATTTTCTCTCAATGGCCTTGACTTCATGTAAACAATCTAGTAGGACTTGGCGTTTTCATAGGACCCTTCTTACTTACCAGTAAAGAGACCTGTTCATCAAAACTGATATTTGTTACACCATTGTTAAAGAGTAGCTGATGGAGTAACATAATAGCTGTCTGTGCACCAGAATCAGAAATCTACTAGGTTATATAACTGACATCACTTTCTGGTGTAAATTCTGGTGAATCATTTGGACTGTGGTTAGGTGCAGCTAAGCATTGGTTAAAAATGTCTTACTTTTATAAAACATTTTTCTAGTATAAAAGGGCAAGCCAATTTCCCCACACTGTATATAAAACAGAGCTTCATACAAAGATGTGGGCTGAATTTCTGCAACGCTAGATCTACTATAATTGAACCTAGTTCAAGTGACCGTTGGTTTGGTCAGTGTATTGCGCAATGGCCAGCACAGTGACCTCTAATATCCTTATGTTCTAGAGCAAATGAGCTGTGCAGAAAAAAAAGCACAGCGTGCACTAGTCTGGTCTCTGTGGCACCCATCCATTCACACACAGCGTTTTTTATGCGGTTTTTGCAGATCCTTTTTTTTTGCAGTGAAGTGCAGTGACTCTGGGCATCCCAGCAAAGTCAATGGTTTCCAAGAGTTGTCAGTCATTCAGACACAACATTTTGTGAGGATCGTTTTTTTGGCTTAAAAACGGATCCTAAGGCATTGTTAGCGGTGGATGTCGCCGGTGGAATGAGGGGAGGGGGGGGATCGGGTCCGGCCATGGTCACTCTAGATGCTGAAAAAGCTTTTGACAATGTCAGGTGGCCATGGCTGGATCTGGTCTTAGATAACATAGGCCTGATTGGACCGACGCGAACATTTTTGAGATGTCTTTATTCCAATCCCAGAGCAAGGATCAGTACTCCAGGTTTTTTGTCGGATGTCTTTCCATTGGGTAAGGGCACCCGCCAGGGATGTCCGCTATCTCCACTGCTCTTTAATCTGGCACTAGAACCCTTAGCAAGAAAATTAACCTCAGGCTCGCTTTTCGAGGGCATCAGGATGGGGCGCAAGATGTTGCGAGCAAGCCTATTTGCGGACGACATAGCGCTATATTTTGGTAATGTGCAGAGGGACCTACCTGACGTCCTGAGGTGTCTGGAGGATTTTGGCTCCTTCTCAGGGTTCAAATTAAATAAGTCAAAATCTGAGATCTTGTTTCTGCGGGAAGGAGACGGTGCCGGACACACTGGAGGTTCAGACTCTCCCCGGACACTTCACGACATCCCAATAGCTAAAACACATGTGAAGTACTTAGGGATTAAAATAGCTAGGTCAGGAGGTATCACTTACCAACTTAATTACAACCCCTTAATAACCAAAATTGAAACCGAACTAAAAAGATGGGAGGGACTTCCTTTATCTCTGCTTGGACGGTGCCACCTGGTCAAAATGATCCCTTTTGCTAGATTGCTATATCCCCTCCAAACCCTCCCTTTATTACTGAAACATCTCGACATCAGGAGACTCAACTCTCTTTTCACCAGATTTATTTGGAGGGGAAGGAAGCCGAGGATTAGATTGAACACACTCATGCTACCAGTGGGAGGAGGGGGCCTCAACTTCCCCAATATTCGGGGTTATAATCTAATGTGTTTGATCAGACATGTTCTGGACTGGATGAGGGGGACCAATAGATATTCAGACTTCCCTTTGGAAAGTGAAGTGTGCAGCCCCTGGAGTTTGGTGTCAGCACTTCATGCCCCGAGCCCGTCACTACCGCCCTTTCTGAAGTCAGCCTTAATTTTTAGAGATACCATAGCTTCTTGGAAGGCAGTCCGAAAAAAACTTGGCCTGTCATGGAAAACTTCCAAACACATAGAACTATGGACCTACCCGGCCTTCCCTCAGGGAAGGGAAAATAAACTGTTCAGAGTGTGGGAAGAAAGGGGAGTGGTGAGAATAAAAGATCTATTTCATGATACTGAACCTAGATGGGCAACATGGGAAGAATTACAAAACAAATTTGGGTTGCCGGGTTCCCACATTCTACAATATCTGCAGATTCGTGACCATATCATGATTAACCTGAAATCCATTGGTGCGGAATACATTAACAATGAATGGGACAACCTGTTGTCTTTAGAACCATCTATCACTAATATTTCTTCCCTGTATGCAGCTACAAGAGACAGACTGCTCCCCACAACTAGAGACACGTTATTCCACAGTTGGTCGGAACAACTCCACGACCCAGACATAAAATCTAAATTACTATCAGGTTGGAAACAATTGAGAGAACATATTGTAGACGAGAGGTGGAGGGACACTTTTTTCCGCATTCTTCACAGGGCTATATTGGGCTTCAACCTTAAGGTCACGAAAGACAGACCGAACAGGCTTACACACTGCCCCAAATGCGGAGCCCACAGCACTGATATGCTCCACGGTCTTTGGTATTGCTCGGGCGTCTTGAGACTCTGGGAGACAACTAAACGTCTGGTGATGGACATAACAGACAAGACTATTCCTCTAGAATTGGTGACATGGATCTTTCATGATGCAAGGGGTACGGGTCTGGGAAACGAAGAGCTAGGTATATTTCACATGGCAGCAATGGCGACCAAACGCTTAATTCTGGGGAGATGGATTACAGACTCTTTACCTGGGCCACAAGACATAATATCAACGTTGAAAACATTGTTAACATGGGAGAAACTGGAAGCTCAGAGAGATGTGTACAGGTTGTCTCCTGGATTCTTCGGACGATGGAGAAAATTTATATCTACCCAGTTGTCCCCGGAAGAAATCAGACAGTTGGTGTCTCCATTCTCTCATTCTTCCTGGTACAATATGGAGGATTTGAAAGGCACACTGGGTAACCTGAAACTGTGAGATAGAGGGGGAGGGGATTGGAGGAGATTTCGAGAAGGGACGCCAGGGTGCCTAACTAGTCTCTACAGCTTCACCAACAACACTAGATGGTTAATTAATGCCCTAAATCTTCTAATGGTCCATTTCATGACACCCTAACCGCTTCATCGACTTAACCCAATAGATTCATAGATTTCAATGGCAAAAGAGGGAGGAAAGGGAGGGGGGTAAAGGGGTTCTGTTAGCACTATGCTGTTTTTTCGTCCAGCTTTAAAGCTCCTGATGTTTAATATTTGTATTTGTACATGATGGACGGCTATCATACAATGGAAAGTTGACTGTTATGACTTGATGTACAACAACCTCAAAACTTGAATAAAAATTATATGTTAAAAAAAAAAAAACGGATCCTCACAAAGAACGAACACGTCAATTTGTGTGGCATTTTTCAGATCAGCTTTTTCCATTGAGCTAAAAAAAAAAGCAACAGTCTAAAATGCAGCAAAAACTAATCATCTTTTAGGTGAAGTGTTTTTTGAAAAGCAGATCTGTTTAGCAGCTGAAAAATGGATCCTCAAAAAACGCATCAAATACGCTGTGTGTGCATGTAGCTTAACAACAGCTTTGTGATCTTGGCTTTGGGGTCAATTCTGACACGATGGAGGAAAAACATCAGTAACACTGAAAGAAGTGACGTGTTTTTTAGAAGTTCTGTATATGCCAAAAAACACTTTGAGGTAGAGATATTAGAATGTTCATTCATTTTACTGTATAAAAAATCTATGTTCTTTTATGCCCAAACAAAATTGCATAAAAAATCTAATGTGTGAACAAACTCTTAAGGTACGGTCACACGTGGCGATCTCCCGGGCGATGCCATAGGCGACGCACGTGCACGCGCACGCATTTGCGTATCGCCTGAGGTCGCCGTCGCCCATTTACATTAGGTGACGCTCAAGCGACAACTTAGGCGATGCTCAAGCGACAACCCGAACGGAAATTGCCTGAGCGTCGCCCAAGGCCCAGGGGTGATCAAGTCGCTGGTCGCCGCTTCCACGTCACACTGAGCCACCATATTGGCGATGTGGGCGTAAATTTGAGCCGCATCTCAGAGATAGGCGTTAACATAATGTTGTGTGACGCCTTGAAGACGTGTGATTGGTCATTATTTTAATGTCCTTCCTTGTTCGCCGCACCACAATAGACAACTCTCGTGTGATGTGTCGCGGATTATTGCTATATGCATTGACGTTGCCAAGAAGGCAAATCACGACGCTCGTGTGACGTTTTATTGTACAGTCAATATGTACAGCTCTTTTGTTAAGTGTGTTGTGCTATTGCGTTGTCTAATAAAATCACTCTTGCTTTCTTGGTCTGGATAATATTGCAGCCTTGAAAGTATGTGTGTGCACAGATATTTGTGTGTTTGCAGTTATGGGATGTATAGACACCTATCATTTCCTTCTCCATGCAGACTAAGGCTGCGTTCACACGCTGCGTATTTGTCGCGGTTTTTTGCGTGTGTTTTTTTTAAGGGGAAAAACGTGCATAAAAAAAAACCGCGACAAAACAACTTCAATTGCGCTTTTTTACGTGCGCTTCTTTCAGTGCTTTAATGGGGCCTATGGAAGAAACGCGCGTAAAAAACTGGAAAGAATTGACATGTTCATTTTTTGTACGCACGCGTTTTTTGCTCCAAAAATGCTGCGTAAAATTACGCGATGTCTGAATAGCACAAAGTGAATGTCCATTCACTTTGCAGGGAAATGCAGACGCACATTCATTTTTGGAGCAAATACGCGCGTAAAAAAATGCGACAAATACGCAGCGTGTGAATGCAGCCTTGGGATGTAATGACATTTGTGTTTCTGTTAAAGCACACATTTGTGGCACATCTCTCTGCACTTTTGCACACAGCCGCAAACACAGAGGTGACATCAATGCGCTACTGTACAGTATGTACGCTCCTGGGTAATACACCTTTGGACGCACACATCATCAAATATGGCGCCGAGGAACAAGACAACCAATCGTAACTCTCGAGCTGCCACCAATCCACGCAGACCGGCAGAGGTAGTAAATACGCCCTGAAACGCCTACAGGAATGGTATAGGCGATGTGTGCTGTCGCCTTTCACATCATTCATGAGATGTTACACAGGGCGATCAGCACACATCGCCCAAGAATGGTCGCCTGGTTTCACAGCACTGATGTGAAACCAGGCGACCACTCAGACGTGTCGCCGTCGCCCATTTACATTAGGGGACGCATTGGCGATGTCGCCTGCGACAGGCCACGCCTGAGCGTCGCCTATGGCATCGCCCGGGAGATCACCACATGTGACGGTACCTTTAGCAACTCTCCTGGACTACCTTTATTTTGGAGCATATTGTCCCTTCTTTGGATATCAAATACTATCTTTCTAAAGGAGGTTTGTAGCATTTCAATAAAAGTTTTTAATAATCCTTTGTTACATATGGGTGTTCATCCATTTTTGTGTGTATACTGTAGTTACTGTTTACTATATTTAGTAGTGTGTATGCAGCTATGCTAGTAGTGCTCGCCTTGTTTATGTCAACAGTAGGATCGTAGCAAAACAATATAAAGTTGGTATTTTCATGCTCATATTGACCTTCAGAATGAAGCTAACTGAATGATTAGTGGTGCTTTAAACATTTAAAAAAATAAATTAACAAAATTGCTGTGTTCAAAAAGTCTGTAAGGCCACGTGCACGCATTGAGTATTTGATGAGTTTTTTACCTCAGTATTTTTAAGCCAAAGCCAGGAGTGGGTAAAAAATGTAGAGGTGATGCATGTGTTTCTATTATACTTTTCCTCTGATTGTTCCAAATACTAAAAGTATGTATCACAAAATGCTATCTATGAAAACTACTGCTTGTCATGCAGAAAAAAAGCCCTGACAGATTTGTTGATGTAAAAATGTTTATTTAAGGGTCCAAAATATAATGACTCCCACACTAAAGATTTGTTTTTCAAATGGTGTACTTATTTATAGTCCAAAAGTAATACAATATTAATACATATATGTATATGTTCGATATTGCTGTAGTCATGCTCACCCACAAAATAAAGTTGAAGGGGCTGTCTGGTCTAGAATGTAAAGTCTGCAGTCCACAATTTCTCTCACCTCATGCATTGTGTGCTGCAAGGATTTTTCAGGTTTTGCTTTGACAACTGTATTGAGCAAGGCTGCGCCCACTAGTTGGGTTCTGGCCGGGAGTATGCATACTTGATAGCCGTTTCCAGCGCAGACACTGACAAATCCTCGCAGTGCACATTATGTGCCCTGAGGTAATTCACAAGCCAGCAGTCACACAGAGTGACTTCAGATTTTTCATTCTACAGGGTGGGCCATCTATATGGATACACCTAAATAAAATGGGAGTGGTTGGTGATATCAACTTCCTGTTTGTGGCACATTATTATATGGGAGGGGGGAAACTTTTCCAGATGGATGGTGACCATGGTGGCCATTTTGAAGTCGGCCATTTTGGATCCAACTTTATTTTTTTTCAGTGGGAACAGGGTCATATGTCACATCAAACTTATTGAAAATTTAAGTCCATATTCAAAACGATCCACTCCCAAATTAACCGATTCATATGGAATCATAAGAGACCACGCATATCCATGCAGACTTTACATAAACACAAAGCAAAAGGAGGTGTATCGCTGTCAAACTTCATACACTTCTACAGGGCAGCACAAATGGCACAAATGGCAACAATACATGCAGAGCAGAACACTCCCCTATGGATCCACATAGAGAACTCACAACTAGCCCCATACACCCTGAGAGGTCTCCTCTCAGCCACGGGGACTCTACCAAAAAACTTAAACACGTACTCACCATACACCCTCCACACCCTACAACTATGGAGATCCATAAGATTTCAATACTCCCTCCAATCCCACCCGTCACCACTATTGGAGCTATTTAACAACCCAATGTTTCAACCCGGGGTCTCCTTCAAAAACCACACATGGTGGGAACAAAACAATGTACGCAGACTACAACATCTCCTTAACCTCTCAACGCTTATGTCCAAGCACGCACTCATTACAAGATATAAAATCCCACCCACAGAAACATTCAGACTAGAGCAAATATACCACTACATACATTCCATACTCAAAACTATAACACACCCAAAAGTGACAGCATTTGAACTCAAATGCATGCATGACCCCCTGGGAAAAGGATCAATATCCCAAATATACACCACGCTTAACCACCCAAAGGATAGTCATAAGCTAAAAGCTATGGAGCAATGGGAACTAGACTTGGGAATCACGCTCACACCAGAAAAATGGCACAGATGTCATGAAAGCATCATGAAAGGAAGCCATCAGGTATCACTAACGGAAACGTCCTTTAAGCTTCTCCACAGGTCGCACCGTGTCCCCAGCTTTCTACACAACATATACAGCTCCAAGCCTGACAGATGCTTCAGAGGCTGTGACACAGAAGGGAACACACTTCACACATGGTGGACATGCCCCATCGTAAAATCCCTTTGGAATGACGTCATAAAGTTAATCGACTTCACTCTAGATGACAAACTCACACTCACTCCACCAGCACTACTGTTTGGGGACAAACCACCTAATGTGAGTAACAAAGTATATCGGCTACTCGCATACATAACCATGGCCACCAAAAACCACATAGCCAAACAATGGAACACGGATTTGCTATCACTAGAGCAAGTAAAACGCCGTATCCACTCCATAATGCTCTTCGAGAAAATAGAGGCAACCAGAAATGACACCATGGACCTCTTCAGGGCTATATGGGAACCCTGGATAACCAAAAACAAAGACCACGACCTTCACAGAGTAATGTCACTATCAACGTAAAAAACACAATAACACTAAGCTCTACAAAGAAAGTGAAGCACTTTGATAACCAGATCAATGAACAACCCATAGATACCCACACACCATCCCATAGAATTACCCCCCCCCCCCAAAAAAAAGAAAAAAACTAACCCCTGTCGAACTGCTACGAGAATGCTGCTTCCCTGCTACTCAAGATTCTTTCTTCTTTTTTTTTTTTATTTTATCTTGAATTTCTTGTATTACTCTCTCTTCTCTTACCAAATTACAAAGTATATAACAACGCCTTGCTTTATGAACCTCAACCCCCCTACGAGGGGGCCGCTTCATTTGTTTTATTTGTCTTATTTGATTTATTTCCTATTTTTTTTTTCTCACATTGCATTGATTAACAATTGTTTGTACTTGTAATTGTTTCTTCTGTCACAATAAAATTTTGTTGAACGTAAACTTATTGAAAATTTCATAAGAAAAACAGTGGTGTACTTGTTTTTAACATAACTTTATTCTTTCATGAGTTATTTCAAGTTGATATCACCATTCATTATCATTTTATTTAGGTGTATCCATATAAATGGCCCAATCGAGCAATTGGGCCATTTATATGGATAAACCTAAATATCAACTTGAAATAACTCATGAAAGAATAAAGTTGTGTTAAAACCAAGCACACCATTGTTTTTCTCATGAAATACTCAATAAGTTTGATGTGTCACATTACCCTCTTCCCATTGAAAGAAATAAAGTTGGATCCAAAATGGCTGACTTCAAAATGGCCACCATGGTCACCATCCATCTGGAAAAGTTTCCCCCCTCCCATATACTAACAGGAAGTTGATATCACCAAAAATTCCCATTTTATTTAGGTGTATCCATATAGATGGCCCACCCTGTAGACCATACAACTCCTTTAACATTTTATTACTGCAGCTCAATGAATAGCATAAAATATAAAATTGGCATGTAACACAATGGCAGAATTTGCTGAGCTCCTGTTCTACTCATAGTAGAACATGTGCAACATCTTAATATCTACACCACTCACCTCCCCATGTGAGAGCCCTTATGGGGCCAGTAGGTCTGGTTAATGTCATTTGGGGAAATGCCTACAATATTACATATATTGGTTTTGTATCCAGTGAGCAAAGTTCCAAAGGCAGTGGCGTTGCCATTAGATTTTCTTTCCCACTACAAATAATTTTAGGATGCAATGTATTTTTAATTTCTTTTAAGGATCAGCCAAGATTTAGCCCTTATCGCTCAAGAAATTAATGATGTTGCAGGAGAAATTGATTCAGTGACCTCATCAGGCACTGCACCTAGCACCACAGTAAGCACTGCAGCTACAACACCCGGTTCAGCTATAGACACCAAAGAGGAGGTAGGATATCTTCATCAAGATTGACAGGTTCTTTCTTCTTGTAATTTGCTTTTCATAATTTACTGTTTTCACTGTTAACATTCTTTTATGTCCTCTAAGTCTTCTTTGATTTAAGGACCATCTGTGTATGTGTGTATATATAATAATAATAATATACGGTATATTTATTCATTTATATAGCACTATTAATTCCACAGCACTTTACAGTAATACTGTTCCTTATTGGGGCTGACAATCTAAACATCTTGTATAAATACAAAAAGGGGGGAGAGAAGAGGCTCAATAGTGCCCTATCACTAGTGACACACTGAGTATATCAATAGGTGTACACTCACCTGGTCCAGTTGTGTGACCCACAACTGGTTTATAAGCATTTGGTTTAAAGCTGCTGCAGGACCTCCACCAACCACTCGTACGTGGAAAAAACGTCGTTTCCTCCCACATTTCAAGGATATACTGATAAGATATTTAGATTCTATATAGGAAAGATGGTGTGTCACGGTCCGCGCTGCTGTCTCAATGGAATCATAAGGGATGGATGTCTCCAAGAAGTCACAAGGAAGGCAAGGTTCCAAAGCAAAGATCTCCTTTATTCACCAACGCATTTCGGCATCTACATCAGGGTATACCCTGATGAAGGTGCCAGGATAGGTGCCGAAACGCGTTGGTGAATAAAGGAGATCGTTGCTTTGGAACCTTGCCTTCCTTGTGACATCCATCCCTTGTGATTTCATTGAGACAGCAGCGCGGACCGTGACACACCATCTTTCCTACATAGAATCTAAATATCTTATCAGTATGTCCTTGAAATGTGGGAGGAAACGACGCAAACACAGGGAGAACACACAAACTTCTTGCAGATGTTGTCCTTGGTGGGATTTGTAATACAGAATCCTGGACAAAGTGCCTCAGTGTCCGCGCTGCTGCTCCGAGACCAAAGACACACAGATACAGGAATGTCTGGATCAGCGATAGCCTTTATTTTCCGACGCGTTTCGGAGCCTCCTCCCGAGCTCCTTCCTCAGAGCAGAGCAGAACACTCCCCTATGGATCCACATAGAGAACTCACAACTAGCCCCATACACCCTGAGAGGTCTCCTCTCAGCCACGGGGACTCTACCAAAAAACTTAAACACGTACTCACCATACACCCTCCACACCCTACAACTATGAGATCCATAAGATTTCAATACTCCCTCCAATCCCACCCGTCACCACTATTGGAGCTATTTAACAACCCAATGTTTCAACCCGGGGTCTCCTTCCTCAGGAAGGAGCTCGGGAGGAGGCTCCGAAACGCGTCGGAAAATAAAGGCTATCGCTGATCCAGACATTCCTGTGTCTGTGTGTCTTTGGTCTCGGAGCAGCAGCGCGGACACTGAGGCACTTTGTCCAGGATTCTGTATTACAACCACGGTCACCGTTGGGAGTGCGGTCCCTGCAGCAGCTGCCTGTACGCTATTCTACCAGTTGTGGGTTTCACAACTGACAAAGGTGAGCAATTCCACATCGATAAGCGAAAGTATATCATTGAGATAAGACCCTATTTGCGCATTCTTTCTTTCACAGATTTTACTTCAGTTGGTGGGATTTGAACCCAGGACCCCAGGGCTTCAAGGCTGCAGTGCTAACCACTGAGCCACCGTGCCATGGGGAGAAAAAGTATTTAGTCAGCCACTAATTGTGCAAGTTCTCCCACTTATAAAGATGAGAGAGGCCTGTAATTGACATCATAGGTAGACCTCAACTATGAGAGACAAAATGAGAAAACAAATCCTAAAAATCACATTGTCTGATTTGGAAAGAAATTTTTTTTTCAAATTTTGGTGGAAAATAAGTATTTGGTCACCTACAAACAAGCAAGATTTTTGATTCTCACAGACCTGTAACTTCTTTAAGAGGCTTCTCTGTCCTCCAGTCATTACCTGTAGTATTGGCACCTGTTTGAACTTGTTATCAATATAAAAGACACCTGTCCGCAACCTCACACAGCCACACTCCAAACTCCCCTATGGTGAAGACCAAAGAACTGTTGAAGGACACCAGAAATAAAATTGCCTGCACCAGGCTGGGAAGACTGAATCTGCAATAGGCAAGCAGCTTGGTGTGAAGAAATCAACTGTGGGAGCAATAATTAGAAAATGGAAGACATACAAGACCACTGATAATCTCCCATGGTCTGGGTCTCTCGCAAGATCTTACCCCATGGGGTCAAAATAATCTCAAGAATGGTGAGCAAAAATCCCAGAACCAAATGAGAGGACCTAGTGAATGACCTGCAAAGAGCTGAGACCAACGTTACACAGGCTACCATCAGTAACACACTATGCCACCAGGGACTCAGATCCTGCAGTGCCAGATGTGTACCCCAGCTTAAACTATTACATGTCCTGGCCCATCTGAAGTCTCCTAGAGAACATTTGGATAATCCATGGTAAAATATAAGAAGAAAGCCGCACTCGTCAGATACATGTCAAACAGAAGTTTATTCCAATTAAGGGTACATAGTGCAGGACCCGCAGAAGGGCCCACAAGCGCGAAACGGTGCGCCATCGTCCTCATCTGCACCCCCTCCCTCCCTTAATTGGAATATACTTCCGTTTGACACGTATCTGAAGACTGGTGAGTGCGGCTTTCTTCTCATAATTTACCATGTTTGCAGCTTGGCGTGCACCGCCAGTTTTGACCACCTTCTGACAGCTGGCTGATTGGAGTCCATCACAAGCATTAGTAGCCCGGTGTTTCCTCTCTCAGTTTGCTATTTGGATAATCCAGAAGAGTACTGGGAGACTGTCATATAGTCAGATGAAACCAAAGTAGAACTGTTTGGATGCAAAGCAACTCAGCATTCTTTCTCATCCAAACACTACAAGTTGTGTTTTTACCAAAGAACACCATACCTACTGTCAAGCATGGGGGATGGCAAAATCTTGCTTTGGGGCTGTTTCCCTGCCAAAGGACCAGCACGACTGATCCGTGTACATGAAAGAATGAATGGGGCCATGTATCGTGAGATTTTGAGTGCAAACTTCCTTCCTTCAGCAATGAAGATGAAACATGGCTGAGTCTTTCAGCATGACAAGCACACCACCAGGGCAACGAAGGAGTAGCTTCATAAGAAGCATTTCAAGGTCCTGGAGTGGCCTTGCTATTTGCTAGATCTAAACTCTATAGAAAACCTTTAGAGGGAGTTGAAAGTCTGTGTTGCTCAGTGACAGCCGCAAAACATCACTGCTCTAGAGGAGATCTGCATGGAGGATTGGGCTAACTTACCAGGAACAGTGTGTGCCAACCTTGTGAAGACTTACAGAAAAGTTTGATGTCTGTGATCTAGGATGTGGTATTTTGGTGTTCCCATTGTTTATTTGAGCAGTATATGCAGTTGAAACCAGACGTTTCCATACACTATATAAAAAGACACATATGCATGTTTTTCTCACTATCTGACATGAAGCATTTCCTGTTTTAAGTGAATTAGGATTACCATCATTATTTATATTTGCTAAATGCCAGAATAATGAGAGAGAGAATGTTTTATGGCATTTTTATTACTTTCTGCAAAGTCAAAAGTTTCAGTGCCATTTCATTGGTATTTGGAACCATTACCCCTAAGCTGTATGAAATGTTTTATATATCCTTCCAAAAGCTTCTCACAATAGTTGGAAGCAATTTGGGTCCATTTCTCCTGACAGAACTGGTTTAACTGAGCTATGATTGTAGGTTGCCTTGCTTGCACCTGCCTTTTCAGTTTTGCCCATAAATTTTCAATAGGATTGAAATCGGGGCTTTGTGATGGCCACTCCAAAACATTGACTTCGTTATCCTTAAGCCATTTGTATAACCAGCTTGGCAGTATGCTTCATGTCATTGTCCATTTGGAAGACTCATTTCCAACCAAGCTTAAACTTCATGGCTGATGTCTTGAGTTGTTACCAGTATTACCACATAATCATTTTTCCTCATGATGCCATCAATTTTGTGAAGTTCACCAGTCCCTTCTGCAACAAAACAACTTCACAACATGATGCTGCCACCCCCGTTTTTCACAGTTTGGATGGTGTTCTTAGGCTTCCAAGCATCTCCCTTTTTCCTCCAAATGTAACAATGGTCATTATGGCCCAACAGTTCAATTTCAGTTTCGTCAGACCACAGGGCATATCTCCAAAAATGTAGGCCTTTGTTCCTATGTGTATTTCTAACCAGTAATCTGGCTGGTTTCTTTTGGAGTAATGGCTTCTTCCTGACAGTGGCCTTTCAGCCCATGTTGCTACAGTACTCGTTTCCCTGTGATGACACAATCTTACCAGCTTTTGCCATCATCTTCGTAAGGTCTTTTACTTTTGTTCTTGAGTTGATATGCACATGTCAGACCAGAGCACTTTCATCTCTGGGAAACAAAACCTGTCTCCTTCCTGAGCGGTATGATGGCAGGACATTCCCATCTTGTTTGTACTTGTGCACTGTTGTTTGTACAGATGAATGAGGCAACTTCAGATATCTGGAAATTACTCCCAAGGATAAACCAGACTTGTGCAAGTTCACAATTATTTTCCGGATATCTTCGCTGATATCTTTAGACTTTCAGAAATGCTACACAAAGAAGCAGTGTATTTCAGGTGTGCATTAAAATACATCCACATGTATGTCTGTAAGAGACTCAGATGTTGCCTATAAACCTATAAGAAGTTTCCAAACACATGACATCATCATCATCATCATATGAACAGTCCCAAATTGTCTAAAGGGATAGTAATCTTAGTGTATGTAAACTTTTGACTTGGCTGAAAGTAATTAAAAATGCCGTAAAACAATCTCTCTTTCTCAGTATTCTGGAATTTGTCAAAAATAATTATGGTAATCCTAATTGACCTAAAACGGGAAACATGTATTCTGATTTCATGTCAGATAGTGAGAAAAACATGGAAATGTTTCTTTTTAGGCTGAAGGCACACTGTGCAAGGGACTCATGCGAGTGCAATGCGAGGGAAACTCGCAGTGCACTCGGACCAGTGTTGCCCTATCAGGCAGGGCAGACTGGTGCGAGTTCCTGGCACTTAACTCGCATTGCGAGTCAGAAGGGAGTGAAGTCACAGCATACTGCGACTGCATGCGATTCTGACATGTGAGACGGCAATGAAAGTCTATCGGGGCGAGAAAATCTCGCCCCCATACAGCACACTGTGCAATATTCACACGAGTCTGCTGTTAAAATAGCTTCAAACTCTCTGGCTTTGACAGTGAGAGACTACGTAAAGGCTTTCTGGACCAGGGACAGTGCTGAAGAAATGCTGAGCTGTCCCTGGTCCTGAGCACAAATGGCGTAGTGTATCCTCAGCTCATAAGAGCGTGAGCTGTCCATGGTACTTACGCCATTTGTGTTTGCAAACAGCATACCATGACAGCCACTCAGGACTAGCGACAGCTCAGCATTTCTTCAGCACTGTCTCTGGTCCAGAAAGCCTTTACGTAGGCTCTCACAGCCCGCTCCATAAGTGCAGAAGAAGAGCGGCTTCACAGTAAAATAAAAAAAGGCGACAAATGCCGGGAGATGTATAATAAAGGTTTAACCTCTGCATTGCCATGGTGTGTTGTCACCATATATACACAGAGTCTATATACTCTGTGTATACATGATGACAGCACACCCACAGCAATTTAACCCTTCTGACACCGTATTGTAATTGCCGCATCAGCAGGTTCTGAGCCGACATGTAGTGCAGAGCCTGCAGAGGGGGTTAAAATGATAATTAACACAAAGACCTTTTTAATTTGCATTGCGGCTGACTTTTATATACAAAAATGTTTCAGCGCTGTAACAATATTGATTACTATACAGGGAAAGCAGTCATTTCAAACTCGCCGTCTTTGACAGCCGGCGAGTTTAAAATCACTGCAAATGCTGTCTGCGGTTCTTCAGGACCACGGAAAGCATAACTCACACGCAGCACACATGCATTCACACCTCACACTTGCAGCACACTCACATGTATACAGCCAGGCACACGCACCACACTCGCACCACACTTGCACCACACTCACACAAAACACGCATTACACTCGCATCACTGTTGTGCATTAAACACGCTCCGTGTTTGATGCACGACAGTGTGCCTCCAGCCTTATATAGTGTATTTAAACTTCTGGTTTCAACTGTATGTGTGTGTATGTATATGTAAAATATTTTTAAATCTTAATTATTACATTGTGGAATGTGTAGGGAACACTAAAACATACTAATGATCAATGTAAATCAGAATTTATACCCCATGGAGGTGAGGATTTGGAATGATACTCAAAATCAAAGTGGAAAATCAAATTGCAGGCTGATCCAACTTCAGTGGAAATGCCCCAAAACAAGAAAATGAGGCTCAGTAGTGTGTGTAGCCTCCACGTGCCTGTATTATAATATGGAGAATAAGACATGGCATAGAGTTGGAGCACACCAAAATTAAAGTTTTAAAATAATAGTACATCAGTTTATTCAACACATATGCAGACAAACATGATAAAATTAATTAAAAAATACAAGGTACACATAAAAGGGGACCCTGCACAGTATTATATTAAACAAAGATTTGTGTTTATATATGGTTGACACCTTACGATCATAAAGACCATGTGTAGGAGGTACCAAAAACCGCTTACTGATCAGAAGTGCCAAAAATGTGTACATAAATTGCTTACATAAAGGTTTACCAACAAATGTGTACTGAAGAGCATCCTTTATACCTTGAAAAAAGTTTCAACCGTGTTCATATAAATATAATAGTGCATCAACAATTATTGCTTAGTAGTAGGTCAACAATACCCAATTGAAATTCGAAATATATATGCAATATATTGTAAACTAGCTGTAGTACCCCGGCTACGCCCGGGTTAATAAATAACTGATGTTAGCTATAACAAAATAGAATTTGAATATGTCATATTAATGACCTGTAGGAAAATAGAAGCTGAGCTGTGATTGATTGCTATAGGCAGCCTGATAAATCTCCAGCCAATAGTAAACCCTCTCCCCGTCCGGGCAGTATATGTTACCTCACACATACACATAATAGACAGCTCATGTGACTGACGTCTGCCTTAATTCCCTATATGGCACATGTGTTGCACATTGGCTGTTTTTAATCAGATGTTTATGTTTGGAAAATAAAGATAGCACACGTATGAGGCGAGTTGTGTGAGGTGATTTGTGGACATCTGTGTCTGTCTGTGTGGTGTGTGTGTCCCTGGGGTGTGTATGTGTGTTTCCCTGTGGGGGGGGTCTGTGTGGTGTGTGTCTCTGTTGTGTGTGTCTCTTTGTGGTGTGTGTGTGTGTGTCCCTGTGGGGTGAGTGCATGTGTCCCTATAGGGTGTGTATGTGTGTGTGTCCCTGTGGGGGAGTCTGTGTGGTGTGTGTGTGTATCTGTGTTGTGTGTGTCTCTTTGTGGTGTGTGTCCCTGTGGGGTGAGTGCATGTGTCCCTATAGGGTGTGTATGTGTGTGTGTCCCTGTGGGGGGGGGTGTCTGTGTGGGGTGTGTGTGTCTCTGTGTTGTGTGTGCCTCTTTGTGGTGTGTGTGTGTCCCTGAGGGGTGAGTGCATGTGTCCCTATAGGGTGTGTATGTATGTGTGTCCCTGTGGGGGGGTCTGTGTGGTGTGTGTGTGTGTCTCTTTGTGGTGTGTGTGTCCCTGTGGGGTGAGTGCATGTGTCCCTATAGGGTGGCTATGTGTGTGTGTCCCTGTGGGGGGGGTCTGTGTGGTGTGTGTGGTGTCTGTGTCATGTGAACTAATTAAAGAAAAGAGCGTGTGTAGGTCTGGGATCAGCCATGCTCAAGAAAAATATGTAATAAATTTAGGCTTTATTGAAATTTAGAAGGAACATACAAAGTTAAAAAACAATTAAAAAAGTGTATACAAACACAATTATTATGACAAAACCGCAGTCCAGCAAATACAAATAAAACCTCAAATATTAGGCCATATACAAAGTGCATTCAAATTTCCCAACATGCCCTCCTGTATCTGCTGTAATAGCACTGAGACAGCTATCATATATAGAGAGCACTGAATAATGAGGAGTTAATGCCCCACTGTACAAGAGATAAAGTGCATGCCTCAATACAAGGGCAGTTGGATCTGTGTGGATCAGCAGATTTTTGATGCTGAAGCTAAGTGCATGTGAACAGGGATGGATGCATGTAAACAGAGATGGAATTGGTGAGGTTCCAAGATCTCTCTGAATCTGTGGAGGAAAAACACCTAATGAGTGGCAAGATTTTGAGGTGAAAGGTATGAGGAAAACTCCTCTAGGTGATAATACCTGTGCTGGCTGCGGACTACAGGACCCAGACACCCTACGCGTGTCGCCGCTGCTCAGAACGGCTTCGTCATGGGGCTGAGAGCGAGGTCCCTGTCTGAGGACGGGGTTTTTGTAGTCCTCCATTCATTTACTAATTAGCCGCGTATGCGTGCCGGGCTGTCATCGCCACGAAGTAACGTGTTGACGTAGGTCTGCGATTTGTGTGCGATTTGTGCGCCCAGCGTTGCTCATACCTTTCACCTCAAAATCTTGCCACTCATTAGGTGTTTTTCCTCCACAGATTCAGAGAGATCTTGGAACCTCACCAATTCCATCTCTGTTTACATGCATCCATCCCTGTTCACATACACTTAGCTTCAGCATCAAAAATCTGCTGATCCACACAGATCAAACTGCCCTTGTATTGAGGCATGCACTTTATCTCTTGTACAGTGGGGCATTAACTCCTCATTATTCAGTGCTCTCTATATATGATAGCTGTCTCAGTGCTATTACAGAAGATACAGGAGGGCATGTTGGGAAATTTGAATGCATTTTGTATATGGCCTAATATTTGAGGTTTTATTTGTATTTGCTGGACTGCGGTTTTGTCATAATAATTGTGTTTGTATACACTTTTTTAATTGGTTTTTAACTTTGTATGTTCCTTCTAAATTTCAATAAAGCCTAAATTTATTACATATTTTTCTTGAGCATGGCTGATCCCAGACCTACACACGCTCTTTTCTTTAATTAGTTGACTTGATTTTACGTGTGACTGGTAGATCAACACAGGTGTGACACCCACACCTCATACAAAAAAGTGTCTGTCATGTGTGTCTCATTGTGGTGTGTGTGTGTGTGTCCCTGTGGGGTGAGTGCATGTGTCGCTATAGGGTGTGTGTGTGTCCCCGTAGGGGTGTGGTGTGTGTGTCTCTGTGTCTCTTTGTGGTGTGTGTGTGTTTGTTTGGGTGCGTGGTGAGTATCCAATGTTGGGGCTGCACCTTAGCGACTATACACTTGCTGTTACTCTTTGTGTGCGTGTGGTGTGTATACATGTCCCCGTGCGTGGTGAATATCTCATGTTGGGGCCCCACCTTAGTGACTATATGCTGGTATGTGCTGTTAGTCTTTGGTGCTGTCATTAAGCCCCTCTCACTCACAACTGTCAACTGGTAACTGTCACTTTTTCCCCATTATGTAGATAGGGGCAAAATTGTTTGGTGAATTGGAATGCGCGGGGTTAAAATGTCGCCTCACAACATAGCCTGTGACGCTCCCGGGGTCCAGACGTAGGACTGTGCAAAATTTTGTCTCTATAGCTGACATCTGTCGATTTTCCTCCAACTCTTTTCCATTCACTTTTTCCCCATTATGTAGATAGGGGCAAAATTGTTTGGTAAAGTGGAACGTGCGGGGTTAAAATTTCGCCTCACAACATAACCTATGACACTCTCAGGGTCCAGACGTGTGACTGTGCAAAATTTTGTCTCTATAGCTGACAGCTGTCGATTTTCCTCCAATATTTTTCCATTCACTTTTTCCCCATTATGTAGATAGGGCCAAAATTGTTTGGTAAACTGGAACGCGCGGGGTTAAAATTTCGCCTCACAACATAACCTATGACACTCTCAGGGTCCAGACGTGTGACTGTGCAAAATTTTGTCTCTATAGCTGACAGCTGTCGATTTTCCTCCAATATTTTTCCATTCACTTTTTCCCCATTATGTAGATAGGGCCAAAATTGTTTGGTGAACTGGAATGCACAGGGTTAAAATTTCGCCTCACAACGTAGCCTATGTCGCTCCCGGGGTCGAGACGTGTGACTGTGCAAAATTTTGTGGCTATAGTTGCGACGGTGTAGATGCCAATCCCGGATATACACACATACACACATACACACATTCAGCTTTATATATTAGATGGTCAATAACCAAATTGACTTTGTACGGAGCTAGACAATTGTAGATAAACCATCAATCTGCATAAAAGGTAGCACAGAGAAATATATTTGGAAACCTCCAATCATTTGTGGTTCACGGAGCACACCCGATAATTGGTAAAGCTGGCCACTTATGAATAAATTCCCCTAAGTCACATACAGTCACATACAATCACCTGAGACTTAATGTATGAATGGCCACCTGTGTGGTACAAGCAGATCAAGATCAAACCAGTAGGGAACTGATGAATAGCATACCATACATTAGAGCACAGTGTGAATACGGGTAAATGCACAAGGGGATGTCAATCCAGCAGAGACAATGCAGTAATACCCAGGGAGGCTCAGTCACCTAAGTCAGCATAGTAAGGTGCCTGTGCAATAACGGTCTGTCAGAGAATAGGGGACCCCCTAGAGACCCAACGCGTGTCGCTGCTAAGCAGCAGCTTCGTCAAGGGTTTTCTCCATATTATATTACTCTACCGTGGCATGGTGAGCACCTGTTTACTTTGATTCACTAAGATCAGTGGTGCTCCTCTATTCTTTAGTATCCATGTGCCTGTATGACCTCCCTACAATGCCTGGACATGCTCCTGATGCACTGGCGAATGTTCTCCTGAGGGATCAACTCCCTGACATGGATTCAAGCATCAGTCAACTCCCGGACAACCTGTGGTGCAACATGGCATTGGTGAATGGAACGAGACATGATGTCTTAACAGACCATTAGATTATAAGGTTCTCCATAACAAGTTCAACCAAAAAAACAGTATGAGCCAGAATTTAACAAAGTACAAATAGTTTTATTGAAGAAAACATATACACAATAATAGCAGACAAAATTGGAGAATGTCAGCACACCATCAAAGAGGAACCAACCCCTATACAAAGTTCTTCTCATATACAAAATTCCATGACATTATATGGGACATATACCTATAGTAGCAGGCGTAACAAAAAATATATAAAATTCCAGTCAATTCTCACAAGCACAATTATAATCATAAGGAGTACTACTCCAATAAATATTGTGCAGTGAGATGGGATGTACACTACTGGTCAAATGTTTGGGATCACCCAGACAATTTTGTGTTTTCCATTAAAGCTCATACTTTTCTTTATCAAATGAGTTGCAAAATTAATACAAAATATAGTCCAGACATTGACAAGGTTAGAAATAATGATTTTTTTTTTTAAATAATAATTTTCCTCTTTACACTTTGCTTTCGTCAAAGAATGCGCCCTTTCCAGCAATTACAGCATTGCTGATCTTTGGCGGGTACTATTTAATGAAGCCACCAGATGAGGAGCTGTGAGACTTCGATTTCTCAAGCTAGAGACTCTAATGTACTTGTCTTGTTGCTCAGTTGTGTAGCAGGGCCTCCCACTTCTCTTCTACTCTGGTTAGAGCCTGTTTGTGGTCTCCTCTGAAGGAAGTAGTACACACCATTGTAGGAAATCTACAGTTTCTTGGCAATTTCTCGCATGGAATAGCCTTCTTTTCTAAGAACAAGAATAGACTGTCGAGTGTCACATGAAAGTTCTCTTTTTCTGGCCATTTTTAAAGTTTCATAGAACAAACCAATGTAATGCTCCAGTTTCTCAACTACAGTAGCTCAAAGGAACATCAATTTTATAGCTTCTCTAATCATCCAAAATGTTTTCAGCTGTGCTAACATACTTGTGCAAGGGTTTTCTAGGGTTTTCTAAAGATCCAGTAGCCTTTTTACAGTTAGCAAACACAATGTACCATTAAAACACTGGAGTGGTGATTGTTGGAAATGGGCCTATATACACCTACAGTATGTAGATATTGCATTAAAAACCAGACGTTTGCAGCTAGAATAGTCATATACTACATTCACAATGTATAGTGTATTTTTGATTCATTTAATGTTAACTTAATTGAAAAAATGTGCTTTTCTTTAAAAAATGAGGACATTTCTAAATGACCTCAAACCTTTGAACGGTAGTGTAGTTAACCAATTTGTCAACAAGGTGTCAAGGAAGTATCTGCTGCAAGATGGCCGCCGTGCAGTGAGGACGTGCTGCTATGCACTCCTCACCATCCATTGCCATCTGGAGCACAGGCTGGCCACTGAGCTGCGGCCCACACCCCACTCTACAGGCCGCTGCTCTCTGCACCTGCCCATCCACCGGGCTACCCGACTGGACCCCCACCCACGCACGTGGGACACCCAGGACTTGGCCCTACCAATGGCCCCAGCACCCAGCACAGCCCTGAGCCAGGTTAACAACCGGCCGGAGCGCTCCCTTCCCACCCTCCTAAGGTGAGACCCATCCGCCTCACTGCCCCCGCTGCCCAAGCGTAGAGACCGGTGGGACGCTCCCCAGCCCCGAGCCCGCGGCCTCCCGTACACGCGGGTCTCCAGCGCTCCTCCTGTCTCCGTGCAGGAGGAGCACAGCATCACCGCTCCGGGCGCCGCTCCTGCCCTCGGTGCGTGTGCGTGGGACCCTGCGCTCAGGCAGAAGCTGCAGCCTGAGTTCAGAGGCGAGGCGCCGCCCCGCCAGTAACCGACCCCGGCCCGCATCGCTGCCTGAGACGCGGCACGTGACTGCCCACCGCGATCCTGGTGCCTGCGGTGAGTACTGGGCACCTGCCACTCTGCCACTCTGCTGCTCCCCAGTCACCATCACTTGCCTGACCCCCCTATGGTGCCCGGCTCCCCAGGGTCTCCTGTACTTCCCCAGGGCCCGCTGTGCTTCCCCAGGGCCCGCTGTGCTCCCCCAGGGCCTGCTGTGCCCCCCCAGGGCCTGCTGTGTCCCCCCCAGGGCCTGCTGTGCTCCCCCAGGGCCTGCTGTGCTCCCCCAGGACCTGCTGTGCTCCCCCAGGACCTGCTGTGCTCCCCCAGGGCCTGCTGTGCTCCCCCAGGGCCTGCTGTGCTCCCCCACGGCCTGCTGTACATCCCAGGCACCTCTGCCCCTCGTCTCTGGCCACAGGACTTCACCCAATAACGGGACTCATCAACCTGCGGACCCAGGTGCTGCACCGTTGAAGCCCCTCACCTGTGACCTGGCCCCCTCATCTCCTTGACCACCAGCCTCCTCCGTCCCGCCCGCACGGAGCCGCCATCATCCTCACGGTGCCTCTGACCCCTGCCTGCACGGAGCCGCCAACACCCTCACGGTGCCTCTGACCCCTGCCTGCACGAAGCCGCCAACACCCTCACGGTGCCTCTGACCCCTGCCTGCACGGAGCCGCCAACACCTTGACTGTGCCTCTGACCCCTGCCTGCACTGCATCTCTGGCTGCACTACCCTCCCGGCTGCTTCTCACCCGTGGCTGCACTGCATCTCTGGCTGCCTCTCTCCCGTGGCTGCACAGCATCTCTGACTGCATTACCCTCCTGGCTGCTTCTCACCTGTGGCTACACCTCATCTCGCCTGTAGCTGCACTGCACCTCTGGCTGCACTACCCTCCTGGCTGCTTCTCACCTGTGGCTGCATCCCATCTCACCCACAATCATCATCTCACCTCATCGTGGCTGCACCTCATCACACCCGTGGCTACACCTCATCTCGTCTCAGCCGTGGCTGCACCTCATCTCATCTCACCCGTGGCTGCACCTCATCTCGTCTCACCCGTGGCTGCACCTCGTCTCACCCGTGGCTGCATCTCGTCTCACCCGTGGCTGCATCTCGTCTCACCCGTGGCTGCACCTCGTCTCACCCGTGGCTGCACCTCGTCTCACCCGTGGCTGCACCTCGTCTCACCAGTGACTACATCTCACCCCTGCTACATCTCACCCCTGGCTGCTTCTCCCCCGACTGAACCCACCCCGGCTGCTTCTCACCCTCTGCTACACCTCAACCCTAGCTGCATCCCTTCCCCTGGTTCCATCCCTTCCCTAGCCTGCATCTTATCCCTGAACTGCATCTCCTTAGATCCTTCCCCGGACTGCACCCCATCAATTGTCCCTACCTCAACGACGACCACTCACCCATCACCGGGAACTCGCCCTTGCCACACCAGATCCCCGGCTACCTCGGACCTCACCCACCTCTCCTCCCCTACTTACCCCACCATGTTTCCGCTTCTTCTCACCTTCACTCCCATCCTCCTCCACTTCCTACTACCCCGACCCATCCCCCCACTGGGCAAAGAAATCCTACTCTCATCCTCCATCCTTCCTACCCACCTCACCCAATGCTCTGAACTATTCCCCCACTTTCAACCCACCATCTCTAGACGTACACGCCCACCACGCAAGCTCCCCTGTTCCCACCTCCTAACCCTCTCCCTGCTCCTCCTACTCTCCGGTGACATTTCCCCTAATCCTGGCTCACCTCACCATACCACCTCACTCTCCTCCACCCCACTCCATCGGCCCATCACCAACCCTCGCAACCCCCTTAACCTCCGTCCTATTCCCCCTATCCCTGCTTCCCCTATCCCCCTACTCGGCGCACTCTGGAACGCCCGCTCGGCCCGTAACAAACTCACACTTATCCACGACCTCTTCATCTCCAGAAAACTCTCCTTCCTCGGCATCACTGAGACCTGGCTTACCCCCTCTGACACAACCTCCCCGGCTGCTCTCTCCTACGGGGGTTTTACTCTCTCCCACACTCCCTGACCCACCAACACCCGCTGCGGTGGCGTTGGCCTACTTCTGGCCAGCGACTGCTCCTTCTCCCCTCTTACCCCACCCCCCCTCCCCTCCTTCGAGGCACACTCCGTCCGCATCTACTCCCCCTGCAACCTCCAACTAGCCGTTGTCTACCGCCCCCCTGGATTCCCCTCTACCTTCTTTGACCACTTCACAACCTGGTCCTCCACCTCCTCTCCTCCGACATCCCTACCATCTTCATGGGCGATTTCAACATCCCCATCGACACCCCCAAAGCCGCTGCCTCCAGACTCCTATCCCTCACCTCCTCTTTTGGCCTCTCCCAATGGATCTCCTCTGCCACGCACACTGGTGGCCACACACTTGACCTAGTCTTCACCCGCCTCTGCTCCCTCTCCGACCTTGCACACTCAACCCTCACCCACTCTGACCACAACTTACTGACCTTCTCGTCCCTCGTCCCCCCTACCACGCACCCCCCCACCCGCACACTCCCCCACCCCGCAGAAATCTTAAGCTCATAGACTTCCATTCACTCTCAGAATCCCTCCTCCCCCTCTCTGACTTGGCCTCTTCTCACGACGCTGACTCTGCCGCCTCCCTCTACAACTCCACTCTCACCACAGCTCTCGACCAGGCTGCTCCGCTCACATTTAACACAACACGACTACAACGACAACCATGGCTCACGACTCTCACCAAAAAACTCCGACGGATGACTAGGGCAGCCGAGCGGAAATGGAAGAAGTCCCACTCCGCAGAGCACTTTGCCCTATACAAGCGTTCCCTCAATAACTTCAAGACTGCCCTTGACTCCGCAAAACAAGCCTACTTCTCCTCCCTAATTACCGCCCTGTCTCACAACCCCAAACAACTCTTCAAAACCTTCAACTCCCTACTTCGCCCCCCTGCACCTCCTCCCTCACCTCTCATCTCCGCTGACGACTTCGCCACCTTCTTCAAAGACAAAATTGACAAACTCAGACAAAGCTTTGACCCACACTCCCCCCACCCCATCCCACCTCCAGCCCATCCCCCCCACCCAATTGCAGTTTCACCCACATGACTGAGGACCACCTCTCCTCCCTTCTATCACGATCGCACCTCACCACCTGCGCCCTTGACCCACTCCCCTCCCACCTCATCCCTAACCTTACAGCAGTCCTCATCCCTGCCCTGACACACCTCTTCAACATATCACTCAAATCCGGCACATTCCCCTCACTTTTCAAGCACGCCCTAATCACGCCCATCCTAAAAAAAACAACCCTCGACCCTACAACAGTCTCCAACTATCGCCCCATATCTCTTCTCCCGTTTGCCTCAAAACTTCTTGAACAGCACGTCCACTCCGAACTGTCCTCCCACCTCTCTTCCTATGCTCTCTTTAATCACCTTCAATCCGGCTTCCGACCGCACCACTCCACCGAAACAAGCCGTAACCAAAGTCACTAATGAACTTCTGATCGCCAAGAGCAAACGACACTACTCCATCCTCATCCTTCTCGACCTCTCTGCCGCCTTTGATACTGTTGACCACTCCCTCTTACTCCAAATCCTTGAATCTCTTGGAATTACTGATCTTGCCCTCTCCTGGTTCTCCTCCTACCTGACGGGCAGGACCTTCAGCGTCACCCACTCCCACACCACCTCCTCGCCCCACCCCCTTTCCGTAGGTGTCCCCCAAGGCTCGGTCCTGGGACCACTACTCTTCTCTATTTACACCCTCGGCCTAGGCAACCTCATCGAGTCACATGGCCTCCAATACCACCTCTACGCCGACGACACTCAGCTCTACCTGTCTGGCCCCGACATCTCCTCTCTTCTATCCAAAATTCCTCACTGCCTATCCGCCATTGCATCCTTCTTTTCCACCCGCTTCCTCAAACTTAACATGGACAAGACAGAATTCATCGTCTTTCCCCCTCACTACCCTCCCCCCCTTCCTGACCTATCCATCACCGTCAACGACTGCACCCTCTCACCCGTCCCCCATGCCAAATGTCTCGGGGTAACCCTCGACTCCTCCCTCTCCTTCAAGCCCCATATCCAAGCCCTCGCCACCGCCTGCCGACTTCAACTAAAAAACATTGCCCGCATCCGCTCCTTCCTTGACCACAACACAGCTAAGACACTTGTCCACGCCCTCATTATCTCCCGCCTGGACTACTGCAACCTCCTATTCACCGGCCTCCCTGCCTCCTCCCTTGCACCTCTCCACACCATCCTCAACTCTGCTGCCCGGCTCATCAACCTATCTTCCCGCTACTCCCCCGCCTCCCCTCTCTGCCAAGCCCTCCACTGGCTCCCCATCCCCCAGCGATCTCGCTTCAAAACCCTAACCTTGACATACAAGGCCATACACAACCTGTCCACTCCCTACATCTCCAACCTGGTCTCCCGCTCCCTCCCTTCGCGCAATCTGCGCTCCTCCCAAGAACTCCTCCTCTCAACCCCCTGCATCTCCACCTCCCACAACCGCACACAAGACTTCTCTCGTGCTTCTGCCAGACTCTGGAACTCCCTCCCCCATCACATCAGACACTCCCCGACCCTGGGAACCTTCAAGAAAAACCTGAAGACCCACCTCTTCCTACAAGCCTATAACACACACTGAGAGCCACTGCACCATCTCACCTCCCCTCCTACTGTCTCCCTCCCCACCCCCTTTAGACTGTGAGCCCTCGCGGACAGGATCCCCGACCCTGCTGTACCCGTATGACTAATTGTGATATGTCATCGTTTGTCGTTGTTTGTGGTCGTCCTCGACCACCTGTTTCTGTCTACCCTCCAAATTGAAAAGCACCATGTATCCTAATGGCGCTATATAAATACCTATTAATAATAATAATTCAGGAGGAACACACAATATGGGCAACAAATTGTCCTCATAAGATTTCAGGACAGAGAAGTATCTGCTCAAGTCAGAAAACAAGTGTATCAGCAGACAAGGCAGAAAAGGAAAGAATCATAGATAAGGTAATACCTATGTACTCACCCCTCTCAGCCTGCACTGAGCTGTTGTTCACCAAACTGAGCCTGTGCGCACCCTGCACTCAGCAAGTGCTTACTCCGCTCAGCCTGTGCTCACACTGCTGAACCCACGCTCACCCTGCTGAACCCACGCTCACCCCACTCAGCCCGCACTCACCCCACTCAGACCACTCAGGCCACTCACATCACTCGCCTGCTCACCATTCGGCCCACTCGCCCTGCTCACCGTTCAGCCTGCTCGCCCTGCTCACCACTTGGCCTGCTCATTTCTTGGCCCACTTGCCCTGCTCACCATTCGGCCCACTCGCCCTGCTCACCACTTGGCCCGCTGGCCCTGCTCACCATTCGGCCCGCTCACTGCTCGCCCCGTAGTCCGCTCACCCCACAGCCTGCCGAATGAAGAACTGCGCTAGTTCCTCATGCCGCTGCATGAGAGCAAGCATGGGGGGAGGCAGAGAGTGACCCTGGGGGGAGCAGAGAGCGACCACAGCGAGGGGCAGAGAGCAAGCATGAGGGCAGAGAGGGACCACAGTGGGAGTTAGAGAGGGACTACGGGGGGGGGGCGGAGAGTGAGGGAAAATGACAGTGGACAGGGGAGGGATAGCACACGGGGAGAGATGGCTGCTGCCCCCAGCACCACAGAACCCATCCCCATCATGATGTCACTGCCCACCTTATGCAACAGAATCAGGCTTACATATAGTATACATATGTAGATATACATATAAAAATTAAAAATAGCAGCACTCATGTAAATGCAAAAAAAGTGGACTTTGTGCTTGACAAAGACCGGAATAGGTCGGCACATCGCTGCTCCACATGGGCTAATAAAGTCCACGTTTTTTTCATTTGAGTGCTGCCTTTTTTCATCTTTATATTATTTGCTTTTGATATGGCAGTTTTGAGGCTTTGCACTCGTCTGTTATTTTGAATTAGTGCTGTTCCTGTTTCTTTGTTATATGCTGTATTTTTTGCTTCATAAGACACACCGGATTATAAGACACCCCCCAAATTTGGTGAAAGAAAAGAGGAAAAAAAATATTTTTAATATTAAATGGGGTCCATCTTATAATGCTAGCGTCTTATACTCATATATATGTCGCTCATCCTGGTATATTTATATAACCTCCATCCTGGTAAATAGCCCCTCAGGTTCATGGTCTCCCATTCTGGTTCATGGTCCTCCATCCTGGTACATGGTCCCCTTATCCTGGATATGGCCCCCTTATCCTTGTACATGGCTCCCCCCATCCTGCAATGGCCCCCTTGTGCTGGCACATACATAGCCCCCCTGTGCTGGCACATACAGTGCCCCCTGTGCTGGCAAATACATGACCCCCCTGTACTGTCACATACATGGCCCCCCTGTGCTGGCACATACATGGCAACCCTATGCTGGATATGTGCCTTTCTGGGCTGGATATGCCTCCTCTGTCACTATATGCCACCCTTCTGGCATGAACACAGTAAAATAACAAACACTGTTACTTACCTTCCGTCGCTTGCTCTGTGCTCCCAGCTCAGGGGTGACTTCCTACATCTCCTGGGCATCAGATCATGTGACAAAGGAGCACAGTGATGACATCACTGTGTGACCCAAGTCACATGATCGGATCCCGCGCGCAGACACTAGAAGACATGAGCTGGGAGCACGGAGAGAACAACGGAGAGTTGAGTAACAGTGTTTGTTATTTTACGGTGTGTTTGCCAGCAGGGGGGCATATCCAGCATAGGGGGCATATAGAGTGACATGGGGGCATATCCAGGACGGGGGCTGAGTCCAGGCACATGTCATATGCGCCTCTCCCCCTGTCCATCTCTCACTGCATTTCAGCACTGAAGTGATGGACAGTGGGTTCAGTGCATATTACATGAGGCTAATGAGTGGTAGCACTGCAGCCCGCACTAGACCCCGGACACTGCTCCAAAACGCCCCCTCCCGTCCACTACAGCACAGCACGTAGTAGATGCAGATGATTAGATGCACCCCCCACTCTCCCCCAAAAATTTGGGGAACAAAAGTGCGTTTTATAATCTGAAAAGTACGGTGAGTGTATATATTATTTATATATATACAGTGTTGGCCAAAAGTATTGACACCCCTGCAATTCTGTCAGATAATACTCAGTTTCTTCCTGAAAATGATTGCAATCACAAATTCTTTGGTATTATTATCTTCATTTAATTTGTCTTAAATGAAAAAACACAAAAGAGAATGAAGCAAAAAGTAAAGCATTGATCATTTCACACAAAACTCCAAAAATGGGAGGGACTAAAGTATTGGCACCCTCATCCTAATACTTGGTTGCACAACCTTTAGCCAAAATAACTGCGATCAACGATCAACCGCTTCCGGTAGCCATCAGTGAGTTTCTTACAATGCTCTGCTGGAATTTTAGACCATTCTTCTTTGGCAAACTGCAACAGGTCCCTGATATTTGAAGGGTGCCTTCTCCAAACTGCCATTTTTAGATCTCTCCACAGGTGTTCTATGGGATTCAGGTCTGGACTCATTGCTGGCCATTTTAGAAGTCTCCAGTGCTTTCTCTCAAACCATTTTCTAGTGCTTTTTGAAGTGTGTCCTGCTGGAAGACCCATGACCTCTGAGGGAGACCCAGCTTTCTCACACTGGGTCCTACATTATGCTGCAAAATTTGTTGGTAGTCTTCAGACTTCATAATGCCATGCACACGGTCAAGAAGCCCAGTGCCAGAGGTAGCAAAGCAACCCCAAAACATCAGGGAACCTCCGCCATGTTTGACTGTAGGGACCGTGTTCTTTTCTTTGAATGCCTCTTTTTTTCTCCTGTAAACTCTATGTTGATGCCTTTGCCCAAAAAGAGAGAACATTCTTCCAAAACGTTTTAGGCTTTCTCAGGTAAGTTTTGTCAAACTCCAGCCTGGCTTTTTTATGTCTCGGGGTAAGAAGTGAGGTCTTCCTGGGTCTCCTACCATACAGTCCCTTTTTATTCAGCCGCCGACGGATAGTACAGGTTGACACTGTTGTACCCTCGGACTGCAGGGCAGCTTGAACTTGTTTGGATGTTAGTTGAGGTTCTTTATCCACCATCCGCACAATCTTACGTTGAAATCTCTCGCCAATTTTTCTTTTCCGTCCACATCTAGGGAAGTTAGCCACAGTGCCATGGGCTTTAAACTTCTTGATGACACTGCACACGGTAGACACAGGAACATTCAGGTCTTTGGAGATGGACTTGTAGCCTTGAGTTTGCTCATGCTTCCTCACTGTTTGGTTTCTCAAGTCCTCAGACAGTTCTTTGGTCTTCTTTCTTTTCTCCATGCTCAATGTGGTACACACAAGGACACAGGACAGAGGTTGAGTCAACTTTAATCCATGTCAACTGGCTGCAAGTGACATGAATTTAGTTATTGCCAACACCTGTTAGGTGCCACAGGTAAGTTACAGGTGCTGTTAATTACACAAATTAGAGAAGCATCACATGATTTTTCTAACAGTGCCAATACTTTTGTCCACCCCCTTTTTTTGTTTGGTGTGGAATTATATCCAATTTGGCTTTAGGACAATTCTTTTCGTGTTTTTTTCATTGAAGACAAGTTAAATGAAGATAATAATACCAAAGAAATTGTGATTGCAATCTTTTTTCAGGAAGAAACTGAGTATTATCTGAGAGAATGGCAGGGGTGTCAATACTTTTGGCCAACACTGTGTGTGTTATATAATATATACACAGTACAGACCAAAAGTTTGGACACACCTTCTCATTCAAAGAGTTTTCTTTATTTTCATGACTATGAAAATTGTAGATTCACACTGAAGGCATCAAAACTATGAATTAACACATGTGGAATTATATAATTAACAAAAAAGTGTGAAACAACGGAAAATATGTCTTATATTCTAGGTTCTTCAAAGAAGCCAGAATAGAATATAAGACATATTTTCAGTTGATTTACACTTTTTTGTTAAGTATATAATTCCACATGTGTTAATTCATAGTTTTGATGCCTTCAGTGTGAATCTACAATTTTCATAGTCATGAAAATAAGGAAAACACTTAAACCATTACTTTCAAAATAATAATTCGGAGGATGTCTCCATTACGACCCTATGGCAAGCACATAAGGCAGTCATTAGAGGAGTTATGATACAATTAAATGCCAGAAATAACAAACTCAAACAAAAAAAAATAGAAGACGTTTCAACTAAAATAAAAGCACTAGAAAATAATCAAGCATCTAAATCTTCATCCAACACCCATAAAGAAATACTAAAATTAAGACTTGAGCTCAAATCGATCTTATCAAATGAATATGAGAGATTCATCCTAACCTCAAAATCCAACTTCCACAATCTAATGAACAAACCCTCTGGATTCTTAGCCAAAAGAACTAGAATCATCAGGTCAAAGACAAAAATACTAAAAATCAAAGACAGTGACAATAAAACCTATAAAAGCCCAAAGGAAATTTCAAAACAATTTGAAACGTTCTATCAAAATTTATACAACTTAAAAGACAACGGAGAAGAGTATAAACCATCCTCTGAATCAATTAAGGAATTCCTGGATTGTGTTAAACTACCAAACCTGTCAAATGAGGATTTAAATTTTTTAAATGCACCTTATCAAAATAGCGATATACTAGCCACGATTACACCTTTAGCGTCTAATAAAGCCCCAGGTCCAGATGGTATACCCAACGATTATTATAAAAAATTCGGCACAATGTTGTCACCCCACTTAACCACCCTCATTAATTCAATATCTACAGGCTTAAAATTACCCGATGAAATGCTAGACGCCACAATGACTGTAATATATAAAGGAAAAGGGGATAGAGACCTAGTAGGGAATTATAGACCCATCTCATTATTGAATTCCGATATTAAAATAATGGCAAAAACTCTGACTACCAGACTTCAAAAAGTATTACCCAAACTTATCCACAGAGATCAAGTCGGATTTATAGCCAATAGAGGGGCGGAAGACGCCACCAGAAGAACACTCAACTTAATCCAGGACTCCGAAAATAATAAAACATCCGTTGTCTTTATAGCAATAGACGCGGAAAAAGCGTTTGACCGAGTTCAGTGGGACTACCTAATGGAAACTCTGAAGAGATTCGGCTTCAGCGGAAAAATCCTTGACCTTATAGGTGCCTTTTATTCCAAACCCTCAGCAAGAGTGTTAACAAATGGCTTTCTCTCTAACAAAATAGAGCTCTCAAATGGAACAAGACAAGGATGCCCCTTGTCTCCAACTCTCTTCGATCTTTTTATTGAGCCTCTGGCAGAAAGAATTCGGGTGGATGGTGAGATAAGGGGCATACCTATTAATAAGAGACAATACAAGATATCGCTCTTTGCTGACGATATACTTTTAACACTGACAAACCCACTGAGCTCGGTCAGACGAACCATGGAGATATTCAGTCACTTCTCAAAGGCATCCCTATATAAAATCAACCTAAATAAAACTCAGGCAATACATATCAACGTGGACCAGGAACTCCTTAGAGCACTAGAATCTGAATTCAACATCCAGTGGTCATTATATAAGTTATCTTACTTAGGAATCAAACTATCGAAGAATTTAAAAGATTGTATGGATCAAAACATGACAGAAATATACAAAGTCCTTGACAAAGTCTTACAACACCTATCAAAAATAGAACTTTCTTGGATGGGTAGAATTAGTGCATACAAAATGCTAGAACTTCCAAAACTACTATATATATTCAGAACCATTCCACTGCCAATCAAAAAGAAAACTCTTCAAAAGCTACTAACTCAACTAAACTCATTTGTATGGAGCAAAACTAAAGCTAGAGTCACTCAAACTATACTCAACAAACACAGGCTCAATGGGGGCTTAGGACTACCGAATCTACTAGCCTACCACCAAGCTATCCTCATTAAGAACAGCCAGAAGTACTGGACTATAGAAAACAAACCAGCATGGGCAAGCCTAGAAGACTCATACTGTACAAATACTGTGGTTGGAGACTTGGTGATCTCCCATTTATGTAACCCCAAAAAGCGACTTCCAAAGGAAGAAATCACCAAATACTCCATAACAACCTGGAAAAAATTTGATACATTCTCTAGGACAAACTTCAACTCGCAGCAAATAAAATGGATGAGGATTGAGACCTTATCTGCATTTTCACCTAGACTAAAATTTAAAATCTGGAAAGCATCAGGCATCAATAACATAGAGGATATCATGGATAAAGACAACCTTAAGCCCTTCCAGACCCTGGTAAACGAAATCAACCTACCAAAGACACAGAAAAAGACTTGGAAACTACTGGAAAAAATTCTCTCGAAACAATCCCCACCACTTTCCCTCCCAAGCAATATTGCTAACCTCCTAAAGGAGATTAATAACCAGAGTACATGGAAAACCAAAAATATTTATAGAATATTTAATGACGATGAAGACTTTAAACCTTTCAAACAATTGGACTCATGGAAGAAAGAAGTAAAAATCACAGAAACCCGGGGGCGTGGTTTACCCATGGCTGAAGAAGCAGCTCGGTGAAGGAGCTCCGCTTCCCGCCGTTTGCAGAACCGGCTTCCTACCTCACAGATTGTCTTTACAGCTGAATGGGCAAAAGCAAAAAAGGCCCAGGAGCCACCGGAACCGCTGAGACGCCCCACAGAGGAGCGATCGACCGATATCTCCGGTCAAACACAGAAGCTCCCCAGGCACAGTCTCCCTCCAAGATGGCGACCGCATCCTCCTCGCAGCGCGAGGCAACTCCCAGAGCAGAACGGAGCAACAGACACAGAGGGAACCGCTTTGACTGCCTCAGAGACGATCTACAGCAGGAGGAGGCCACAGGAGGAACTCAGCTGCTCCAGGAGAACGCATCTACCTCAGAGATAAGTACCTATATCAAAAACGTACCTACAAAAATGGATCTTGAGAGATTTGCATGCAGATTGGAGAACTCCTATAAAACGGAGATCCAAGCATTAAAGCAGGAGTTCACCAACAGGGTGGAGGAGGTGGAAAGGGCGCAAGACGCGGTTCTGGATGAACTGAAGGCCCACAGGGAGACCCTTGCATCCCACTCTGCCCTCCTGGAAGACCTCCTTTATAACCAGGAGGACTTAGAGAACAGAAATCGTAGGAACAATATAAGGATCAGGGAGCTATCAGAAACTGTCTCACCAGTGGATCTAGGAAAGACAGTACAGAGCTTATTCAAACAGATCCTGGGAGACCCAGAGGGCCCCGACATCGACCTGGACAGAGTCCACAGGGCATTAGCTCCTAGGCCATCCCCTGAGGCTTTCCCGAGGGACATAGTGTGCAGAATCCATTTCTTTTCCATCAAGGATGCCATAATGGCCGCTGCGCGCCAATCTAGTCCCATTTCATTTGAAAACTCTACAGTGACATTGCTCCCAGACCTAGCCAGGAGAACTCTCCTCCAACGACGAGGATTACGGCCCTTACTCAATCTCTTGAAAGATAAAGAGATAAAATACAGATGGGGCTTCCCCTTTCAACTCATAGCCTCCAGAGATGGCCGCTCAGCTTCCCTCAGGAGGATTGGAGATCTACCCTCATTCACGAGAGCCTTTGACCTGCCCCTGATCGACCTACCAGATTGGCCCAGGCAGCAAGCTCTTCCGGATCCACCGATAAGATGGAACAGATCACCCAGGGCTGGATCCGCTGGGAAAGCCCCGACCTGAATCAACATGGAGATATTTGGTGCAGGATTGCACTAAGTGCTGTTTAGACTCTGATCCAGTTGGTCCAGGCGACCATAGGGTCGCAACTGCCTCTCATTGGTTTGGACGGGACACAGGTCATACTAGCAGAGGGTCACCGACCTCCCTCACTGTTAATGTTTACTTTGTTGATTATTTTACTATGACTTGTTCACCGTCCTTTTTTTCCCCTTAATATCTCCTCCGATGCTTTTTTCCCATGTTTCCCCTCCCCTCTTCCTCACCACCTCCCCCCCCAACGCCCTTCCTCTTCTTTCTTCCCTCCCCCACCCAATACATTCTTCAGTCAGTAATTCATGTCAACTTCCAATACTTACTATTAATACACTGCGCACTTTGTTATTGGTAGAGGAGATTCACATAGTGTTCACACATAATACCCGCATATCCTCACTTTATTTTACCACCTATACATAGTCCCCACATAGTCCCCCCTCTTCCCTCCCCTTCTCTCTCGACTCCCCGGCCCTTCAGTTACCCCCCAATATCTCCCCCCCCCCTGTTTATATTCCCCATTGTTCTTCATGCATATCAAGAAATGATTTAGTTTTCATTAAGAATACTTATCTCTTTTATGTGTAATGTTTCAAGGTTCAGGGCTATGCTCCCAGGTTATTTAATAGCCCATACAGTTCGTGTTATTAAGCTAAGGCAATTTACATAGGAACATACTTTTGTATTCTGTGAGGTGGGACGGCTGGCGGAGCACGGTGGGCTCGCCTTCCACTGGCTATCCCACGACTCTCGAGTGCTGGACAAGGTTTGTCCATATCTTGCACCACTCCCCAGTGAGCAGACTTCGTCTGACATGGGATTCCCTCACTGGATCTTTACCCACTCTTATCTCTCTTCTACTCTTTCTCTATACTTCTCTCTACATTCTTTTCTGTACCTCTTTAGTTGGCACATAAAGGCAGTTTCTGTAGGATATTCATGTTATGACAGAACTCAGATGCTGTTCACTTAATGCGAGGGGCCTGAACAAACCCGAAAAGAGACGTCAAATACTAACAACAGCAAACAAATCCAAGATCAATATATTGATGCTGCAGGAGACACATTTCAGATCAGGCGCCTCCCCTACCTGCGGCTCCCGGGACTTCCCAGTTTGGTATCATAGCACAAACCCAACCTCTAAATCTAGGGGAGTTTCGGTGGCCTCCACAAAACCTTCTCCCAGAGGTTGTGGAACAGGAGATTGATCCCGAGGGACGATACCTCTTTCTTAAAGTTAACTGGCTCTCTCGTTCATATATCCTGGCTAACGTATATTATCCCAATAGGCATGTGTTGCGGTTCGGCTCGAAGATCAAAGGTCTGCTGGAGAAATTTGCAGGACATATCCCCATCATACTGGGAGGAGATTTCAATTTCCCTATGGATCCGAGAATAGACACTTCCTCAGGTAAGTCTTGCCTCCCTGTACCATCTCTTCAACGCTTAGCTGGACACCTAGAATCGCTGCGCACTGTGGACGTGTGGAGGATTCTGCACCCGGGGGAACGAGATTATACTTTCTTCTCTCCCATCCACTCTGTATACAGCAGAATAGATAGATTTCACATCTCCCAGTCCCTTCTTGACTTTGAGGTCAAATCACGCATTGACAACATAGTACATTCAGACCACGCACCAATATATTTCACCTGAGGGTGGGACCCCAAGATAGAAAAGAATTCACTTGGCGCCTTAATGAATACCTACTAAGAGACCCTTCATGTCTCAAGGAATTGATTTCCACCATTCAAAATTTCAACCTGGACCATGCCAGAGATACTACCTCACCTCCTATAAAATGGGAGGCCCTTAAGGCGGTCCTTCGGGGCGTTTTGATATCCCATGGTTCAAAACTGAAGAGGTTAAGATCCCAAGAGGTAAATGACTTGCTTCAGGAGATATCTCAGCTAGAGGGTCGTCATAAACAGAACCCAACACCCATCTTAACAACTCAACTATCCACAGCTCGTCACAAACTCCTTGCAATACTAGATCAAAAAGATAAAATCCAAAGAGACAGAATAAACTCGAAATTTTATTTAATGGGCAATAAGTCAGGGAGACTATTGGCATGAGCATTACACCCAAGAAATCAGTGTGCCTTTGTCCCCCATGTGGTTAATACGGGTGGGACAAGGACACACGCCACAAGGGACATAGTAGAATGCTTTCGCTCCTTTTACGCCTCCCTTTACAACATAGAAGGGTCTGCTGAAGACAGATCAATTCCAAATCTACAGGAATACATTAAGAAACATGGCCCCCCCCTTTTATCCAAAGAAGATAGAGAGGAATTGGCCTCAGACTTCACAGCGGCAGAACTAACGGAAGTAATAAAAACTCTCAAACCTGGCAAAAGTCCTGGCCCTGACGGGTACTCTTCAGGCTTCTACAGATCTCTGGCAGAACATTTAAGTCCCCGCTTTTTGGAGGTTTGTAACAGCATTTCCAGAGGAGAGGTTTTCCCCCCTCAGGCTTTGCTGGCCCACATAGTGGTATTACCTAAGCCTGGAAAGGACCCGTCACTTTGTAGTAGCTATAGACCCATTTCTTTGATGATATAGATATTAAGATATACTCCAAAATGCTAGCCAACAGACTAAGTAAATTCCTACCTTCCTTAATAAATTCAGACCAGGTGGGCTTCGTTCCGGGTCGCGAGGCTCGTGACAATATAATCCGGTCTATTGCGGTCATTGACGGAGCGAGGAGGAGGGGGGTCCCCATGTGCATCCTGTCTATAGACGCCGAAAAGGCTTTTGACAGGGTGCACTGGGGCTTCCTATTCACCACATTAGAACATATCGGAATGGGTGGGGTAATGCTAGACAGAATCAAGGCCCTTTACTCTACCCCATCGGCTCGAGTGCGGGTCAATGGGTCCCTATCAGATCCCTTCCCCATTCGGAACGGCACCCGCCAGGGATGCCCACTATCCCCTCTGATATATATTCTGTGTATGGAATCCCTGGCGGGGGCTCTAAGGACAAACAAGTCAATCAGGGGACTAGAGACCGGAGATACTGAACAAAAACTAGCATTATTCGCGGACTTCTGTTCGTGACGAACCCTCTCATATCCCTACCAAACATAATGGAAGAGTTAACCATATATGGAAACTTGAGTAACTTCAAGATGAACGAGTCCAAATCAGAGCTATTAAACATCTCCATCCCAGAATTAGTGGCTAAATTATTGAGATCCCAGTTCCCATTTATATGGAAACAAAACGAGATTAATTATCTAGGCGTAAAACTGACTAGGGACCCACAGACTCTATATGCCAGAAACTTTTTGCCCTTATTGACCAGGACGGAATCAGATCTTAAAGCCTGGAATAGACTTGCGATCTCGTGGTGGGGTAGAATACATTCAGTCAGAATGGACTTATTACCCAAAATACTGTACTTCTTTCAGACTATTCCGATCCTCCTCCTGGCCTCTTTTTTCTCTAGACTTAAGACTATTTTAACCAGATATATATGGACACACAAAAGAGCTAGAATGGCGCTTAGTACGATGTGCAGAAGGCCGGAAGGGGGCGGAGTAGGCTTGCCTAACTTTATAATATATCACATGGCCTCCTTAGGCAAGTGTATTCTCGACCTGTACAGGCAATCGGACAATCAAAGATGGGTTGAAGTGGAAGCCGCGCTCGATTCAGTGTGCCCTTTGACAAGGGTTTGGCTTCTGGGTCTTAGACCCCAACCCCCCCTTCCTTCATAACATCCCAACTGTCACTGTTCCTAAAAAGACATAACTCATCTCTACACATGACTACAGATCCTGGTCCCCTAACCCCCATATTTAATAATCTGGCTTTTGGAATGGAAAGTGGGGAACACTCCATCCTAGGCATACATAAAAAAGCACATCCAATGATTCAAAACTATATCACCCCAAGTGGCGTCAAAAGCCTGGAAGATCTTTATCATACTTCTCAGATTCCTCCGGGTGCGTGGTTCCAGCATGTCAGGATGCGCAGCTATGTTAAGTCACTGCCCTGGCCAGATATTTCCAGAGGTCCAACAGCATTTGAGAGACTGTGCCTCGAGAGGAGCCCAGTCCCCCATGCGATTTCAGTGTTGTATGCCATGTTCCAGAGTTCCCTGGAGTCGGGCGATAAATACTCGGTTAAATATAAATTAAAATGGGAAAGAGAACTCCAGAAAGAATTTTCGCCAGCCGATTGGGATAAAATATTAATGTTTACACACAAATCAGCCAAATCGGCTACATTTCTGGAAAGAAACTTTAGACTATTGGCGAGATGGTACAGGTGTCCAGCAGACTTACATATGATATTCCCATCCGTGTCGGACCGTTGCTGGCGTTGTCACACGGATTGCGGCTCTTATATACACATCTGGTGGGAATGTCCTCAAATACGCTCTTTCTGGGACGAAGTATTTGATCTATACAACTTGGTTACACAAACCAGCATCCCTAAAACGGCTCAAGTGGCCATTCTGAATCTATTAGACTTGTCTATCTCGAGTTACAAGAACAATTTGCTCAGATACTTCTTATCAGCAGCCAGAACCTTGATAGCCAGAAGATGGAGGAGGGAGGAGCGTCCAGGTAGGGCCGATTTGATAAACGAGCTGAATCACGTATGCAGATTGGAAGATATCATTGGCCATAGCTCTCCAGATTTTAATGCAATAGAGAAACACTGTCGCTTGTGGTCACCATGGATTCTCTATAGGGAGTCTGAGGCTTTGAAGATGTGGATGACACAGGATTGACTGGGGATGTGACTGTGGGGACCACGGGAGCAGCGGGGGGGAGAGTGCAATCTTTTGTCTCTGGTAGATGCATTAAAAGGGCACTATCAGGAGGGGCGTGGCTTGCCGATGCAGTGGTAGGACGCTGATGTGAGTCGCTCCGCTCCTGAAGCTACCACCACAGCCATTTTTACCTCCTCACTGCCGGATTGCAGTCTATGGGCAAGTCGGGGAGATCGCAGGGAAGCTCCGGTGCCTCCTCCCAGGGTTCTGGCGGCTCCATAGTCCGCTTTCTGCGCTCATCTCAAACTCCCATCAGGGAGCACAGCGGATCTAAGATGGCGGCGTCCTCACAGCCCCGAGGACAAGGAGCGCGGGAAAGAAGAGAACAGGGCAGCCGCTTTGCTCCACTGCAGCAGCAGGACTCTGAGGAGGAGAATGCGCACATGGAGGACATCGCAAACCTCCCGTCTTCTGAGATAAGTAGAATACTTAAACTTCTCCCTACCAAAAAAGATCTAGACAGGTTGGCCAGCAGGATGGAGGGCACCTATAGAAGGGAACTACAGTCCCTGAAAGCAGAATTCACTGCAAGAGTGGAGGACGTTGAGAGTGTGCAGGAATCCATATTGAATGAGCTACAGGCTCACAGAGAAATGCTGCAGCTGCACTCAGACATGATGGAAGATTTCATGTATAGCCAAGAGGACATTGAAAACCGCAATAGGAGAAACAATGTCCGTATAAGGGGCCTCCCTGAGTCAGTGTCCCCTGTGAATTTGAGAAAAGCAGTGCAGGACTTGTTTAATACCATACTGGGCAATCCCCTGGACTCTGAGATAATTATGGACAGGGTCCACAGGGCTCTGGCTCCGAAGCCATCTGGAGACCTTAGACCCAGGGATGTGATCTGCCGTGTACACTATTACACGGTCAAAGAGGCCATCATGATGGAGGCAAGGCAGCGGGGCCCTATTCAGTTTATGGAGACTGAGATCACTATATTTGCTGACTTGGCCAGACGCACCCTACAGCAAAGACGAGGCCTCAGACCCCTGTTGTCCCTCCTTAAAGCGAATGACATAAACTACAGATGTGAAAAGAAAATAGGGAGGGGGACAAGAGGCGCAATAGTGCCCTATCACTGGTGACACTTGTGTAAAGTGGTGGTGCTATGAAGCTGCTCACCTGGTCCAGTTGTGATCCCCACAACTGGTTTGAAGGCGTTTTGGAATCAGTGTTCCAGCTGCTGCAGGACCTCCACCGACCACTGGATAGTGGTTTGAATCCAAGATAATGATGGGAGTGCTGGTGTGTCACGGTCCGCGCTGCTGTGGTATGAATAAACTCACCAAAGAGACAGCAGTTATTCCATCCTTTTATTTCCTCCTCTTTCCTACGCGTTTCAGCGCCACACCCGGCGCCTTCCTCAGGGATATTACAATCATACCAGCAGAGGGGTTTTTTATAGCCCTCTGCTGTACAAAAAAGAGGTGTCATCTGTTTACCTGATGATGTCATCCTCATCATCAGAATGGGTGGATCTGCCCATTTTGGCGCTTTTTTTTACAAAACCTTAAATACATCTCAAAGTTATATAAATTTGGGCTTGATATTTCCACAAAAATACAACTAATTGTACCCTTATAAAATTTCTTTAAAAATCACCAAATAAAAACTCGAAAGTTGCAAAAAATACATATATGCCATCTAATGATATATATAAAGATAAGACATATATATTGTGCCTGTGTGGGACTAGAACCCGTGGTGTTGCATTCATGTAGGTTAGACATCAAGGTTTTAAGTTACGTGCCACCACTGAATTTGATGTTAAAAATTATTTATAAAAACTCTTGGAATAAAAACTCTTGGAATAAAAAGGTGGCTCTGATAGGAATTTATGTCAAAAGGGGGGGAATAGCAGTTTGGTAATATAAAAATAATAATAACAATATTTTATTTTATTAATTGATTAAAAAATATATTTTTTTAAAGGAATTTTTTTTAAAACAACACTGATTTGAATGTAAAAGTATATAAAATATGCGTATGTTCATCCCTGTGTGGTGGCACAGCAAGAAAGTGGTGCTCCCAAGCTTCAACACCCCAGGCTCTACTCTCCAGCTGGGAACAAAACTGAATCATCATATCAACAAGAAAACAAAACCATCATATCCACAAGAAAAAAACAACTGACGAAAAAGAACAGCATGTCTGAATTGATTTTGAGAATATATACTCAAGAAGGACACAAGATGGTGCTCACGCGCTGCATTAATCTATTAAACCAGGATTCTATCTCGGAACAAATCCCACTGATATATGCGGGCTGCTGATCTTGTTTAGGAAATGAAATAGACCATGAAGAGAACATAGCAGTGAAGATAGGAAGGTATAATCTATTAGTAGATAGTGATAGCCGTAGGTAAATGTATTACAGAAAAATGGCAGTGAATCAGCCCAGTCTGATCACTAGTTTGAACAGATGAATCTAGATAGGTGGGCAGAAGGTGCTCATACGTTTCAAATAAATATATATCTGCAGTTTTAATCTGAGATCACTGTCTCAGTGTCACTGGATGTGGTACCTCGTCTGCACTGAGGAGCCAGTTGCTATGGCTCCCCCTGCAGTGCAAATGTCCGCCACTGGGGGCATTTTTAAATCCAATAAATTTGCAGTGTAATGGAAATAATATAGAAAATCATGTATAGTGTAACAAGTAAGTGATCTGTGTTGCACAGATAATTTAAAAGTTAATATTGTTTAATAAGATATATACAAAATATATAAATGTGTATAAAATATAAAATGAATGGTGAATTTATATAAGAAGTGCATAAATATAGTTAATGTGATAGTAACCATTAGTGCAGAAGATATATAAAAAAGGGTGGTGTACCAAATCAAATTTTTGTCTTCCAAATCAGAAAAAGAAATATCTGATAATGGGCAAAGAGTGCTCATGTGTGTTATAGATCGCTAGTGAAATGTATCTGGGGCAACTATTTTTAGTCAAGCAAAGCCACAAGGTGGCACTGGATGTGGTACCCAGAGTACCCTGAGGAGCCAGTTGTCATGGCTACCCATGCAGTGCAAATGTCCGCCACTTGAGGCAGTATACACCGGTTTCACAATATAATAAAAGCAAATGAGAGGACATTAACAGTGTATCAAATAGGTAGTCTGTGTTACACAGATTCTCTAAAATTGGTACTATAAAAAGGAATAAAACAGATGTACAGTGCATGATAAAATTATATAAAATAATAGAAATATATAAGAAGAATAAAAGATTAATGATAGCTCTATATTAATTCTGTGATCAAGTTTAACCCTTTTGGCTTTAAAGTGTCCAGGTTATACATCCAAAACTTCTCCTTTTTCTTAAGTACCTCGAACCTATTGTTTGTCTCTGCTGGCACATGGTCAATGGGAGTGATTTTTAACAGGGTTGGGTCTCTGTTGTGATGTTTGTCAAAATGCCTGGATACCCCATGGAGTTGGAAACCATGTTTAATGTTGCTTCTATGTTTGTTTATCCTCTCACTGAGCGACCTTATCGTTCTTCCCACATATTGTAAAAAACAGGGACATTCCAATAAATAGATGACATAGTTGGTGGTACAGTTCATGTCATGTTTTATTGTGAATTTCTTATTCGTTGAGGATGAAACAAATGAAGAAACTGCTTGAATGTTTCCGCAACATAAGCAGTTCCTCCTCCCACATCTAGTGGTATTTTTTACTGTTTTGACGGGTTTGATTAAGGTCTTATGATGTGGGAGCCGACTGGGAGCTATGATGCTCTTAATGTTGGGTGCTCTCCTGAAAGTTATACCCGGTTTTTCCGGGATTATAGATTTTAGTACAGGGTCATTTTTCAAGATATGCCAGTGTGTCTGTAAGCAATCTCGTATAGCAGTATGGTTTCTATTATATGTGGTTATGAAGTTGAACATAAACTTGTTCTGTGCTGGCCTTTTCCTCACCTTTGGAGTTAATAGGGTTTCTTGGCTCATTCTACCACAAGTTTTCTGGGCTGTTTTCACAAGTTTTTTTGGATAATTCCTTTCCAAAAATCTCTTGCTTAAAACTTCAGATTGGGTCAAATAATCTTCCTGGTTCGTACAGTTTCTTTTAATACGCCTGAACTGCCCCATGGGTATATTTTTCAGCCATTTAGCGTAATGCCCGCTCTCATAATTAATGTATGAATTTCTGTCTGTTTTTTTAAAAAAAGTTTTTGTGTTTATGGTTCCCTTATCTATAAAGATGGTTAGGTCTAAAAAATTAATTGTGGTATCGTTGACTGTTGGTTCTAAGTCTAAGCCCCAGTTGTTTTGCAAAATGGAACCAATAAATTCATACACATCACTGAAATCTGTATCCCATATAAACAGGATGTCATCTATAAATCTTTTGTATAAGATCAAACCTCTTTTATACTTCTCAGTTAACATGTGCAGTTCCTCAAATAAGCCCATATACAAATTTGCATAGGAACAAGCAACTTTCGATCCCATTGCTGTCCCGTGTGTTTGGTGGAACATCACCCCATTATGAGAGAAAAAATTGTTGAATAAAATAAACTCCAAACCTTCCAAGATAAATGATGTCATTTGGTCACTCATATCTAAATCCTTTCTGAGAAAATATTCAGTACATAATAAACCTGCTGTATGGCCAATGTTTGTATACAAGGATGCCACATCCATGGTGACAAATCTATAGGATTTTTTCCATTCAATACTTTTTAAAACCTTGATAACTTCTGTGGAATCTTTAATGAAACTACTTAGTCCCACTACATATTTTTGCAAAGTTTTGTCAATGAAACTGGCCAATTTACTTGTTAAAGAACCAATTCCAGAGATGATTGGCCTCCCTGGTGGGTTTGATAGGCTCTTATGCACCAAAGGTAGTTTCATTAAAGATTCCACAGAAGTTATCAAGGTTTTAAAAAGTATTGAATGGAAAAAATCCTATAGATTTGTCACCATGGATGTGGCATCCTTGTATACAAACATTGGCCATACAGCAGGTTTATTATGTACTGAATATTTTCTCAGAAAGGATTTAGATATGAGTGACCAAATGACATCATTTATCTTGGAAGGTTTGGAGTTTATTTTTTTCAACAATTTTTTCTCTCATAATGGGGTGATGTTCCACCAAACACACGGGACAGCAATGGGATCGAAAGTTGCTTGTTCCTATGCAAATTTGTATATGGGCTTATTTGAGGAACTGCACATGTTAACTGAGAAGTATAAAAGAGGTTTGATCTTATACAAAAGATTTATAGATGACATCCTGTTTATATGGGATACAGATTTCAGTGATGTGTATGAATTTATTGGTTCCATTTTGCAAAACAACTGGGGCTTAGACTTAGAACCAACAGTCAACGATACCACAATTAATTTTTTAGACCTAACCATCTTTATAGATAAGGGAACCATAAACACAAAAACTTTTTTTAAAAAACAGACAGAAATTCATACATTAATTATGAGAGCGGGCATTACGCTAAATGGCTGAAAAATATACCCATGGGGCAGTTCAGGCGTATTAAAAGAAACTGTACGAACCAGGAAGATTATTTGACCCAATCTGAAGTTTTAAGCAAGAGATTTTTGGAAAGGAATTATCCAAAAAAACTTGTGAAAACAGCCCAGAAAACTTGTGGTAGAATGAGCCAAGAAACCCTATTAACTCCAAAGGTGAGGAAAAGGCCAGCACAGAACAAGTTTATGTTCAACTTCATAACCACATATAATAGAAACCATACTGCTATACGAGATTGCTTACAGACACACTGGCATATCTTGAAAAATGACCCTGTACTAAAATCTATAATCCCGGAAAAACCGGGTATAACTTTCAGGAGAGCACCCAACATTAAGAGCATCATAGCTCCCAGTCGGCTCCCACATCATAAGACCTTAATCAAACCCGTCAAAACAGTAAAAAATACCACTAGATGTGGGAGGAGGAACTGCTTATGTTGCGGAAACATTCAAGCAGTTTCTTCATTTGTTTCATCCTCAACGAATAAGAAATTCACAATAAAACATGACATGAACTGTACCACCAACTATGTCATCTATTTATTGGAATGTCCCTGTTTTTTACAATATGTGGGAAGAACGATAAGGTCGCTCAGTGAGAGGATAAACAAACATAGAAGCAACATTAAACATGGTTTCCAACTCCATGGGGTATCCAGGCATTTTGACAAACATCACAACAGAGACCCAACCCTGTTAAAAATCACTCCCATTGACCATGTGCCAGCAGAGACAAACAATAGGTTCGAGGTACTTAAGAAAAAGGAGAAGTTTTGGATGTATAACCTGGACACTTTAAAGCCAAAAGGGTTAAACTTGATCACAGAATTAATATAGAGCTATCATTAATCTTTTATTCTTCTTATATATTTCTATTATTTTATATAATTTTATCATGCACTGTACATCTGTTTTATTCCTTTTTATAGTACCAATTTTAGAGAATCTGTGTAACACAGACTACCTATTTGATACACTGTTAATGTCCTCTCATTTGCTTTTATTATATTGTGAAACCGGTGTATACTGCCTCAAGTGGCGGACATTTGCACTGCATGGGTAGCCATGACAACTGGCTCCTCAGGGTACTCTGGGTACCACATCCAGTGCCACCTTGTGGCTTTGCTTGACTAAAAATAGTTGCCCCAGATACATTTCACTAGCGATCTATAACACACATGAGCACTCTTTTCCCATTATCAGATATTTCTTTTTCTGATATGGAAGACAAAAATTTGATTTGGTACACCACCCTTTTTTATATATCTTCTGCACTAATGGTTACTATCACATTAACTATATTTATGCACTTCTTATATAAATTCACCATTCATTTTATATTTTATACACATTTATATATTTTGTATATATCTTATTAAACAATATTAACTTTTAAATTATCTGTGCAACCACAGATCACTTACTTGTTACACTATACATGATTTTCTATATTATTTCCATTACACTGCAAATTTATTGGATTTAAAAATGCCCCCAGTGGCGGACATTTGCACTGCAGGGGAGCCATAGCAACTGGCTCCTCAGTGCAGACGAGGTACCACATCCAGTGACACTGAGACAGTGATCTCAGATTAAAACTGCAGATATATATTTATTTGAAACGTATGAGCACCTTCTGCCCACCTATCTAGATTCATCTGTTCAAACTAGTGATCAGACTGGGCTGATTCACTGCCATTTTTCTGTAATACATTTACCTACGGCTATCACTATCTACTAATAGATTATACCTTCCTATCTTCACTGCTATGTTCTCTTCATGGTCTATTTCATTTCCTAAACAAGATCAGCAGCCCGCATATATCAGTGGGATTTGTTCCGAGATAGAATCCTGGTTTAATAGATTAATGCAGCGCGTGAGCACCATCTTGTGTCCTTCTTGAGTATATATTCTCAAAATCAATTCAGACATGCTGTTCTTTTTCGTCAGTTGTTTTTTTCTTGTGGATATGATGGTTTTGTTTTCTTGTTGATATGATGATTCAGTTTTGTTCCCAGCTGGAGAGTAGAGCCTGGGGTGTTGAAGCTTGGGAGCACCACTTTCTTGCTGTGCCACCACACAGGGATGAACATACGCATATTTTATATACTTTTACATTCAAATCAGTGTTGTTTTAAAAAAATTCCTTTAAAAAAATATATTTTTTAATCAATTAATAAAATAAAATATTGTTATTATTATTTTTATATTACCAAACTGCTATTCCCCCCCTTTTGACATAAATTCCTATCAGAGCCACCTTTTTATTCCAAGAGTTTTTATTCCAAGAGTTTTTATAAATAATTTTTAACATCAAATTCAGTGGTGGCACGTAACTTAAAACCTTGATGTCTAACCTACATGAATGTACCACGGGTTCTAGTCCCACACAGGCACAATATATATGTCTTATCTTTATATATATCATTAGATGGCTTATATGTATTTTTTGCAACTTTCGAGTTTTTATTTGGTGATTTTTAAAGAAATTTTATAAGGGTACAATTAGTTGTATTTTTGTGGAAATATCAAGCCCAAATTTATATAACTTTGAGATGTATTTAAGGTTTTGTAAAAAAAAGCGCCAAAATGGGCAGATCCACCCATTCTGATGATGAGGATGACATCATCAGGTAAACAGATGACACCTCTTTTTTGTACAGCAGAGGGCTATAAAAAACCCCTCTGCTGGTATGATTGTAATATCCCTGAGGAAGGCGCCGGGTGTGGCGCTGAAACGCGTAGGAAAGAGGAGGAAATAAAAGGATGGAATAACTGCTGTCTCTTTGGTGAGTTTATTCATACCACAGCAGCGCGGACCGTGACACACCAGCACTCCCATCATTATCTTGGATTCAATAAACTACAGATGGGGCTTCCCTTTCCAGCTGGTGGCCCATAAGGATGGCAGGTCTGCGACATTTCGCAGGCTCGGAGATCTGGACGCTCTGCTGAATGCCTTTGATTTACCTCATGTGGATCTACCGGAATGGCCTGAAATTCGCCATTTACCATCGCCCCCAACGAGATGGCAGGAGAGACGCCGTAGCAGAAATTCATCGGGCCTGAACACATGATTACAAGACATGGGGTTTCCTGGTTCCTGGTCCAGAATGGAGGTCTTTGAAGGACTTCAAAAGATTAAAAAGCTGAGGAAGGCGGTTATGGTTCCTGTTGGGGATTTTTTATTTCCCCCTTCCCCCCCTTAAATACCTTGTGGGATTGATGTTTCTCCCACAAATCTTTATGACCGGCAGTGTAGGTCATTATTCTAGATGCCATGTTACTGGGAGTCTTTGGGAGTCGGAGTGGCTACCTCCTGGCTTCCACAGTTCCCCACGAGTGCTGGACGGTATGCTTACTGTCCATGGTTGCACACAAATTGTAATGGTCATAAGTGTATACTGTATGCCATTTTCTTTTCTTTTGCTCTCTCTCTCTCCTATCTACTTCCTCACCCTTCCCCTCTGCTTTCCCTCTCCCCTGGTCGTGATGGTTCAAGTTCTCAGTCGAATGTTACATTAATAGTTGAGAATGGCTGACCTCATCTTTTGCTCTTTCAATGTACGTGGTTTAAATGTGCCCGCTAAACGTCGCCAGGTCTTATACACGGCTCATAAGAAACGTGCACAGGTCTTAATGCTTCAGGAAACCCACTTCAGACATGATTCCATCCCTAAATGTGAATCCCCCCTATATCCCCAGTGGTATCACTGCCCCAATCCTGAGTCAAAATCCAAGGGAGTCTCAATTGGGTTTCACAAATCATTCAGCCCAACGATCCTTAAACAGCATATAGACCCAGAGGGCAGATTTATATTTCTTATGGTGTCTTTCTCCACAAGACAGTATGTTTTTGCTAATGTATATTTTCCCAACAGGGCTATGCGGCAGTTTGGGGTGAAAATAAGAACGCTCCTGCAAGACTTCGCAGGCACAACACCAATTATCCTAGGGGGGGACCTCAACTATCCGGCTGATTCTGTGATAGATGTCTCATCGGGTAAGTCCAGCCGACCTGTGCCATCCTTGCGCCACCTGAATAGACAGTGGGAGGCAATGTCCCTAGTGGACGCCTGGCGTATACTCAATCCAGATGGAAGAGACTACACCTACTTTTCCTCTGTTCACTCTAATTACTCTAGGATAGATAGATTCTATGTGTCTCACTCTTTCTTGAATTCCCGCCTGCGGACAGAGATAGGTAACATCTTGATCTCAGATCACGCCCCAATATATCTATCTTTGGGGTTGGATTCTGACATCCCCAAAGAATTCTCCTGGCGCCTGAACGATAATTTATTGAGAGACCCCATTTGTAAATCGGATGTGGAAAAGGCTATATCTGAATTTGCATCAAACCACGAAGCCGACCCCACACCTGATCCCATCAAATGGGAAGCTCTTAAATGCGTCCTAAGGGGGATATTTATCTCTCATGGCACTCGTATTAAGAGAGCCCGAGCTCTAGAGGTAACCTCACTCCTCCGGCAAATCTCGACTCTAGAATCTAGACATAAGAGGTCCGCATCCCCAGATATTTTCTCCGCGCTCTCCACGGCTAGACATAAACTCCTCTCCATTCTAGACGACAGGGACAGAACCTTCATGAATAAGCTAAACTCAAAATTCTTCTATCTGGGAAATAAAAAGGGTCGTCTATTAGCCAGAGCTCTCCATCGTAGAGAGACTAGACCTAACATTATGCACATGAGGGGCTCAGACGGAAAGGTGATCCACAAGACCAAGGATATCCTATCCGGATTCCGACAGTTTTACACTGACTTGTATAACTTGAAAGGTCATTACCATGATTTACCCATACCCCACTTAGAATCTAAAATTAATACCTACCTGGGGGGGAGTGGAGTTCCTACCCTGTCGCCCTCAGTTGCAGATGCCCTGAACAGGGAATTCTCTACTTTAGAATTGGAAGACTGCATAACATCTTTAACTTCTGGAAAGTGCCCTGGCCCAGACGGTTTCTCGGTCAGTTTCTATAAGCTTTTCCAAAAGATGTTGTGCCCCAGCTTATTAGGTATGTGTAACGCGGTGGCGGGGGGGGGGTTCCTTTCCTCCCCAGTCATTGATGGCCCATATTGTAGTCTTGCCCAAACCGGGCAAGGATGCCTCGCTATATGGAAGTTACCGTCCCATCTCTCTCATCAATATTGACATAAAAATATATTCCAAATTAATAGCTAACAGATTAAAAATCTACCTCCCTGATATAGTGCATCCTGATCAAGTTGGCTTTGTCCCGGGGCGAGAAGCTAAAGACAACACCATCCGAACACTAGCCCTTGTGGATGGGGCGAGGAGGAGTGGAACACCCATGTGCATCCTGTCCCTTGATGCTGAAAAAGCTTTCGACAGGGTGCACTGGGTGTTTATGCAAGCAACCCTAAAATATCTGGGATTGTCAGCCTCGACAATACATAGCATCTTAGCTCTATATGCGGGCCCAACTGCCCGTATCCGGATCCCCTGTCTGAACCGTTCGCCATTAGCAACGGAACACGCCAGGGATGTCCGTTGTCCCCCTTTCTATATATCTTATGCATGGAACCTCTGGCCGCTTCGCTCCGGGGCAACCCATCTATCCGGGGCTTGGGAGGGGGAGTGAAAGAGCATAAATTAGCTCTATTTGCTGATGATCTCCTCCTATATGTCACCAATCCATTGATTAGCATCCCAAATATACTCTCTGAATTAAAGAAGTATGGAGCCCTTAGCAACGTAAAGATCAATTTATCCAAGTCAGTGTTGTTGGATGTCTCTCTCCCTAGGGTGGTATCCCGATTGCTAAGGGAAGACTACTCCTTCAAATGGTCTGAAGATTCCATATCTTATCTGGGCATCCAACTGCCCCGGAAGACAATAGATCTGTATAAAACCAATTTTCTGCCTTTGTTGATCCGAGTGGAGAGGGATTTGGCCAAATGGGCGAAGCTAAATATTTCTTGGCTGGGCAGAGTGCATGCAGTAGGTATGAACCTCCTCCCAAGAATATTATACTACTTTCAAACAATTCCCATTATGCTCCCAGCTTCATTCTTCACTAGACTCAAATCTCAATTGCTAAAATTCATCTGGTCCCATAACCACCCTAGAATTTCACACCGCACCTTATGCAACTCTGTAGACAGGGGGGGATTGGGTCTGCCAGACTTTCGAACATACCATTCAGCCAGCCTGGGGAGTTGTATTATATCCATGTTTAGCTCTAGCAACAGGAAAAGATGGGTGGAGGCAGAGTCATTATACACGACAGACCCACCTCTGTCTGCCTTATGGGGAGGTAAAACAGATGGTACTGGAGATGTACCGTTTATATCTTCCCAACTACAATCCTTTTTACGCCATCGGAATCCCCACCTAAAAATCACCTCAGTTCCGGGCCCCTTGACCCCCATCTACGGGAACCCTCGATTTCCAGTGGAGCCGGGCAGAGAATCTTATTTGGGTATCCCGAAAAATTTCCACCCCACCATATCAGACTATATAACCCCTACTGGCATAAAAGCTCTTCCTGACTTGTTTCGGGAGGTAGATGTCCCACCTGATTCTTGGCTGTTGCACGCCAGACTAGCAAGCTATGTCAAATCCCTCAATCAGACTCAGGTATCTCGTCCATTAACAGTCTTTGAACAAAGATGCAAGAAAGGTGAACCCTTAGAGCACGCAATCTCTGTCTTATATAAATGGTTCTCTATCCCCCCGGAGATCACCCCGGGGACCCCCTCTTTTGTTCGCAGGTGGGAACAGGATTTAGATAAGACATTTAGTCCAGAAGAGTGGGAACATATATATCTATTCTCCAGTAGGGCATCCCACTCAGCGGATGCGCAAGATCGGAACTATAGGGTGATGGCAAGGTGGTACAGGTGCCCGGTGGACCTCAGTAGAATTTACCCATCAGCTTCAACCTTATGTTGGAGAGAATGTGGAATAGAAGGAACCTATTTACATATCTGGTGGAGTTGTCCACTTATAGAGGCCTTTTGGAAAGGGGTAGAGGACTTATATCGGAGAGTAGAGCCGGAGGGGGAACCGTTCACCCCTGAAGTAGCCTTACTAAACTTCTCGCATATGTCCTTGTCTAAATTTAAAAGAAGCATGTTGAGGCATTGTCTTACAGCGGCACAACATTTGATCACGAGACATTGGAAGAGCCCCATCATTCCGACACGTCAAGAATTGGTGGCAGAACTAAACCGGATCTGCAGGTTAGAGGAATTGATGACCTTTTCGGTACTGGACTCAGACTCAATGGAAAGACACTGTAATACTTGGGCCTCATGGATAATGCTCAGGGAAACCGCAGGTTTGCGGACATGGTTATCTGAACCCTCCTGAGTTTATGGGAACCGGACCTTTTTAGTAATATCCTAACGCAGAACATCATTTGTGATGGTATAAGGGACCTACACGACCATTTCCCCTTCTATCCCCTCCCTTTTTTCCCTTTTTCCAACCCCTTTTTCTCTCTCTTTCAAATTTGCTAAAGCTTATAAAGGTAGCCTTTATATTTACTTTAATTTTTACTACCATGTATGTTACTAGTTTCTGTTAGCAAACCTAGATACTGGACGGACTCCCATACAAGCTGCAGTTTATTATTCAATGAGGAGTCAGGGAACATTCTTGTTCATAAACTTATACAGAAATGTTATTGTGAATATTGCCTCCTTACTCAGATTTCCTTTAATTTTTCATATATTCTAATGTTTCTCTGTAAACGATTCACCAGCTATGTTATGGGATCTACAGGTTTGAATATCATAAGGTATTTTTTGTATCTAATGTCATATGCTATATCATTGTGACAAAGTTATATGTTTTTGCTTGAAAATAAAAAATTCTGATTTACCAAAAAAAAGGGCACTATCAGGAGTTACCACACTTGGCCTGGTCACCATATGGAAAACGGGTTTGACCCCTCATAGGTGAACAACTTAGACAACTGAACAGAGTTGATATCTAACTAGTCCAACTAACCTTCTCCCTGTAAGGGAATGCTCACATCTTTCTTTTTTCCTTGTTTTCTCTTTCTCTTTCCTTCTATTCCTACTGAAATTCTTTTCTACAAATACTATATAAGTACCTAATGATTCATACATGTGAATTTTGTTTAACCATAAACAAATGATTAAGCATGTGACATCACATGCGATAAGATGATACCAAGAAATTAACGACACCAGGTATAGCAAGACAAAGCGTAAATACATTATTTTTCTCTGTTTGAATTACATACTAGGAAACTAGAAATGTAAACGACCATACTTGTATTGTTGTTATATACAATCAGTTAATTGTGCTTTAACCTGTACACTTGTACATTTTCAAATAAAACTTGATTTAACATAAAAATCACAGAAACCCCAATAGAAATAAAGCTTCAAAAAGTAATGGCCTCCATCTATAAATACATACCTTGTGTATCATTGATTGAGACGTTTTACAAACTGCTTACCCGATGGTATATTCCTCCCCCATAAATTAAACTTAATGAACCCAGAACTTACAAATGAATGTTGGAGACACTGTAAACAAACAGGAAATATAACACACATATTCTGGGCATGTCCCAAAATCAGAGAATTCTGGAGAGACTTACAAAAACTAATATCCTTAATCACTCATCTGAGCATTACTTTAAAACCGGAACTAACATTATTATTACTAAACATTGACACAATTACAAAACAATATAGACCCATAGTTATACATATTATTCTAATCGCAAACAAACTAATAGCTTCCAACTGGAAAAGCACCATCACTCCAAAAATCCAAGATGTTCTAGAAACCCTATCACTCCACAAAAATCTGGAATACCATTTCTCTATTAAAAACAACACCCAAGTAAAATTTCATCATAAATGGGATCCGTGGCAAGACTCCATCATCAACCATTTCATTTAATTTAACCTAGCCCTATTGACATTGAATTGACAGTAGCAGACTTTCAAATAAAACTAAATACTTATTTGAGCAACCAAGTAGGGGACCTTGAACCTTTTAGATATACGCGTTATAAAATAAGACTCAAGCAACAAAAAGCTACAAAAGACTCCTTATTAGTAGAATGTTATTAGTAACATGAGCCGTAAGATGTTCTTGTTAGAATGTTTGTGTTATCACCTTATTCACTGTGTTCTGTAAACGAAGATTATTGATGATTATATCAAGCATACTTATCAACAATATAGAGTTATTAGTTAAAGAATGTGTACTTTGCACATTATACTAATTTAATTACACTAAAATGAATACTTAATGCTGTAACCCATTGTAATACAATGATTATCAAGAAAACTCAATAAGCATTACTTGAAGTGAAAATAAGGAAAACACTTTGAATGAGAAGCTGTGTCCAAACTTTTGGTTTGTACTGTATATATATATTTTTTAATTAATATTTATATATCTGCGTCCTATTTTTATAGAGGTATATATTTCCTATCGATTTACATATTTTAAAAGAAATATTTTGTTTTTAATAATATCTCACTATCAAAGCAGTTGTTAATTTTTTATGAATACCATCTCAAAGGAGATTATTGATGAGAAGTCTCACGCTATATCAATTTTTATTTTCACACCATTTCTATTTTTGTTTTTATAGAAAAAATATTTGACTTACCGTATATACTCGTGTATAAGCCGACCCGTGTATAAGCCGACCCCCCTACTTTTGCCCCCAAAACCTGGGAAAATCTATTGACTCGCGTATAAGCCGAGGGTGGACCCCAGCACAGGTATACAGGCCCCAGCAGTATGATATACAGCAGCCCCCAGTGGTATATACAGCAGCCCCAGTGGTATTGCAGCCCCTATATACAGCAGCCCCAGTGGTATTGCAGCCCCAGTGGTGTATACAGCAGCCCCTATATACAGCAGCCCCAGTGGTATTGCAGCCCCAGTGGTGTATACAGCAGCCCCTATATACAGCAGCCCCAGTGGTATTGCAGCCCCTATATACAGCAGCCCCAGTGGTATTGCAGCCCCAGTGGTATTGCAGCCCCTATATACAGCAGCCCCAGTGGTATTGCAGCCCCAGTGGTGTATACAGCCCCAGTGGCAGTATATTGCAGCCCCAGCGGTAGTATACAGCAGCCCCCGAAATCCAGGGCCCCCCCAGCCTGACTCCGGTCACCTGTAAAGGAAACTATACTTATCACAGTGCCGCTGTCTGTCCGCGCCCGCTCGCAGCTGCCGTACGCGATCCTCCATCTTCATGCCTCTTCTTCCTGTTTCCTGTGCTCGTCGCAGGGAATGACGTCATTGCCTGCGACGAGCACAGAAACAGGAAGAAGACGCATGAAGATGGAGGATCGCGTACGGCAGCTGCGAGCGGGTGCGAGCGGGCGCGGACAGCGGCACTGTGATAAGTATAGTTTCCTTTACAGGTGACCGGAGCGAGGCTGGGGGGGCCCTGCATTACGGGGGCTGCTGTATACCGATGTATACATCAGTATGTACCGATGTATACATCAGTATACAGCACTGACTCGCGTATAAGCTGAGGGGGGTACTTTTCAGCCCAATTTTTGGGCTGAAAAACTCGGCTTATACGCGAGTATATACGGTAATTACTATCAGTTAATATGTGTTTTAATATATAAGAACTTCTATTCAACAAACATAGGGATTATTCAGGCAGAAAAAAATCTATTAAAATAACTTTTTATTTTATTTGCATACAAAAGAACAGAACAAACATGAAAAATTCATTTTTAGATTTTATATACGGTAAGTTTTTTTTCTATAATTTGTGATGATAATACTGTATAAATGTAAACCCAATTTATAAATACCGCTGGAAAAATCAATTCATTGCAATCCCTTTCTGTTAATACTGTTTCCCGCCTACTCTATTTTTTCTAATTATTATAAACCTCTTCTGTCGATCGATATGAAACTTTCAACCTGTTACTACAAAGTACTATTACAACGATGTTGCATTTACATCAAAGCAGTGTCATATAATCATAATTCTATCATTTATCACTTATATCCTTTCTAGAGTACATAGATGCCATTAGAAGGAATAACATTTTTTAATCTACTATATAATCGTCTAAGGTTCTCTGTCTGTCACGGAAATCGCGCGCCAGAGCTCATTGGTCGCCGGCAGACTCGGCGGCCAATGAGTGCAGCGAATGCAAAAGAGCTGCGCGGGGTGCAAATTCAAAATCTCCACCAAGCCCCCCCACTCCTCCTGCCCTGCCCTTGCTCCCCCCCTCCTCCTTCCCTGCCCGCGTCCCCCCGATCCTTAGGACTACTTCTCCAGTGATGTCACAGAGGGGAGGAAGAATCCTGTTCCTCCTCCCCTGTGTGACATCTGTCACAGCCCTATTTGATTTCGCAGTGCATTATACACTGCGAAATCAAATGTAAAATTCAACCAAATGTATTAAAAATAATAAAGATTGTTATACTTACCCTCTGCCGGGCAATCAATAACCGGGAGCAGGAACAGGCAGTGTCCTGCTAGGACTTTGCATGATGTCAGAATGACATCGGCATTCGGCGCTGTGATTGGCACGCTCGCGGTCATATGATATGCGCGTCACATATCACATGACTGCGAGCAGCCTGATCACAGCGCTGAACACCGATGTCATCCTGACATCATGCAAGGTCCTCATATACAGTACAGCTGATATATTAGAAGAGCACTGGATCTCATATACAGGACAGCTGATTTATTAGAAGAGCAGTGGATCTCATGTACAGGACAGCTGATGTATTAGAAGAGCACTGGATCTCATATACAGAACAGCTGATGTATTAGAAGAGCACTGGATCTCATATACAGGACAGCTGATGTATTAGAAGATCACTGGATCTCATATACAGGACAGCTGATGTATTAGAAGAGCACTGGATCTCATATACAGGACAGCTGATGTATTAGAAGAGCACTGGATCTCATATACATGACAGCTGATGTATTAGAAGAGCACTGGATCTCATATACAGGACAGCTGATGTATTAGAAGATCACTGGATCTCATATACAGGACAGCTGATGTATTAGAAGAGCACTGGATCTCATATACAGGACAGCTGATGTATTAGAAGATCACTGGATCTCATATACAGGACAGCTGATGTATTAGAAGAGCACTGGATCTCATATACAGGACAGCTGACGTATTAGAAGAGCACTGGATCTCATGTACAGGACAGCTGATGTATTAGAAGAGCACTGGATCTCATATACAGAACAGCTGATGTATTAGAAGAGCACTGGATCTCATATACAGGACAGCTGATGTATTAGAAGATCACTGGATCTCATATACAGGACAGCTGATGTATTAGAAGAGCACTGGATCTCATATACATGACAGCTGATGTATTAGAAGAGCACTGGATCTCATATACAGGACAGCTGATGTATTAGAAGAGCACTGGATCTCATATACATGACAGCTGATGTATTAGAAGAGCACTGGATCTCATATACAGGACAGCTGATGTATTAGAAGAGCACTGGATCTCATATACAGGACAGCTGATGTATTAGAAGAGCACTGGATCTCATATACAGGACAGCTGATGTATTAGAAAGCAAAAAAAAAAAAAAAAAAAAAAAAAAAAAAAAAAAAAAAAAAAAAAAAAAAAAAAAAAAAAAAAAAAAAAAAAAAAAAAAAAAAAAAAAAAAAAAAAAAAAAAAAAAAAAAAAAAAAAAAAAAAAAAAAAAAAAAAAAAAAAAAAAAAAAAAAAAAAAAAAAAAAAAAAAAAAAAAAAAAAAAAAAAAAAAAAAAAGAGCATGGATCTCATATACAGGACGGCTGATGTATTAGAAGAGCACTGGATCTCATATACATGACAGCTGATGTATTAGAAGAGCACTGGATCTCATATACAGGACAGCTGATGTATTAGAGCACTGGATCTCATATACAGGACAGCTGATGTATTAGAAAGCACTGGATCTCATATACAGGACAGCTGATGTATTAGAAGAGCACTGGATCTCATATACAGGACAGCTGATGTATTAGAAGACACTGGATCTCATATACAGGACAGCTGATGTATTAGAAGAGCACTGGATCTCATATACAGGACAGCTGATGTATTAGAAGATCACTGGATCTCATATACAGGACAGCTGATGTATTAGAAGAGCACTGGATCTCATATACAGGACAGCTGATGTATTAGAAGAGCACTGGATCTCATTACAGGACAGCTGATGTATTAGAAGAGCACTGGATCTCATATACAGGACAGCTGATGTATTAGAAGAGCACTGGATCTACAGTATACAGGACAGCTGATGTATTAGAAGACACTGGATCTCATATACAGGACAGCTGATGTATTAGAAGAGCACTGGATCTCATATACATGACAGCTGATGTATTAGAGCACTGGATCTCATATACAGGACAGCTGATGTATTAGAAGAGCACTGGATCTCATATACAGACAGCTGATGTATTAGAGCACTGGATCTCATATACAGGACAGCTGATGTATTAGAAAGCACTGGATCTCATATACAGGACAGCTGATGTATTAGAAGAGCACTGGATCTCATATACATGACAGCTGATGTATTAGAAGAGCACTGGATCTCATATACAGGACAGCTGATGTATTAGAAGAGCACTGGATCTCATATACAGGACGGCTGATGTATTGAAGAGCACTGGATCTCATATACAGGACAGCTGATGTATTAGAAGAGCACTGGATCTCATATACAGGACAGCTGATGTATTAGAAGAGCACTGGATCTCATATACAGGACAGCTGATGTATTAGAAGAGCACTGGATCTCATATACAGGACGCTGATGTATTAGAAGAGCACTGGATCTCATATACAGGACAGCTGATGTATTAGAAGAGCACTGGATCTCATATACAGGACAGCTGATGTATTAGAAGAGCACTGGATCTCATATACAGGACAGCTGATGTATTAGAAGAGCACTGGATCTCATATACAGGACAGCTGATGTATTAGAAGAGCACTGGATCTCATATACAGACAGCTGATGTATTAGAGCACTGGATCTCATATACAGGACAGCTGATGTATTAGAAGAGCACTGGATCTCATATACAGGACAGCTGATGTATTAAAGAGCACTGGATCTCATATACAGGACAGCTGATGTATTAGAAGAGCACTGGATCTCATATACATGACAGCTGATGTATTAGAAGAGCACTGGATCTCATATACAGGACAGCTGATGTATTAGAAGAGCACTGGATCTCATATACAGGACAGCTGATGTATTAGAAGAGCACTGGATCTCATATACAGACAGCTGATGTATTAGAAGAGCACTGGATCTCATATACAGGACAGCTGATGTATTAGAAGAGCACTGGATCTCATATACAGGACGGCTGATGTATTAGAGCACTGGATCTCATATACAGGACAGCTGATGTATTAGAAGAGCACTGGATCTCATATACATGGACAGGCTGATGTATTAGAAGAGCACTGGATCTCATATACAGGACAGCTGATGTATTAAAGAGCACTGGATCTCATATACAGGACAGCTGATGTATTAGAAGAGCACTGGATCTCATATACAGGACGCTGATTTATTAAGAGCACTGGATCTCATATACAGGACAGCTGATGTATTAGAAGAGCACTGGATCTCATATACAGGACGGCTGATGTATTGAAGAGCACTGGATCTCATATACAGGACAGCTGATGTATTAGAGAGCACTGGATCTCATATACAGGACGCTGATGTATTAGAAGAGCACTGGATTCATATACAGGACAGCTGATGTATTAGAAGAGCACTGGATCTCATATACAGGACAGCTGATGTATTAGAAGAGCACTGGATCTCATATACAGGACAGCTGAGTATATTAGAAGAGCACTGGATCTCATATACAGGACAGCTGATGTATTAGAAGAGCACTGGATCTCATATACAGGACAGCTGATGTATTAGAAGAGCACTGGATCTCATATACAGACAGCTGATGTATTAGAAGAGCACTGGATCTCATATACAGGACAGCTGATGTATTAGAAGAGCACTGGATCTCATATACAGGACGGCTGATGTATTAGAGCACTGGATCTCATATACAGGACAGCTGATGTATTAGAAGAGCAGTGGATCTCATATACAGGACGGCTGATGTATTAGAAGAGCACTGGATCTCATATACAGGACGGCTGATGTATTAAGAGCACTGGATCTCATATACAGGACAGCTGATGTATTAGAAGAGCACTGGATCTCATATACAGGACAGCTGATGTATTAGAAGAGTCACAGGATCTCATATACCATGGACGGCTGATGTATTAAGAGCACTGGATCTCATATACAGGACAGCATGATGTATTAGAAGAGCACTGGATCTCATATACAGGGCAGCTGATGTATTAGAAGAGCACTGGATCTCATATACAGGACAGCTGATGTATTAGAAGAGCACTGGATCTCATATACAGGACAGGCTGATGTATTAGAAGAGCACTGGATCTCATATACAGGACAGCTGATGTATTAGAAGAGCACTGGATCTCATATACAGGACAGCTGATGTATTAGAAGAGCACTGGATCTCATATACAGGACAGCTGATGTATTAGAAGAGCACTGGATCTCATATACAGGACAGCTGATGTATTAGAAGAGCACTGGATCTCATATACATGACAGCTGATGTATTAGAAGAGCACTGGATCTCATATACAGGACAGCTGATGTATTAGAAGAGCACTGGATCTCATATACATGACAGCTGATGTATTAGAAGAGCACTGGATCTCATATACAGGACAGCTGATGTATTAGAAGAGCACTGGATCTCATATACAGGACAGCTGATGTATTAGAAGAGCACTGGATCTCATATACAGGACAGCTGATGTATTAGAAGAGCACAGGATCTCATATACAGGACAGCTGATGTATTAGAGCACTGGATCTCATATACAGGACGGCTGATGTATTAGAAGAGCACTGGATCTCATATACAGGACAGCTGATGTATTAGAAGAGCACTGGATCTCATATACAGGACAGCTGATGTATTAGAAGAGCACTGGATCTCATATACAGGACAGCTGATGTATTAGAGCACTGGATCTCATATACAGGACGGCTGATGTATTAGAAGAGCACTGGATCTCATATACAGGACAGCTGATGTATTAGAAGAGCACTGGATCTCATATACAGGACGGCTGATGTATTAGAAGAGCAGTGGATCTCATATACAGGACAGCTGATGTATTAGAAGAGCACTGGATCTCATATACAGGACAGCTGATGTATTAGAAGAGCACTGGATCTCATATACAGGACAGCTGATGTATTAGAAGAGCACTGGATTTCATATACAGGACGGCTGATGTATTAGAAGAGCACTGGATCTCATATACAGGACGGATGATATATTAGAAGAGCACTGGATCTCATATACAGGACAGCTGATGTATTAGAAGAGCACTGGATCTCATATACAGGACAGCTGATGTATTAGAAGAGCACTGGATCTCATATACAGGACAGCTGATATATTAGAAGAGCACTGGATCTCATATACAGTACAGCTGATATATTAGAAGAGCACTGGATCTCATATACAGGACAGCTGATGTATTAGAAGAGCACTGGATCTCATATACAGGACAGCTGATGTATTAGAGCACTGGATCTCATATACAGGACGGCTGATGTATTAGAAGAGCACTGGATCTCATATACAGGACAGCTGATGTATTAGAAGAGCACTGGATCTCATATACAGGACAGCTGATGTATTAGAGCACTGGATCTCATATACAGGACAGCTGATGTATTAGAAGAGCACTGGATCTCATATACAGGACAGCTGATGTATTAGAAGAGCACTGGATCTCATATACAGGACAGCTGATGTATTAGAAGAGCACTGGATCTCATATACAGGACGGCTGATGTATTAGAAGAGCAGTGGATCTCATATACAGGACGGCTGATGTATTAGAAGAGCACTGGATCTCATATACAGGACAGCTGATGTATTAGAAGAGCAGTGGATCTCATATACAGGACAGCTGATGTATTAGAAGAGCACTGGATCTCATATACAGGACAGCTGATGTATTAGAAGAGCACTGGATCTCATATACAGGACGGCTGATATATTAGAAGAGCACTGGATCTCATATACAGGACAGCTGATGTATTAGAAGAGCACTGGATCTCATATACAGGACAGCTGATGTATTAGAAGAGCACTGGATCTCATATACAGGACAGCTGATGTATTAGAGCACTGGATCTCATATACAGGACGGCTGATGTATTAGAAGAGCACTGGATCTCATATACAGGACAGCTGATCTATTAGAAGAGCACTGGATCTCATATACAGGACAGCTGATGTATTAGAGCACTGGATCTCATATACAGGACAGCTGATGTATTAGAAGAGCACTGGATCTCATATACAGGACAGCTGATGTATTAGAAGAGCACTGGATCTCATATACAGGACGGCTGATGTATTAGAAGAGCACTGGATCTCATATACAGGACAGCTGATGTATTAGAAGAGCACTGGATCTCATATACATGACAGCTGATGTATTAGAAGAGCACTGGATCTCATATACAGGACAGCTGATGTATTAGAAGAGCACTGGATCTCATATACATGACAGCTGATGTATTAGAAGAGCACTGGATCTCATATACAGGACGGCTGATGTATTAGAAGAGCACTGGATCTCATATACAGGACGGCTGATGTATTAGAAGAGCAGTGGATCTCATATACAGGACACTGCCTGCTCCTGCTACCGGCTACCGAGCACCCGGCGGAGGGTAAGTATAACAATCTTTATTATTTTTAATACATATGTCTTTATTTTACATTTGATTTCGCAGTGTATAATGCGAAATCAAATGAGGCTGAGACAACTCACACAAGGGATCACAAAAGAGACAGCTCACACAAGGGATCACAAAAGAGACAGCACACAGAAGGATCAGAAAAGAGAAAGCTCACACAAGGGATCACAAAAGAGACAGCTCACACAAGGGATCACAAAAAGACACTCACACAAGGGTTCACAAAAGAACAGCTACAACAAGGATCAGAAAAGAGAAAGCTCACACAAGGGATCACAAAAGAGACAGCTCACACAAGGGATCACAAAAGAGACAGCACACACAAGGGATCACAAAAGAGACAGCACACAGAAGGGATCACAAAAGAGACAGCACACACAAGGGTCACAAAAGAGACAGCACACACAAGGAATCACAAAAGAGACAGCCACAAACAAAAACACACAAGGGATCACAAAAGAGACAGCACACACAAGGGATCACAAAAGAGACGCACACACAAGGGATCACAAAAGAGACAGCACACAGAAGGGATCACAAAAGAGACAGCACACACAAGGGATCACAAAAGAGACAGCACACACAAGGATCACAAAAGAGACAGCACACACAAGGAATCACAAAAGAGACCGCACACACAAGGGATCACAAAAGAGACCGCACACACAAGGGATCACAAAAGAGACAGCACACAGAAGGGATCACAAAAGAGACAGCACACACAAGGGATCACAAAAGAGACAGCACACACAAGGAATCACAAAAGAGACCGCACACACAAGGGATCACAAAAGAGACAGCACACACAAGAGATCACAAAAGAGACAGGTCACACAAGGGATCACAGAAGAGACAGCTCACACAAGGGTTCACAAAAGAGACAACTCACACAACGGTTCACAAAAGAGACAGCACACACAAAGAATCACAAAAGAGACAGCACACACAAGGGATCACAAAAGAGACTGCTGACACAAGGGATCACAAAAGAGACAGCACACACAAGGGGCAAAAGAGACAGCACAACATAAGGAAGGAAAAAGCCAGCACACACAAGGAAGCAAAGGGACAGCACACTCAAGGAAGGAAAGAGACAGCACACCCGGGGCGAAAGAAACAGCACACACAGGAGATCACAAAAAAGACAGCACACACATGAGATCACAAAAGAGACAGCTCACACAAGGGATCACAGAAGAGACAGCTCATACAAGGGTTCACAAAAGAGACAACTCACACAAGGGTTCACAAAAGAGACAGCACACACAAAGAATCACAAAAGAGACAGCTCACACAAGGAATCACAAAAAAAACAGAACACACAAGGGATCACAAAAGAGACAGCACACACAAGGAATCACAAAAGAGACAGCACACACAAGGGATCACAAAAGAGACAGCACACACAAGGGATCACAAAAGAGACAGCACACACAAGGGATCACAGAAGAGACAACTCACACAAGGGTTCACAAAAGAGACAACTCACACAAGGGTTCACAAAAGAGACAGCACACACAAAGAATCACAAAAAAGACAGCACACACAAGGGATCACAAAAGAGACATCTCACACAAGGGATCACAAAGGAGACAGCACACACAAGGGGCAAAAGAGACAGCACAGCATAAGGAAGGAAAAAGCCAGCACACACAAGGAAGCAAAGGGACAGCACACACAAGGAAGGAAAGAGACAGCACACACGGGGCGAAAGAAACAGCACACACAGGAGATCACAAAAGAGACAGCACAGCACAAGGTGCAAAAGACACAGCATAGCACAAGGGGCAAAAGACACAGCATAGCAAAAGGAGCAAAAGAGACAGCACACACAGGGTGAAAGAGACAGCGCACACAAGGGGGAAAGAGACAGCGCACACAAAGGGGAGAAACAGACAAGCACATACAAGAGGGGAAAGACACCGCGCACACAAGGGAGGAAAGAGACAGCATGCATAAGTGAAGAAAGACACAGCACGTAGAATAGGCAAAAGAGACAGTGCACACAAGGAAGGAAAGAGATAGTGCAAACAAGGGGCGAAAGAGACAGCATCCAAGGGGAAAGGAGACAGCATGCAAGGGGGAAAAGAGACAGGACACAAGGCGGAAAAGAGACAGGGCGCAAGGTTAAAAGAGAGAACGCATACAGAGGGAGAGCACACAGGGGGAAGACAGCTCAAAGAAGAGAACACATGAAGGAAGAAGACAGCACAGTGGGGAGACAGGTCAAAGGAGAGAGTACATAGGGAAGAAGACAGTGCAGGGGACATAGACAACGCACACGGGGAGACGGCTACCGCCCACAGCACCACAGAGCCCACCCCATCATGATGCTACCATTCTCCTGATGCGATAGCATCGGGCCCACACCTATCTACTATATAATTGCCCTATCGTGTCTGTCTGTCACCGAAATCCCGCGTCACTGATTGGTCGCTGAGCGGCCACGCCCCCCCCCCCCAGCCAGGGCCCCCACCTGATTGGCTGTCTCCGCTGTCACTCACTACACCCAGCCCTGATTGGTCTCTGAGCAGCCACACCCCCCCAGCCAGGACCCCCAACCGATTGGCTGTCCCCACTGTCACTCACTACACCCAGCCCTCTATTTGTTTTACTATCAAATGGGAAAAGTTGTGTGTTTGGGGAAGGAGATGAGAAGCAGAGCGGAGAACGGGGTACCTGCCTGCTCCACTGCCGGGACCCATAGCACTGGGATGGAGAGCACACAAAGTCCTGAGGATCTGGGATCACCTGGAACAAGCTTCAAGTACTGACAGATCTCGGGATCTCCCTCCAGGGCAAGTGGGTGTAGGGTGCAGCATTTCCGGAGGAGCATGTTCGGGCACATTGGCTCCCAGGACCCCGCACCCCTGCTGTGATCTCTGCTCCAAGGACCCCTGCTGTGATCTATGTGATCTCTGCTCACCGGATCTCTGTGATCTCTGCCTCTCCAGCACATACCTGTTAACCACACTGACACCGCTGCACACTGACACTGCTGCACACTGACACTGCTAAACACAGACACTGCTGCACACTAACAACTCTGGACACAGAAACTGCTGAACACTGACACCGCCGCATAAAAACCCCACCGAACACCAACACCGCCGCACACAGACACCGCCTCCCACAGACACTGCCTCGCACAGCCACCGCCGCACACAGGCACTGCCGCACAAAGACACCACTGAACACCAACACCGCCGCACACAGACATCGCCGCACACAGACACCGCCACACACAGACACCGCCTCCCACAGACACTGCCTCGCACAGCCACCGCCGCACACAGGCACCGCCGCACAAAGGCACCACTGAACACCAACACCGCCGCACACAGACATCGCCGCACACAGACACTGCCGCACACAGACACTGCCGCACACAGACACTGCCGCACACAGACACTGCCGCACACAGACACTGCCGCACACAGACACCGCTGCGCACCGACACCGCTGAACTCCAACACTGCTGTACACCGACACTACTGAACACTGGCACTGCTGCACACTGAAACTGCTGCACCGACACTACTGAACACTAGCACAGCTGTAGGTATCTACTATATAATCGTCTAATTCTGTCTGTTTGTCTGTAATGTAAATCTTGCATTGCTAATTGGTCGCTCCAGCTGCCCGCGACCAATCAGCAACAGGCGCAGTCCAGCTACAAATTGGCGCTGGATTTAAACCCAGCTTCGCATTGCATTATTCTTAAATCTTCATAAATAAACTACATACATATTCTAGAATACCCGATGCGTTAGAATCAGACCACCATCTAGTATACAATAAATATCTATCTCAAACCATTTATTCCACTTGACACCTCATAGAACTGTAAAATACTGCCAATAGACAGAGAAAATAAAATAATAATAGAATGAATAATGATGGGAATGTAAACTTCTTATTTAAAGCGCCATGGAACCAATGGCACTATATAAATAAATAATAATAATAATAATAATAACATCAAAACAGTCTTTTTTTCAGTAGACACCAATTACACTTCTAGATGTTAATTGAACTCTTCAGAAAAAAACAAAATCAATACCCAACAGATGGAATATAACTGAACAGTAGCTGCATTCATTTTTCTTCTTGCAGTCACAATCTGGTGTCCTTGCGCAGTCGGCGGTCAGTTTTTTTCCCACGGTCTTCATGAATGTGTCCTCAGATAACCCTATAACGCAAGCACATTGAGTCCTAGTCCCTGTATCATTTAAAACTAAACTTAACCTGTCTATATATCATACTTTTGAGTGCATTAATCATTAAGGAGTTACATCAACCTCGATAATTAATTCAATTAAATATATATACCCCAAAACATATATATGAATATTAGCATGTTATGTTTCTTTGTCAAAAAGAATTTAATAATAAATTCAATTACCGATCTGAGTTAATATTAACCTTTGGAAGAGTTATAACTTGGGTGGACTTGGGCATTTATTCCATCACCAATAATTTAAAATCTAAACACGTTGAATTAGATCAGATTTATTTATCTATCTTTGACAATCGTGCCAATCAAGCTCCTATTTCAGGGTACACTAAATCATATTATAATTTCATGGCACATTTCATCAAGAATAAAACACAAAACCTTCTTTTCACATCAATTTTATTTATAACCACTTTTTGAACACAATAATCCCATTAAAATTAACACATGTAAAACCCATATGCTTAAATGGGGCAATACGTAAGACATAGGACACTAATGTGTAGGATGACACTATTGACATAGGTTCCCAACCCCTATCTGTATACTTTAAAAAAAAAAAAAGTCCATATTTTTTCTCCGTTATGTAATCCCAAGCATCTGGATTTCCATAACTCCCCCGATAATAGTTGAATGGCAATGATTCATTGCATACGATCACATAAAAGGAAAACATATGAGTTGGAACACTACACCGTGAGTTTCATTTTCTTTTTTCCTTATTTTTTACACTTTTTTTTTTGTATTTTTCTGGATAAATGCAACAAGTAAATAATAATGATATACATATTTACAAATCAGATTAAAATAATTTTATTTCATTTTCAAACATTGATATTGAAACATTGGATCAGGTGACACAACGGTTTCTAGAGCGCACCTTTTTTCCAGTGGTTTTCCCACTATATATAATATATATATATATATATATATATATATATATATATATATATCTCTGCTTGCAACACATGTAATGTGATGAATTTCCTGATGTAGAAATTCTCCGAAACGCATTATCCCTTATCCCTTGCCGTTCTGACATTCGTTTTACTGAAAACATTTTTCTGCAAATATTTGGTGCAGAATTCACACTGAAAATCTGCAGCTACTCACAGCATGTGAATTATTTTCTTATAAGGAAAAAATACTGATACAATGTGACCACTTGCAATTGATTTTTAAAACTACCTGTAATTTCTTTGTTGTCATCTTTTTCATTAGCTTGTAGATCGTGTTTTTGATGAAAGCCTAAACTTTCGGAAGATTCCTCCTTCAAATTTGTTTAAAGCAGAGGCAACTTTTCGAGGAAACGATTCAAAGCTTCATCCTAAGGAAACATCTGAACCACCAGTTATCACTAGAAAAAAAACTTGGAGCAGAGATGAGGTAAGTTCAAGTGTACAAGCATTCATCACTAAGTAAAACTGAAAACCTTTGCTTTACAGATCATTTTATTGTTTATGTACAGAATTCATTTTCATGAAAAATTTGATAAGTTTGTAAATATATTAACTAACTATCCAAAATAATAGTTTACTATCTAGGTTTAAAAAGCAACATTTAGCTGCAGAGGCCTTTATTAAGCCAATATAATTGTCCACCTATGTAGTATATAAATTGCTAAAAAAAAACAATTGTATTCTTTGTGATGGTGTGTAATAGATTGGACAAAAACACATATTATACAAAATAAAATAGATTTGATTCTTCAGAAGAAACATTCAGCATGAATTAAGAATGAAGTGATATACAATGAGGATTACGAGACCAATATAAACAAACCAAAGTGGTTACAAAGTGCAGTAGTAGCTAAGGCCGGCTTCACACCACAATTTTGGTGTATCAGGTCCTGTCTGGTGTTTTGCAGGAAACACCGGAGAGAACCTGACAGGATAGAACAGAAGTGAAGGGCAAACATGCACTCTGGTCCTGTTTTCTGCCGGAATCGGCAGATCGCAGGATTCCAGAGCTGTCATCCCTGCTGAAATGTCAGGATCGCAGTTAGCGGGGAGCTGGCCACGGTCCTGAAATGTGAGTGGGGAGCTCTCCATGGTGCTGAAGCTCAGCACCGGCCAGCGCTGAGCCTCAGCACACAGCATCTGGGAGGCATACTGATATTATGTTGGTGGATCCGGCGCCGGATCCAGGGGGATCCGATTTGTGCAAATTTTTGCCCTGGACACAAAACGCTGAAAGCTGTGTTATTGTGTCAGGGAGAAAAATCTGAATTCTCCTGGATCCTCCCAGACAGATGGAAACCGGATGGCAAATAGCTGCCATCCGACTCCATCTGGCCCCATAGGAATATTATGGGGCCAAAATCGGATTCTGGGCTGTCTGGTTCACACAGACAGCCCCTGAGCCTGAAAACCGTGGTGTGAAGCCGGCGTAACTCTAACAATCAACACAGCACAATCTGCTGTCTGCTGAACACAGTCCTTAAGGCTGGCTTCAAACCATGTTTTTTGGGATCCTGTTCTGTCCGCTTTGAAAAGGACAGAACCGGATCTGTTTTTGCCTCCCATGTACCCCTATGGTGCCGGATTGGCCATAAATGGCCTTCCGCTTCTGCCAGTTCAGTCCTGGATGGATTTGTTTTTGTCCAGTTTTTTCCCGGCTCCAAAATCAGAGACTGCTCTGATGAAAAAACCAGAACAAACCGGACAGAAACAAATCCAGGGTGATCTGGCGCACATAGCATGGAGTCTACAGGATTGTTTCCCGATCCGGTTTTAGTGTACTGAGTACACTAAAACTGCTCTGTTCCCATAATCTCACTTTAGCAGTGTATCTATAAACACTGCTAAAGTGAAATTATATAAACGAATGGTTAAAAATAAAAAATAAATGCTCACCTGTCCGCCGAGGGTCCCGCAATATGTGGCATCCACCTACGATGGCTTAAGGACCTTAATCAGCTGATCGGGTAGGGGCGGGGCAACCGATCAGCTAATGTGTCACATGACCGCATCAGCTGAGCGGTCTAAATCGCCCTCCAAAACCAATCGTTTTTTATGTACCATGTTCACGATATGGTAAAACTGATGTGTTGGTATGATGCAAAAACAAGAGGAACTCTGGAGCCAGAACATGCTTTGCAAGTATTTACAATTGTATTTTATTAAGAGACATACAAGACACAAAATTGTGCAAGGATATGGTGACACTATTAAAAGCACTTAACAACAAGTGATGGTACATGCAAAATTTCATACATGAAACACTCATGTTAACAAGCTAATAGGGTTACATTACATATGCAAAATGCTGTCTTATTAAAGTTACACATAATCAGTGCACATACAGCAATGAATGGGTTAATATACAATATCACAGTATATATCTGAATTGGATTGAATTTATATTCCTGTCACCCTACAATCAAGGCTGGTGAAAGGGTATTCACCATAATATAGCATATACCATTAAATGCCCAAACTAGCTGATCAGAAAAGAGAGTTACAGATTAAAAGGATCCTGTCACCTACAAAACACCTCCTAAGCTAGCAAAACATGCCCCCGCAGCATCCATTCACTAATCTCACACTCCTTTTGTCTCCTAAAAGCATCCTGTGAAAGTGCATAAAAACGTTTTAATACTCACTCATGCAGCAATGTTAATTAGCAGGGGCTATATTCTTTAGTCACCAGGGCGTGTTGTTTTGCAGCCTGAATGATTCACCCTCTCTCTGTCTGTGCTGCTGTTATGTGCAGCTGAAGGCAGGTCTAATGATTTGCATTCTGTGAGTGATAGAGAGGGGGAAGGGTAAAGTCTGCACAAGGAAGGCAGCACAGACACAGAGAGGCTGGATCCTGGAGCTGCAAAATAACACGTCCTAAGGGCTAAAGAATATAGCCCCTGCTAATTATAATCACTAATGAGTAAGTATTAAAACATTTTTATGCACTTTCACAGGATGCTTTTAGGAGACAAAAGGAGTGTGAGATTAGTAAATGGATGCTGCAGGGGCATGTTTTGCTAGCTTAGTAGGCGTTCTGGAGGTGTCAGGATCCCTTTAAGTGTATCATACCAAGTAAAGTGCAAGTGCAGGGAACAGGGAATAGACCCCCCTCTTGGCCGGATTCCAACGGACATTTCACTGTTTTTTTCCCACAATCATTTTTATTGTTTCATCACTCAAGACAAATCTTAACATATCATGTGCTCATGCAGTTTTCAACAAAACCAGGAATAAAGTTAATGAAACAATATTAAATTAAGCAACAAGCTTCAATAGGCATTACATCGTTGTGCTAAATATAACTACAAAATATTAAATCTATAATCTTTCCCCTTCCCCTGGTCATCATCACAAAGAAAAAAAAAAGGAAACTTCAAACCTCCCACACCAATTACTCGATCAAAACAAATCTTAGTATGACATATTATGATAATATCCAGTTTCATCAGCGCATCCCCACTCAATCATCAACTCCATCCTCAGTCCTCAAACGTAGTCTACCCAGAGTTCCTCCCAATTCTTCTAATGCATACCAGTCTGAGTATTGGAACGATATCATTATGTTTTGGATATCCGAGTCTGTAAGGGATGTTTCTATGTACGATCTCCACTTATTAAAAAAACATGTAGTCCCCTTCTTTATGTTCCTCATCGTTTCCCTCCTATCTAAATGTAATAATTCCAGCAGTGCCATGTGAATATCAGATTCTCCCGGTAGTGTCGATGCTATCCAACGTTGAAGAATAGTGCGTTTCGCCAGCATGGCAATTGTATGAAACAATACATGTAGATTACCCCCTTGAACTCTATCTTCTACATAATGAAATAGCCAGCACATTGGATCTAACTCTATCTTGATCCCACATATCTTTTGTACTAAACCCTGCATGATCTCCCAAAACTTTCTGGAATACATGCAGGACCACAGCCCATGTTCTATGTCTGTTCTGTGTTGTCCGCATTTAGGACAGTTTACCATCCTATCTGGGTGATTGGCGTTTGGAGGGAGATTAAAACCCACTATGGTACCGTGCATGACTCTGAAATGACTATCTCTCCAACGTTCATTGATAATATATTTTTTGACCACTTTCCAGCCATGTAGTATTTTTTGCGATAGATCAACATCTGCATGATATCGTCTCCATCTCCCAAACATTTTCTCCTCACATAATGGTTGTAATTCCGATCTCAAAGCCTTGTATACGGAAGAAATTGTGATGTCCAAAATATCTCTAGACATTAAAACATCCCATGTATTCTCTAGTAATTCCCTTGTTACATTTTTCAAGTTTTGTAAAATGTAGTGGTTCATTTGACTGAATTGTAATAATTGAAAGTTGGGTAGGTGATATTTACTCAAGATTTCCTGGCCAGACATCCATCTCTTTTCTGTTACATTCAATAAGTCCCCTACTGTGTTAATGCCCCTTCTCTTCCATTCCCCGAAAAGACTATTCTCCCTTCCCAGTTTGAATGCCGGAAATGCCCAAGGGCTCAGGTATTTTGATACTCTCCAAGACATTTTTAGTTTTTTCCTTATCGTTTTCCATGTTGCCATGGTATCTTTACAGATTACTGAACCCTTAATATGTGTAGGCAGGTACTGTAAAGGAGAATGCAGCAGCGCTGATAGTTCCCAGGGTTCACCAAACTCTGACTCAAGAGCCAAGTCAGAATACCTGCTGGATTTCTTCATCCAATCCAGTACATGCCTTGCTATGCAAGCCAAGTTGTATCCCCTCACATCAGGTATCCCCACGCCCCCTTCTTCCGTGTGGCGCATTAAAGATCTAATGGCTATTCTAGCTCTCTTCCCCTTCCATATGAATTTGGAGAAAGCTTTATTGATCCTATTTACATCTTCATGTCTCAGTAACATCGGTATCGTCTGTAAAGGATACAGTAATCTGGCAAAGCTCACCATCTTAAGAAGGTGACAGCGTCCAAGCAATGACAAGGGCAGCCCTTTCCACCTCTCCAACTCTTTTTCTATCTTTGTTATAATTGGTGTATAATTTAACTTGTAAATCTGATGGGTCGTTCTGCCTAAGTATATTCCCAAATATTTGAGGTGATCCTTTGCCACTGGTATCCCACATATGTTGGCATTTTGTTCCCGCTGTTTGTCCGTTCTAAGGAACAGAAGTTCGCACTTTTTTGTGTTTAGATGAAAACCCGAAAATTGACCAAACCTTTCAATCTCCACCAATAAATACGGGAGATCCTGTTTGGGGTTATTTAGAAACAATATGATATCATCTGCAAAAAATGCGGACTTGACCTCCAGTTTGCCAACTCCTATTCCTGCAAAAGTACTGTGTGTATTTATATATCGAGCTAACGGTTCAACAGTGATGTTAAATAATAAGGGTGACAAGGGACAGCCCTGTCTGGTCCCCCTTTCCAGCTGGAACGCATCTGATAAATGTCCCGCTGTGTAAATTCGCGCCCTGGGATTGCGATATAGGGTTGTAAGGAATTGTCTAAAAGGGCCCGTCAACCCAATGTTGTTGAGAACCTGACCCAGCCACGACCACCCCACTCTGTCAAATGCCTTTTCTGCATCTAGGGTGACCATGGCCGGGTCCTCCCCCTTTTTAAGTGTCCTATTTCGTACCACATCAAGTAATAGCATAGCTTTTCTTATATTAATGGTGGTGGATCTCCCTTTCACAAAACCTGTCTGATGTTGCATAATCAATCTCGGCAAAATCTTGGCCAATCTTTCTGCCATTATTTTAGACAAGAGTTTGAGATCCTGATTAATTAAGGAGATTGGCCTATAGCCTGCAGGATCCATGATATCCCTCTCCCCTTTGGGTAATAGCTTTATATATGCTGTGTTAATTGTGTCAGATAGAGGTTCTCCCTGGAGGATCCCATTATAAAACTCCTGTAGTGGTGATGTTATTTGTTCTCGCAATGACTTAAAGAAAGCTCCGTTGAATCCATCCGGCCCCGGTGCTTTATGTGAGCTAAGACCCCCTATGGCAGCACCAATTTCTTCTGCAGATATCAGTGCATTTAAATCGACCAGCTCCTCTTCAGGAGGCCTTGTAGGCCAGCTTGGCTTTTTTCTTTATATAAAGTGGCATAAAACTTTCTCAGCGTGTTCGTGATATCCTTGGGGTTAGATACTATCTTACCTCCTCTATTCCTAATTGCTGTTATGTGTGTGCATGGACGCTGCCCCCTCACCAAGCCCGCCATCATCTTTCCTGCCTTATCCCCATATCTGTTTAATTCTATTTCTAAGTGTCCTTTATATATGCTTTCCTTCTTTTGCGCCCAATCTTCAAATTCTCTTTTTGCTTGGACCCAAATCTCCTTATCAGCATTCAACAGTGAGTTCTTGTAAATGTTATATGTTTCCCTGACCTTGGTACTAGTGGCCAAGTATTGTTCTTTAACATGTCTCTTCCATTTCGTCGTGTATGCTAATATGTGTCCCCTTAGCACCACCTTCGCTGTTTCCCAATATAGGGCTGGATTATCTTCATGAGCGGCATTATCCAACATAAAATTTGTCCACCATTCTTTCAATAATGTGTTAAATTTCTCTTCTTTAGTTAGTATAGAAGGAAATCTCCACAAATAGTCAGTACCCTTTTTATAGCTGTCCATAGTTTGTAAAGTCACCGGACTATGATCCGATATAACCATATTTTCTATTTGCACTGTTGATAACTTCTGCAAAACATTATTAGATATTAGAAACATGTCCAAGCGGGACCATGTTCCGTGGACGTGCGAATAATGGGTATATTCCCGATCCATTGGGTATATAGTCCTCCACGCATCTTTCAGATGCCAGTTAGACGCCATCTCCTCCAAATAACTGCCCTTATCTTTTGCTGATCTCCGTCTTCCTCCTGTGGAATGTTCTAATGCTGCCCTCCTATCTTCTGCACCATTCATCACCTCGTTAAAATCACCTCCCACGATCATGTTATTATGTGTATCAGTGATAAGTTTAGTTTGCAAATTGGTAAAGAAGGCCCTCTGTGCAGTGTTGGGTGCATATATGTTATACACGCTGAACACTTCATTTTGAACCTGTAGCTCAAGGTGTATCATCCTGCCTTCATGATCTGACTCCTGAGAGATTAGTCTGTGAGCGAAGTTTCTATTAATGAGTATGATAACCCTTGCTTTTCTGTCTGCAGAACTAGAGCCATACAATTCTCCTACCCATAATTTTTTCAGTCTAAAAAAATCGTCTGCCAAAAGGTGTGTTTCTTGGTGCAAGGCAATATCAACTTTCAATCGCTTTAAATGACGTAGTATCAGCATTCGTTTGTTTGGCGAGCGCAACCCTTTAATATTCCATGTCACCCATCTAACCATTGTGGAATCATATTGGTATAAATGTAATATCTACGCTGAGTTCTAATTCCTGAGGAATACCGAGAAAGGATGCTGTCTTCGTGTGTCATCGAGTTTGAGTGAGTATATACAATGGTGACCAAATATTCTCCATCCCCCCTCCCTTGTTCCCCTCTTCTTTTCCTCATCCTCCTTCTCCTACTAAGGTCTTCTGGACTTAGCTTTTTTCCCTCGTCTACCTGCTCCCACTTTCCCCCCCCCCGCCTATATTTAATGCTGTGCTTCGGCAAGTGACTTCCCACCTGCTAATGAGTCCCAAGCCCCGAGCCTACCCCACCTCTCTATTGTCAGCGGAAAGATTATAAGGGATTCAAGGGCAACATCCTGTTCTGGCCGTGTATCAGTTATTTCTAAACCCCTTTAAGTGCCCTCTTTCTCCCCTCCTCCCATGTTTCCCCTTCCCCATTCAACAAACTTTAAAACAGTAGCCTTTAACATTGCGTAAATTTGTCCGTTACTTGTCATTCCAAGTGTAACATCACATGCTGTATCAGGGCTGCCTCAGCAGCATCTGGTTCATGTCTAAAAGTCTTCTGACTTCCTTCATTACTGCATTGAAACCGTCCCAATATTTGCATGTCCAAGTGATCTTGTATCACCTTCCCTCACGTCCATGCCTATAAAGAGACAAGACAAGGGAAAAAAAAAAAAAAAAAAAAATTAAATAAAAATATAACAAAAATTTCCATAATTTGATCAGAGCTCTCTTCTCTTCTCTCTACAGCATCTTAGGGAACCTGGACCAGATCATTTTGCTTGACCGCTCTTTTTATTTGCTTTCGTCGCAGGTGTTCTCTGTTCCCTTGGCGTCGCGTTTCTGTCTTGACCTCCTCCCAGTGAACTGTCCGATCTCAGCCTATATGTTCTTGGCAGGTCTTGTTCCTCTTCTGGACCTGGCAGAGTTGGGTCTTTCTCGGAGTTAGATGTTATTGGTGATTTCGTCGCTGGCGATCCTTGTTGTTTTGTGACTACTTGCATGGCCTCCTCTGGGTCTGTGAAGGTTCGCATCATGCCATCCATCGTTCTGAACCTGAGCGTTGCCGGATAGCTTAGTTGGAACCTCACATTACGCTTATATAGCAATGTGCATACTCCGCTGAAAGCTCTTCTACGTCTCGTGACTTCCACCGAGAAGTCGCCATACACCAGAACCTTATGGCCATGTATAATCAGAGGCTGACGTTTTGCCTTATATGCCCTCAGAATTTCCTCTTTATCTTTATGGTTTAGGTATTTAGCCACCGATTGTCTAGGTTTTTGAGGTTCTTTATTGCGTTGTGACCCTAACTCTCTGTTGTCCGCAGGCATATCTCTTGGGGGGCCGATTCTGTGTGCCCTCTCCACTTTGCACCTATGCGTAAGTCCTAGTGTTTTTGGCAAATCGACTTCAAAGATCTCATCAAGCAATCCCATGGAAATTGTCTCAGGGAGGCCAATTATCTTAAGATTACTCCTGCGAGATCTATTTTCTAAGTCCTCAAGTTTCTCCAATGGATAAGTGGACTGTTTCTGTAAGGTTTGGACTTTATTTTCCAGTTCCACTATTTTGTCATCTGCTTCTGAGATTCTAGTCTCTGCTTCTTGTAACTGAGCCTCCTGCTGGGATATCTTGTCATGCAGGTCTTTTGTAGAAGCCTGCACGAGGTCTGAGACTGCCTGCTTGATCTCATCAGCTAGATGGTGGGCCATTTCTTTTGCTAATAGTTTATAGTCTATTAGTAGATTGTCCACCCTTTTACAGCCCTCTGTGACTTTGTCCCCAACTTTATTGTGTGTGCCGGGTCTTATCTCCATGTGTTCACTTTCTCTCTCCTCCACATCCTCGCTGGCTGCAGAGGCAGAAGCAGAGCGCGATGCAGCGTCTGCCATTAACTCCTTCCCGCCCTGCAGCCTGCTGCTGCTGCCCTCCGGGTCGGCTGCTTCCTCCTCTCCCGGCCCCCTCCTGACATATTTATACATCATTTTCGCCGCACCGCTTCTCCTCCTCCCGGTGAGTAATGTTTTTAAATGTATTTGCGGCCCGGGGCGCGGGTAAATACAAGTAGTGGCAGAGGGTGTGCGGGAGCTTCTTCACTCACGTGCGGGCATGAGGGCGCCGGAACCGGAAGCCAGACATTTCACTGTTTTAAGAATGGTGCTTCATCATCAGGAGTGTTGGTATGATGCCTCATTGCGGTACGAGTTCTTAGATATTAAATATGTATACTTTTAATTTTATCTAAGTGGTAAAATAAAAAAAAAATTGCACTTTGGCGCTATGTTTCGTGCCCCTTAGTATTCTCATTTTTTGTGATCTGGGGATGTATAATGGCTTATTTGTTGCGACGAGCTGATGTTTTAATTATATTATTTTGGTGTAGATGCAATGTTTTGATCGCCTGTTATTGCAATGTTGGGACTAGGGATGAGTGATTATACTTGTTACTATTCGGTACTCGGGCCGCTCGTTACTCTGCGAGCATCCTTGCGATTACTCGCTAAGTAACGAGTAGCATTTAAGTTAATGGGAAATGCGAGTATTTCTTCAGCTACCAGACCCTATATAGAGGTCTGGCGGCAGAGGAAAAGGCAGCATTCCCTACATGATAGTTTAAAACCCGGCAGTAAAAAGCTGCCGGGTTTAAAACATTGATGTAGCCCCCTACTCACTTCTCCGCAGCCTGACAGCAGGATCCTCCGCTCCCTCAGCTGCCTCCCCACTCTATCCTGAGTTAGGAGCGGGCAGGGAGCGAGCAGCAGGGAGTGGAGGACGTAGGCGGGGAAGCCGCTGGTGAGAAGATTTCACCGGTGGCTTTCTCCTCCTGTTCTGCGCTCTCTGCTCCCTCCTGCCCCTCACTGCCCGCTCCTAACTCAGGATCGGGTGGGGAGGTGGCGGGGGGAGCAGAGGATCCTGCTGTCATGAGCGAGTCACCACTGTCAGAGCTGGCTTTCCAGCCGGTATTTTCAAATGAACAGCTGACTCAGGTCAGCTGTTCATTTGAAGTAGCGATGCTGGCAGGGTTCATGTGAGTTCATGCTTCCCTGCATGAACTCACATGAACTTTCCCACGCCTGGGTGCACAGCTGTGCTACACCTCTGGTAGAGGTTCTCTACCAGAGATGTAACAGAGCTAAAGAAGAACCCTGCATTGGACTACGGCGGACGGAATAGGATTTTTTTGGGAATAAAGATGGAGTCTCAAATTGTATTTTTTGTTTTATTTCTAATAAAAAAAAAAATTGTGTTTTTTTTAAATACTTTAATAGAAATTCATGGCAATCATATCTAATATTGGAGTGACCCCATGAATTTCGGGCTTAGGGTCATCTGACAACACAAAGGGAGTTCGGGGGCAGCCCATTTCTGCCTGCTGTACCCGGCTGGACACAAAAATACGGTGAAGCCCACGCCAACCATGCTGGAGGGGTTAATAAAGATGCAGTTCCTCATTTTTTAATTTTTTAATGGATTTTCCCAAACATTTTGGCGTGGTCTTCGCCGTATTTTTGTGTCCAGCCCGGTACAGCAGGCAGGAATGGGCTGCCCCCTACCTCCAGGTGCCTATTAGTACCTGGCCGGAAACAGAAATAGAAGGAAGCCCTCTTTTTTTTTTTATCATTTCATGAATTCCATGAAATAATAAAAACAAAGTGCCTGGGGATTCACGTAATGGCCCAGCCAGGTACAACTAGGCTGCTGGGTCTGGAATCCGCAGCGCAAGGAGGCCCAAGCTTTCTGCCCCACCCCCTCCCCCCGCTGCAAATTGCAGTCCGCAGCCACCCCAGAAAATGGCACGTTCAGAGAACCGCCATCTTCTGGCGCTATATCCAACTCATTCAGGGCCCTTTCGCGTTGGCTCACTGGGTAATAAAGAGGTTAGGGCCAGCTTTGTGTTATCAGGTGTCCCTAAGCCCGAAATTCATGTGGTCACACCAATATTAGGCATGAAAGCCATGAATTTCTATTAAAGTATTTTTTGAAAAACACAACACCGAGAAAATTTTATTTATTAGAAATAAAACAAAAAATACAATTCGAGACTCCATCTTTATTCCAAAGAAATCCTCTTCCATCGGCCATAGTCCAATGCAGGGTTCTTCTTTAGCTCTATTACATCTCTGGTAGAGAACCTCCACCAGAGATGTAGCAGAGCAGTGCACCCAGGCATGGGAAAGTTAATGTGAGTTCATGCAGGGAAGTATGAACTCACATGAACCCTGCCAGCATCGCTACTTCAAATGAACAGCTGACCTGAGTCAGCTGTTCATTTGAAAATACCGGGGGGAAAGCCGGCTCTGACAACGGTGACTCGCTTATGACAGCGAGATCTTCCGCGCCCCCCGCTGCCTCTCCACCCGATCCTGAGTTAGGAGCGGGCAGGGAGGGGCAGGAGGGAGCAGGGAGCGCAGAACAGGAGGAGAAAGCCGCTGGTGAAGTCTTCTCACTAGGGGCTTCCCCGCCTGCGTCCTCCGCTCCCCGCTCCCTGCTGCTCGCTCCCCGCCCGCTCCTAACTTAGGATCGGATAGGGAGGCGGCGGGGGGAGCGGAGGATTCTGCTGTCAGGCTGCGGGGAAGGGAGTAGGGGGCTACGTCATTGTTTAAAACCCGGCGGCTTTTTACCGCCGGGTTTTAAACAATCATGTAGGGAATGCTGCCTTTTCCTCTACCGCCAGACCTCTATATAGGGTCTGGTAGCTGAGGAATTATTTGCATTACTCGCTTCCCCATTGACTTACATTGGACTCGCTGTACTCGTAACGAGTACCGAGTATCGGTACCTACTCCTTACGAGTATAGTGAGTCTGAATATTTCAGTACTTGCTCATCCCTAGTTGCGACCAACAAAAGATTTTGGCATTTTGACATTTTTTCTTCGTTACGCAGTTTACCAGATTAATTGATTTTATATTTTTTGATAAGTCTGACATTTCTGAACACAGCAAAGCCAAATAAGAGGTTTTATTTTTTAATTGTTTTATTTTCAATGGGGGGCAAAGGGAAGTGATTTGAACTAGGTTTGTATTTTTTGTTTTCATGTGTATATATATATATATATATATATATATATATATATATTTTTTTTTTTTTTTTTTTTTAAATTACCGTAGTTTTTTCTTTATTTTACATGGCCCTCTAAGGCAGTGATGGCGAACCTTTCGCACATGTGCTAGGGAGGGCACACAGAGACCTCCCTGCTGACACCCGGCCTCGCCTCTCACTGCCGCTTTGAACTGCTGGCACCATCGCATCAGCAATTCAGTGCTGTCGGTTCAGAGGAGACATTTTTCCTTGCTCCGACACTCTCTCCTAGGCCGGCACTGTCACACGCCTGACTTCATGCGGTGGTGTCGGCATCATGTGAACGTGCGGACAGCTGAGCGCAGTCACATGACGCCGGCGCCGCATAGGACATGAGCGGACGATTAGCGGCTGCTTTTGACTGCTTCTCCCTGGCCTTCTGCATTGCAGATGCAGCCAGGGAAAAGCAATCTAAGTCAGCGCTTCATGTCAGCTGCTCTGCCATCGGGTGCATCAGCATCAGCCGAGAGAACAATAGACAGGGCAGGTGGGAACGTGTTTGTGTGTGTGTGTGGTGGCTGGCTGTGTGTGTGTGGTGGATGTGTATGTGTCTGATGGGTGGCTGTGTATGATGATTATGATGGTGATGGTGGCTGTGTGCATTTGTGCGTATGTGTGTGTGTGGATGATGATGATGGTGACGGTGGCTGTGTGTGGATGATGGTGAGGGTGACTGAGTTCGGATGACAGTGAGGGTGGCTGTGTGTGGATGACGGTGAGGATGACGGTGAGGGTGGCTGTATGTGGATGATTGTGAAGGTGGCTGTGTGTGGGCGACAGTGGCTGTGTGTGGGTGACGGTGGCTGTGTGGATCACGGTAGCTGTGTGGATGACGGTGACGGTGGCTGTGTGTGGATAAAGGTGAAGGTGATGGTGGCTGTGTGTGGGATGATGGTGGGTGTGTGGATGATGGTGGCTGTGTGTGGGTGAGGGTGGCTGTGTCTGGATGATGGTGGCTGTTTATGGATGAAGGTGATGGCTGTGTGTGTGTATATGATGATGATGGTGGCTGCAAGACAGCAAAATGTCACTGTCAGTCTCAGCCTGCTTGTCGCTCTAGACAGACACTTATCTGTTCAGAGAGATGAAGCAGAGATGACATTGCTCTGCCCGTGGACTACGTTGGAGGGAAGGATTATTTTCCCCAATTAAGATAGAGACCCTAAATATGTTTTTTGTTTTGTTTTTGTAATAGAAATGATTTTGTCTTTGTTATTTTTTTGTAATGTTTACTAGAAATTCATGGTGGCCAGGTCTAATGTGGCGTGGCATCATAAATTTCGGGCTTAGTACCAGCTGAGAATACAAAGCTGGTATTAACCCCATTAATCCCCCACTAGGGCCACTGGAAGAGTCGGGTAAAGCTCATGGAAATGGCGCTATGATGAATGTGCCATTTCCAGGGGCAGCTGCAGGCTATGGTTTTCAGAGTGGGGGGCTCAGAACGCTTGGGCCTTACCACACTGAGAATCCCAACCCCCAGCTGTCTGTCTTTATCTGACTGGTGATCAAAATATGGCTGGAGCCCATGCATTTTTTAAAATTATTTAAATAAGGAAGAAAAAAATATTGTCCGATATTTTTATTCTCAGTGCAGATAAAGCAGACAGCTACAGGCTGCCACTCCCAGCTGCCTGGCCTTACCTTGGCCGGCAATTAAAATACAGGGAAGCCCAATATTTTTTTTATTTAAATAAAAAAAATGTATGGGCTCCAGACATATGTTGATCGGCAACCAGGTAAAACAAGACAGCTGGGGAATGGAATTCTCAGTGTGGTAAGGCCCAAGCGTTCTTGGCCCCCCACGCTGAAGCCTGCTGCCATGCCTGGAAATGGCGCATTCATTGTATAACCATTTCCAGACATTTAACCCAGCTCTTCCAGTGGCCCTGGTGGAAGGTGGAATGCTTGGTAATAATGGGGTTAATACCAGCTTTGTATTCTCAGCTGGTATGAACCCCGAAATTCATGGCATCTTGCTAAATTTGGCATGGCCTCCATGAATTTCTAGTAACCATTAAAAACATAACAGACTTTTTTTTTATTACAAATAAAACAAAAAACACATTTAGCGACTCGATCTTTATTAGAAAAAACACCCTCAGTCCAACTTAGTCCACAGGCAGAGCAATGTCTGCTCTGCTTTATCGCTCTGAACAGACAAGTGTCTGCCCAGAGTGACAAACAGGCTGACCCTGACAGTCAGAAGTCAATCGAATTCATAGCTGATCCATGAAGAGCCCTGATGTCACCGCAAACATTGCAGAGAATTGTATTATATTCAATTTGAAAGGAATGTGGCATTAATTTTTTTTTAAGTGCGGCCCACTTACTCTGCCGAGTTTGAGACCCCTGCTATAAATGGTAACCAGGATGGGGGTATCACTACAGGATGGGGGAAGGATGGGCCATTACTACATGATGGGGGTATTACTACAGGATGAGACATCATTATAGGATGGGGGCAGGATGGGGCATTACTACAGGATGCGGGCATTACAGGATGAGGGCAGGATGGGGTGTTACTACCAGATGGGACATGACTACAAGGAGACAAAGGTGGGGCACATTACTACCAGATGGGGGCAGGATGGCACATTACTACCAGATAGGGACAGGATGGGGCATTACTACATGATGGGGCACAATCGGGTATGACTACAAAGGGACAAAGATGGGGCACATCACTACATGATGGGGGCAGGATAGGGCATTACTACATGATGGGTATAAGGATGGGGACATTACTACAAGATGAGGACCAGGATGGGACATTACTACAAGGAAAGGGTCAGGATGGGGACATTACTACAAGATAGAGACCAGGATTTCAGCGTGGAATCTGCTTACATTCCATGCTAAAATCTATCCATCTTCTATCTATCTAATATTCTGCGATGTTTTTTCCATACAGATCAATCCACCTGGTGTGTCTGGAAAGGGCAGTGGGAGTGGATGATCGCACACATGAGTGTGATGACCACTGCTGAAGAGAAGAGAATACTGCAAAGAAGTTTAAAATCAATTAATTGTTAAAATAATAGAATTTATCATCAGGGTGTCAGGATTGTACAGGGAAGAGAGTTGGCATCTGCTGGCTCTCCTCCCTGTGCTTGTGACAGCCATGCTGTAATTTAGGTTAAATTGCGATGTCGGCATTTCGCTATAAAGAATTAGGTTTTTGGTTGCAGTTTGGGTATTCGGGCTCAGAAAGGTTCGCCATCACTGCTCTAGGGTCTCAACATGTCAGTGTCTTATTGCTTTTGCTGTACAGAGCGATCTTTCAACACCCTTCTGCACAGCAGAAATAATCATGTCCTGTGAACGCCACTGCTAAGGCCTCTCTTCGAGGAATGGAGTCTTGATAGCAACAGGGGTCATCTGACCCCTTCGCTGTTATGGTAATGCATTGGTGCCCCGATCTCGTGTCACGGGGTCGCTGAAAGCGGCAGGGAATGGTGCAATCCCTGCCGTGATGTGTTAGATCACACTGTTTGTTTGACAGTGTAATCTATGGAATTATCAGGAGCGGGTGGATCTCCAATCCACCTGCACCTGTGCGCTGCACATATTGGCTGATCATCTGGCATGTGCAGGGAATGATGCAAGCTCAGTGTGTAAGCTCGCACCAAAGGGAAGGAGGTCACCTAAGACATAGTTATATTCTAGGTTGTTTAGGGGTTAAAAAAATGTTACTATGCTGAGATGATATATATGGGCCCACGTTATGTACCGTAAAATGTCTATGTCTGACCATGCACGGGACATGGTTGTATCTTGGGCAGGAGAGGATGCAAAAGAGTATGCAGGCATTGCAGCATAGGAGCACAGTATAAATAAAGATTTCGCCGCTGGTCGCCAGGCTCCAGTTGGCGGTGGGCGTGTACAGGAAATGCGTCACAGTCACGTGATCACGTTACTAGGATACCGGGCCCGAAAAGGGAAGTTCATCACAAGCATGTGACACACTACCCGGGCAACCAAGTACATAAACTCCCGATAATGCGGGATTACATGGTGAATGCCCGGTAATAAAAGATAAGGAGGAAAAGGACTCAGAGTGGCACTAGTGCTGGTATTAAACAAAAGAAGCTTAGGTCAAAGAGATATATCTTATATATAAAACCCGAAGGCCACTTCCGGCCAAAATCCGCTCAACTTCCGTGATGGCCTGCGCCCTGTGTCAAAGACCGGAACCGGAAGTACCAGACCCACGAGCGGTGAGCGCGCAGCGCTCACCGCGAGCCGCTGTGAAAATGGCACAGCGCCTCGCGGTGGGCGCTAAAGCGCCACCACTCGCCGTTATCCCGCCACCGGCCCTGCACAGAGCCCGTGTGCGCCCACCCACATCCGGCCCACAGCCCTGCAGCTCACCGCCCACTCTCCATCAGGGACCGCCATCCCGCCACTGGCTCCGCACACAGCCCGGTGTGCGCCCACCAACATGCGGGAACCGGCCCGGACCGGCCCACACTCCGGTGTGCGGCCTCCGCCAGCACCGCTCCCAGTCCTGCCGCTCTCTCCACACACCCGGTGACTCTCCTCCATCACGGAGCTAGCCCCGCCCGCACTCCGGGGCTGGCCTCCAGAACCGCCGCCAGCCCTGCCGCTGACTGCCGACAGCCCACTGAGTGTTCAGCCCCCCAGCCTCCCCTCGCCTCTGCCCCCCCACCCTCCGCTCTCCTCTGCCCCTCCAGCCTCCTCTGCCCTCCAGCCTCCTCTGCTCTCCAGCCTCCTCTGCCCCCCAGCCTCCGCTCTCCTCTGACCCCCCAGCCTCCGCTCTCCTTTGACCCCCCAGCCTCCGCTCTCCTCTGACCCCCAGCCTCTCCTCTGACCCCCAGCCTCCGCTCTCCTCTGCCCCCCAGGCCCCCGCTCTCCTCTGCCCCCCAGCCTCCGCTCTCCTCTGACCCCCCAGCCTCTGCTCTCCTCTGACCCCCCAGCCTCCGCTCTCCTCTGACCCCCCAGCCTCCGCTCTCCTCTGACCCCCCAGCCTCCGCTCTCCTCTGACCCCCAGCCTCCGCTCTCCTCTGCCCCCCAGCCTCCGCTCTCCTCTGCCCCCAGCCTCCGCTCTCCTCTGCCCCCCAGCCTCCGCTCTCCTCTGCCCCCCAGCCTCCGCTCTCCTCTGCCCCCTCCAGGCTCTGCTGCACTCACTGCTGACCACTGAGCCACCGCACTCACTGCTGACCACTAAGCCACCGCACTCACTGCTGACCACTGGGCCACCGCACTCACTGCTGACCACTGAGCCACCGCACTCACTGCTGACCACTGAGCCACCGCACTCACTGCTGACCACTGAGCCACCGCACTCACTGCTGACCACTGAGCCACCGCACTCACTGCTGACCACTCAGCCACCCCACTCACTGCTGACCACTCAGCCACCCCACTCACTGCTAACCACTGAGCCACCGCACTCACTGCTAACCACTGAGCCACCGTATACTCTGCTAACCACTGAGCCGCCTGTATACACACAATTAATTTCACAGCACTCCCCTATTACTAAATAAACTATATATAGATTCTAGACTACCCGATTCTTTAGAATCGGGCCACCATCTAGTTATGCAATAAAAGGCAAGCACAAAAGGTTTACAGTATAGGTCCAACTTATTAGTACCAAAATGCTAAGGCATGTAAAAGGCTGTTCATAAACAATGGAGTAAGCATAATAACCATTAAGGTACCATAGGACATAAACAAGGAATTGTAAAAGGAATCCCAGAATGGAATAAGAGTGCCTAAATAGATATACACATGAAAGTGTACAGAGAATATAATTATATATGCGCATATGTAAACTAGGTAAAAGGTGTCCAGAAGGGTGTCAAACGAAGGTTATGCACATCATGCCTATATATATAAACAAAATAAAAGGCGGTCTAATGGAGCACTAAGAAGGAGAGGATTAATAATCTTATATTAAAGCATCCAAACCTTTATTAAGATGTCCCCTATACGCCACAACATGTTTCGACAGTCTACAGCCGTCTTCCTCAGGTGATATCACCTGAGGAAGATGGCTGTAGACTGTGGAAACATATTGTGGTGTATAGGGGACATCTTAATAAAGGTTTGGATGCTTTAATATAAGATTAGTAATCCTCTCCTTCTTAGCGCTCCATTAGACCACCTTTTATTTAGTTTATATTTGTGGTATCCCTATTGGGAGGCTGGCAGGAGCTGCTGTGGGAAGGAAGATTCACCGGAGTGAAAGGACCTGTGGTTGCTGGGCGACTGGGACCATTAACAAAAGACCTGCGATGAAGTGTTTCCGGGTCCTGGTTCACGTGGGGTCGACTTCCTGGAAAGGATCCTGGAGCGACGGCGATGGTACCTGGCGGGATCCGGAGGTCTAAAGCCCTGAGCGTTAACTGGTGTTGTGCGGAGGCTCACAACACACCAAGGTGAGCGATACTGCTACCCACCACAGACCAATTTAGTGTGTCAGGTGCTTCTCATTTGCGCCACTCTGTTTTTATTTCTTATATGCACATCATGCCCCACACACAGAGCCCAATAGTCCAATAAGGGGACGGCACAATGAATAAAGTATAGAATTATTCCGGGGGAGTGCACTGTGTCTCAGGCACAATTCCCTTATACAGAACTAATATAGTTCGCACCAAGATCTCTTAGTTGATGTCAGGAGCGCAAGGAGCGTCCCACGCAATGCATAAATCCTAATTGTCCAGTATGGGGAAAATAGGATTATTCAACAAATGGTTAGGTGGAAGTGCACTGTATTTCAGGCACATTTCCATTATCAAAGTATGCATTATGAATGACGCAAATATGTCCCTTGGCCACTGTTGTTTACACAAAGAAGTACAACAGTTGGCGAGATATCTCAATTCCCTAATGCTCCAAAGTGAGGAATAACCAAGTTGAGCATGAGCATGTCTCATCATGCAGTAATGCCGCAAATTTCAAGAGACCCTAAGGTCTAAGCTCTTGTTTCGTTCAACAAGTGTGGACGTGCCAGATTTTCCCTCTTTTTGTACTATGGGGGCCTTTTGGTTGATATGAATGTAGACTTGGTGCACAGGCTTTTTTCTGCTGGGTTACCAGATACCATTGTACATAGATATACACAAGGATTGGCAATTTTTGGGAAAATCTGGCACGTCCACACATGTTGAACGAAACACAGTACCTTAGGGTCTCTATTGGAATTTGCGGCATTACTGTATGATGAGACATGCTCATGCTCAACCTGGTTATTCCTCACTTTGGAGCATTAGGGAATTGAGGTATCTCTGCAACTGTTGTATATCTTTGTGTAAACAACAGTGGCCAAGGGACATATTTGCGTCATTCATAATGCATTCTTTGATAATGGAAATGTGCCTGAAATACAGTGCACTTCCATCTAACTATTTGTTGAACAATCCTATTTTCCCCATAATGGATAATTAGGATTTATGCATTGGGTGGGACGCTCCTTGCGCTCCTGACATCAACTGAGAGATCTTGGTGCGAACTATATTTTTTCTGTATAAGGGAATTGTGCCTGAGACACAGTGCACTCCCCCGGAATAATCTATACTTTATTCATTGTGCCGTCCCCTTATTGGACTATTGGGCTCTGTGTGTGGGGCATGATGTGCATAGTCTTCGTTTGACACCCTTCTGGACACCTTTTACCTAGTTTACATATGCACATATATAATTACATTCTCTATACACCGTTTCATGTGTATATCTATTTAGGTACTCTTATTACATGCTGGGATTCCTTCTACAATTCCTTGTTTATGTCCTATGGTACCTTAATGGTTAATAGAGTGCTGGCCCCGAATATCTTCAAAACCATGAGTATAACTCACCTCTTCATCGCTCCCAGAACTGTAGTGTCCTTCTATCTTGTGCCGCCATCTGATCATGTGAGGGGTGTAGCACAGTGATTTCATCTCTGTGTGCACTTCTAACATGATCGGATGCCCTGCACAAGACATAAGGAGACCACGGTGCTGGGAGCGATGGAGAGGTGAGTTATCATTTTTACGTTTCTTGTTATATCTGTCTATTATGTGTGCAATAAAGGATTTTGTGTGTGTTTGATTATTTTTCTTTTTACTGACGGCTGACATTAGCAATAGGGCTTGACGTCAGATGCCTAAAATAGTTGACATCAACCTGTTTATTACCCAGTCTGCCACCACCACCAGGGCAGATGTAAGAGCTGGGTAACCACCAGTTTTGGCATCTCTTATGGAGGTACCAATATCTGAAGTGGTTGCTGGCTGCGATTCTTAGCGTGGGGGGCCCAGAACACGTGGCCCTCACCACGCTGAGAATTACAGCTCCCAACTCCTAGGTTACATTGATTGGCAATAGAAAATGCATTGCCAATTTTGTTTTTAATTATTTAAATAATTGAAAAACTAAGGTTCACCTGTAACACCAGGCAGCAGGGGTTTGCAGCCAGTAGCTGCTTGGTTTACCTGTGCTGGCAATAGAAAATACAGAAAATACACCACATATTTTTTACTAGGAAATTAAATACCGTATTTTCCGGCGTATAAGACGACTGGGTGTATAAGACGACCCCCAACTTTTCCAGTTAAAATATAGAGTTTGGAATATACTCGCTGTATAAGACTACCCCACGGCATGATCCCCGCTGTGACGCCCACACAGCCCTTCATACAGTATAATGGCCCTACATATCTTCACACTGTATTATGGCCCCCACACAGCCCTCAAATCGCCCTCCATAAAGTATAAAGGCTTCCTGATACCCCTCCAAGTATTATCATGCCCCCCATAGAGCCCTCCAAGTATGATAATGGCTTCCATATAGTATAATTGGCTCCGTATATTATAATGCATCATCCATAGTCGCCCATTATAATGCACCATCATAGTGCTCCATATAGTATAATGCACCCCCATAGTCCTCAATGTGCTATAAACATGGAGAGGGGGATTTGCCAGAGCTGGGATTGTGGGGGGGGGGTGGTACGTGACATGGAGAGGGGTGAGGTGCCAGCGTTGTGGGGAGGGGGTGGAATATGGGGATTGGCATGTGCCAGCACCGTGAGGGGGTAGGTGACATGAAGAGGGGGTTGTGCCAGTGTCAAGATGGGGGGTGGGGGGGAGTACAGGGGGTAAGCTTTCCTATCAGACAATGTCACATGGAGGACAGGAGATTCATTTCAATTATTTCCAGGATCTCTGCCAGCTGTCAATGAATGGAAACCTGCACTGGCCTGGAGAGTCTGATAGCAGAAGATTTGTAACAATCTGTCTGGAGATCACATAGAGTTAGCCAGGCAGTCACACTGTAACAAACCTTCAGCATTGAGAGGAGACAGTCTAAGCAGAGTCCTGGTGTTTAAACTACAAATATCTGTGACAAACTGTGAGCAGCCCCTCTCCAGTCTGCAGGTCTGCACTGATGCACGGGAGGAGGGGGGAGTCTCCATAAGCACACACTCCTTCCCTGTCAGCAGTGATCCACAGAGAGGATGCAGGATCTTCTCAGTCTGCCTCTTGTTTTCACTCATCAGAGCGGTGTACAAGGAGCACAACCCCCACCCTCGTCACAACCAGGAGGGAGGGAGGAATCGTGACTGCTGTACCTGTAGTGGGGGGCTGTATTTGATGTCTGGCTCCTTCATGCTGGGGGAGGCAGAAACGTCAGCTCTGGTGTCTCTCTGCTCCCGAGGAGAGCGGCTGGACACAATGCTTCCGCCCAGGATATGTGCACTATCTCTTTGCCAGTAGGTGGCGCCCTGCACCTGGCGTATAAGACGATCCCTGACTTCTGAGAAGATTTACAGGGTTTCAAAACTCGTCTTATACGCCAGAAAATACGGTACATTATTAATTAAAAAAAAACAAACATGTTTTTAAGTAAAAATACATTTAATTACATACATTTGGAGAGAGCATGGGGGGGAAGAGAGAGGTAAGAGACCGCACAGGAGGAGACATGGCCACTGCCCTGAGCACCACAGAGCCCACCCCATCATGATGTCACCGACTTCCCAATGCGATAGCATTGGGCCAACATCTAGTTTAGAATAATGCACTCCATATAGTGTTCCATATAGAATAATGCGCCCAATAGTGCGCTCCATACAGCATATTGGCCCCATGTAGTGCTGCCTACTTTATATTAGCCCCATGTAGTGCTCCAAATAGTAACATACATAGTACATAGTAACATAGTTTTTAAGGTTGAAGAAAGACTTTAAGTCCATCTAGTTCAACCCATAGCCTAACATGTTGATCCAGAGGAAGGCAAAAAAAACCCATGTGGCAACACTAAGCTCCACATTGGGGGAAAAAAATTCCTTCCTGACTCCAGATATGGCAATCAGACTAGTTCCCTGGATCAACGCCCTATCAAAGAATCTAGTATATATAACTGGTAATACTATAGTTTTCAAGAAAGGCATCCAGGCCCTTCTTAAATGTTAGTGACTCACTCATTACAACATCATGTGGCAGAGAGTTCCATAGTCTCACTGCTCTTACAGTAAAGAATCCGCGTCTGTGATTATGATTAAACCTTCTTTCCTCCAGACGTAGAGGATGCCCCCTTGTCCCAGTCTCAGGCCTAAGAGTAAAAAGATCATTAAAAAGGTCTCTGTACTGTCCCCTCATATATTTATACATTATTCTAAGATCACCCCTAAGCCTTCGTTTTTCCAAGCTAAATAACCCCAAGTTTAATAACCTGTCTTGGTATCGCAGACCCCTCAGTCCTCTAATGACTTTTGTCGCTCTTCTCTGGACCCGCTCTAGTTCAGCTATGTCTTTCTTATACACCGGAGACCAGAATTGTACACAGTATTCACACAGTGGGTACACAGTGTGGTCGCACTAGTGACTTGTATAGAGGTAAAATTATGTTCTCCTCATGAGCATCTATGCCTCTTTTAATGCATCCCATTATTTTATTTGCCTTTGCAGCAGCTGCCTGACACTGGCCACTAAATGTGAGTTTGTCATCTACCCATACACCCAGGTCTTTTTCAGTGATAGTTTTACCCAGTGTTTTACAATTAAGCACATAATTATACCTTTTGTTTCCTCTGCCCAAGTGCATGACTTTACATTTATCCCCATTAAAGCTCATTTGCCATTTATCAGCCCAAGCCTCTAGTTTACATAAATCCTCCTGTAATATAAAATTGTCCTCCTCTGTATTGATTACCCTGCAGAGTTTAGTGTCATCTGCAAATATTGAGATTCTACTCTGTATGCCCCCTACAAGGTCATTAATAAATATATTAAAAAGAAGCGGGCCCAACACTGACCCCTGTGGTACCTCACTATTAACTGTAACCCATTCTGAGTGTGTTCCATTAATGACCACCCTTTGTTTCCTATCACTAAGCCAGTTCTTAACCCACTTACACATATTTTCCCCTATCCCCATTGCTCTCATTATGTGTGGCACCGTATGAAAAGCTTTTGAAAAGTCCATATACACCACATGCACTGCATTTCTTTGGTCCAGTCCAGAACTTACTTCTTCATAGAAGCTTATCAGATTAGTTTGACAGGAACGGTCCCTTATAAAACCATGTTGACATTGGGTCATGAGGTTATTTTTCTTCAGATACTCCAGTATAGCATCTCTTAGAAAACCCTCTAGGATTCTACCCACAGTAGAGATTAAGCTTACTGGCCTATAATTTCCAAGTTCAGTTTTTGTTCCCTTTTTGAATATTGGCACCACATTTGCTATACGCCACTCCTGTGGTACAGACCCTGTTATTATGGAATCTTTAAATATTCAAAATAATGGTCTATCTATGACAGTACTTATTTCCTGCAGCACTCTACGGTGATTCCCATCCGGGTCCGGGGATTTGTCAATTTTAGTGATTTTTAGACGATGCCGTATTTCCTGCTGGGTTAAGCAGGTGACATTTAATTGAGAGTTTTTGTTATCACTGATCATATTGTCTGTCATGGGATTTTCTTGTGTAAATACTGTTGAAAAAAAGTCATTTAGCATATTGGCTTTTTCCTCATCCTCATCTGCCATTTCATCCAGACTATTTTTAAAGGGGCCAACACCATCATTTTTTAGTTTCTTACTATTTATGTAGTTAAAAAATATTTTGGGATTATTTTTACTTTCTCTGGCAATGAGTCTCTATGTCTCAATCTTTGCTTCCTTGATTTGCTTTTTACAGATGTTATTTAATTTTCTGTATTTATTTAATGTTTCATCACTACCTACTTGCTTTAATTCCCTAAATGCTTTCTTTTTGTCACTTATTGCGCCTCTTACCGCTTTATTTAGCCATAGTGGTTTCCTCCTATTTCTAGCATGCTTATTCCCATAGGGTATATATTGTGCACAGGTCCTATTCAGGATGCTAATAAACGTCTCCCATTTGCTTTGTATACTTTTATGTCTCAGGACATCGTCCCAGTTTATTGCACTAAGATCATCTCTCAACCATTGGTAATTTGCCTTCCTGAAGTTTAGTGTCCTTGTAGCCCCTCTACTACACATCTTAGTAAAGGATACTTGAAAACTTATTATGTTATGATCACTATTACCCAAGTGACCTCTAACCCGTATATTTGATATGCGGTCCGGCCTGTTGGTTAATATTAGGTCTAACAGTGCCCCCCTTCTTGTTGGGTCCTGAACCAGTTGTGAAAGGTAATTGTCTCTCATAGTTGTCAAAAACCTATTACTTTTGCTGGAACTGCAGTTTTCTGATCCCCAATGTATTTCAGGGTAGTTGAAGTCCCCCATAATAATGACTTCTCCCTGAGTCGCTGCTTCATCTATTTGCTTTATGAGGATATTCTCCTCCACTTCCATTATTGTTGAGGACTTATAACAAACCCCTATCAGTAATTTATTATTTTTCCCCCTCCCCTTATCTCCACCCACAGGGACTCTATATTTCCATTAGATTCACCTATATTATCACGCAGGATGGGTTTTAAGGATGATTTTACATATAAACATACATCTCCCCCTCACTTATTTGCACGGTCATTTCTGAACAGACTATAGCCCTGTAAATTAACAGCCCAGTCATGGCTCTCATCCAGCCATGTCTCCGAAATCCCCACCATGTCATAATTATTTTCCAACAAAATCAATTCTAATTCCTCCATTTTGTTTGTGAGGTTTCTGGCATTAGTGTACATGCCCTTTATTCATCTCTCTTTACCTCTATTCCTTCCTACTATATTGACTGTTTAACCCCACCCCCCATGCAACCCCCAATTTTATTACTAGTGCCCAGATTACTAATTACGCTATCTTCCCCTCCTATACAATGAATACCCTCCCCCCCAATCCCTAGTTTAAACACTCCTCCAAACTTCTAGCCATTTTCTCCCCCAGCACAGCTGCAGCTGCATTGAGGTGCAGCTCGTCCCTAGCATAGAACCTGTAGCCAATAGAGAAGTTGGCCCACTTCTCCAGGAACCCAAACCCCTCCTTCCTACACCAATTCCTGAGCCACGTATTTATCTCCCTAATCTCCCGTTGCCTCTCTGGTGTGGCACGTGGTACAGGCAGTATTTCAGAGAATACTACCTTAGAGGTCCTTGCCTTAAGCTTGCAGCCTATCTATTATACAATTGCCGTAGCTGACTTCCGTCGGTCCGGTGCTACTTCTTGTGGCTTTGTTCGCGTAGCTGTGAACTTTCTCCAGGACTCTGTCCGTGGCCGCTTAGCGGCCACGCTGGCACTATCCTCTAAGCCCCGTCACCCCTAAGCCCCTACCCCCTAAGCCCCGCCGCATCCTAAACCCCCGCCGCATCCTAAACCCCCGTCGCTGTCCTCCGCCGCTGGCGCTATCCCCCCGCCGCCTCCTAAGCCCCCGTTGCTGTCCTCCGCCGCTGGCGCTATCCCCTAAACCCCGCCGCCCCTACCCCCTAAGCCCCGCCGCATCCTAAGCCCCCGTCGCTGTCCTCCGCCGCTGGCGCCCTAAGCCCCGACGCATCCTAAGCCCCCGCCGATACCCCCTAAGCCCTATCCTCTAAGCCCCGCAGCCCCTAAGCCCCTACCCCCTAAGCCCCTACCCCCCGCCGATACCCCCTAAGCCCCGCCGCCTCCTAAGCCCCCGGCGCTACCCCCGCCGACTAAGCCCCTACCCCCTAAGCCCCTACCCCCCGCCGATACCCCCTAAGCCCCGCCGTCTCCTAAGCCCCCTGCGCTACCCCCCGCCAATACCCCCTAAGCCCTGCCCCCTCCTAAGCCCCCGTCGCTGTCCCCCGCCGCTGGCGCTATCCCCCCGCCGCTGCCGCTATCCTCTAAGCCCCGCCACCCCTAAGCCCCTACCCCCTAAGCCCCACCGCATCCTAAACCCCCGTCCCTGTCCTCCGCCGCTGGCGCTATCCCCCCCGTCGCCTCCTAAGCCCCCCTCGCTGTCCTCCGCCGCTGGCGCTATCCCTAAACCCCGCCGCCCTAAGCCCCTACCCCTAAGCCCCGCCGCATCCTAAACCCCCATCGCTGTCCTCCGCCGCTGGCGCTATCCCCCCCTGCCGCCTCTTAAGCCCCGTCGCTGTCCTCTGCCGCTGGCGCTATCCCCTAAACCCTGCCGCCCCTAAGCCCCTACCCCCTAAGCCCCGCCGCCTCCTAAGCCCCCGGCGCTACCCCCCGCCGATACCCACTAAGCCCCGCCACCTCCTAAGCCTCCGTCGCTGTCCCCCGCCGCTGTCGCTACCCCCTAAGGCGCTACACCCTAAGCCCCCGCCGTCCCCTAACCCACCGCCGCCGTCGATCCCTTCTTCTTCATCTCATCGTCCGTCCGATCCACAAGTCCTCCGTCCGGCCAGGCGTCCTCTTCGTCCGGGGTCTTCTCTCTTCTTTCCGCCATCTTCGGCTCCGACCTCCTCTTCACTTCTCATTGCGATAGAATGGACGAAAAATCCTCCATTCTATGTCTATGAGAAGTGAGGCGCTCTTCTGATTGGTCGCTGTCTACTGCCGCCAGCCAATCAGAATCGCGCCTCACTTCCCATAGACATACATTAGCGGCGTCTCGCGAAATTTATGGCCGGGTCCCTGGTTCTCTTTTGCGGCCATAAAATCGCGGACACACCGCTATGTATGTCTATGGGAAGTGAGGCGCGATTCTGATTGGTCAGCGGCAGCACACAGCGACCAATCAGAATCGCGCCTCACTTCCCATAGACATAGAATGGGCGCTTTTGGAGTTTCAAATTTACCGCTAAAAGTGAGGCGCGATTCTGATTGGTCAGCGGCAGCACACAGCGACCAATCAGAATCGCGCCTCACTTTTAGCGGTAAATTTGAAACTCCAAAAGCGCCCATTCTATGTCTATGGGAAGTGAGGCGCGATTCTGATTGGTCGCTGTGTGCTGTCACCGACCAATCAGAATCGCGCCTCACTTCCCATTGACATACATAGCGGTCTGTCAGCGATTTTATGGCCGGGCCCCTGGTTCTATTTTCGGCCAGGGGACTCGGCTCTGGTCGGTAGTTCGACGGGGCCGCAAACTAGCAATGAGCGCTTTACGGCGATAGGTAGCGTATCAGCAACGACTCGCAATGATTGCGAGTCGTTGGTAAGGCGCGAGCAATGTCCGCGAAGCTCTGATTGCGAGTTTCCGGCCCCGTGGAACGACGGATCAGAGGCGAGTCCCCTGGCCGAAAATAGAACCAGGGGCCCGGCCATAAAATCGCGGACACACAGCTATGTATGCGATTCTGATTGGTCGGTGACAGCACACAGCGACCAATCAGAATCGCGCCTCACTTCCCATAGACATAGAATGGGCGCTTTTGGAGTTTCAAATTTACCGCTAAAAGTGAGGCGCGATTCTGATTGGTCAGCGGCAGCACACAGCGACCAATCAGAATCGCGCCTCACTTCCCATAGACATACATAGCAGTGTGTCCGCGATTTTATGGCCACAAAAGAGAACCAGGGGCCCGGCCATAAATTTGGCGACACGCCGCTAATGTATGTCTATGGGAAGTGAGGCGCGATTCTGATTGGTCGCTGTGTGCTTCCGCCGACGAATCAGAATCGCGCCTCACTTCCCATAGACAAACATTAGCGGTGTGTCCGCGATTTTATGGCCGCAAAAGAGAACCAGGGACCCGGCCATAAATTTAGCGACACGCCGCTAATGTATGTCTATGGGAAGTGAGGCGCGATTCTGATTCGTCGGCGGAAGCACACAGCGACCAATCAGAATCGCGCCTCACTTCCCATAGACATACATAGCGGTGTGTCTGCGATTTTATGCCCGCAAAAGAGAACCAGGGACCTGGCCATAAATTTCCCGACACGCCGCTAATGTATGTCTATGGGAAGTGAGGCGCGATTCTGATTGGTCGCTGTGTGCTGCCGCCGACCAATCAGAATACCGCCTCACTTCCCATAGACATACATTAGCGGTGTCTCGCTAAATATATGCCCGCCCTTCTGGTTCTATTTTCGGCCACGGGGCTCGGCTACTGCCGGTCCAAAAATTTTTTTTCTCTATTTATCTTTCTTTATTTTTATCTATTTTTCAATATCTATTTCTTATCTATCTATCTATCTATCTATCTATCTATATATCTATGTATCTCTTTCTATCTATCTATCTATCTATCTATATCTATCTATATCTATCTATCTATCTATCTAGAAGGAGAAAAAAAAACTGCACAGCACTCACAGACTAAATGTGAACTGGTGCCAGCAGGGACGCTGGGTCAAATAACTAGAAAAAGTTCTCTGCAGCACTCAGTTACTACCAATGACGTACAAATGCTAACAAGCTATATGTATATGAGAAAAAAGTTTAAAAACTTACGTTTTTTCAAAAAACTCAAAAATCTTATCTTTTTATTTCTGAAGTTCTTGGTACATACATTGGCCAATGTCTGCTTGCTCATCAACTGCGACAAAGTGACTTCAGGTCTGATGAGTCCTATCGCTGACATCCCTGTCCTCCTTGTCCACCCCCCACCTCTCAGTGGGCAGACTCCATCTTGACCCTAGATCACCTGTGGTCAATGAGGGTGCAATTGCAGCATGGAGCCAGCATCTCCATATGATACAAAAAAGAGAAAAAAAACTGCACAGCACTCAGACTAAATGTGAACTGGTGCCAGCAGGGACGCTGGGTCAAATAACTAGAAAAAGTTCTCTGCAGCACTCAGTTACTACCAATGACGTACAAATGCTAACAAGCTATATGTTATGATGAAAAAAAGTTTAAAAACTTACGTTTTTTCAAAAAACTCAAAAATCTTATCTTTTTATTTCTGAAGTTCTTGGTACATACATTGGCCAATGTCTGCTTGCTCATCAACTGCGACAAAGTGACTTCAGGTCTGATGAGTCCTATCGCTGACATCCCTGTCCTCCTTGTCCACCCCCCACCTCTCAGTGGGCAGACTCCATCTTGACCCTAGATCACCTGTGGTCAATGAGGGTGCAATTGCAGCATGGAGCCAGCATCTCCATATGATACAAAAAAGAGAAAAAAAACTGCACAGCACTCAGACTAAA